>WAAB01003897.1:0-28627 GCA_013389865.1 Piaya cayana
TACAACTCAGAATTACAGCATCAGGATGCAGGGTATTGGGCTGTAATGCGATATCCCCGCATACAGCACACAGAACCTTGGCATGTGTGAGCTCATTGCCACTTGTAGCCCCAGTGAAATCGACCATGCCGTGAGTTAGGATGTGTCCATATAAATCAGATCAATCCTTTTCTAGTCTGTGCTTTTTCAACTCATTGGCTGAGCTGCTGTAAGATGTTATCAGGAGGGTGAGTACGGTACATAGTACAGAAGAGCCCAAGACTGACTCATGGAGGCCATGATAATGTTCCAAGTGCACTAAGAGGGTAGCGGGATGCAGCAAGTAAATGTATTACTTCTTTCAGGCACCTATAAATGGATGTCGTTGTGAGCCTCTGATAAATAAACTGGAGAATCAGCTGGAGGCAACGGTGGAAGAGATAAAAGCTGAGTTTGGAACAGTACAAGATAAGATGAATGTTAAGCTGGGCCAGATGGAAAGCAAAACTCAACATCAAGTAAGAATATGACCCGGAGGCCTGCTTGCCCACATGACTATTAGAAACATATCCTAAGCTTAAGGAGTATTTTCATTGTTATGATTCATTTATTGCTTCTTATGTTGTAAAAACTAACCTGAAATCTAATACTCGAGACCAGGGAACTGTGACATTCCACAGGGATCTAATGTTGCAGACCAAGAAAAACATATTTAATGTGTTAAGTGGCTTCAGGTGCTGCTTTAGATAATAAATCTAAACTGCTTGAGGCCCTAAGGGGGAAACTTAAAGGCAGAAGGCAGTCCTACAGCTGGTCGGTTCATAATTGTAAAAATCCCTCTTGCTGAGTTCTAAATTTTATTTTTATTTTTAATATAATTGTTATTCATTAATAATTTTGTCATTGTACCCCTTTGCAAGCTACATCTAATTGTAGTTGGCAGCATTCCTAGAAATAAAGACTGAAAGACAGACTGTACTTTGGCTTACAAGGTTCACAGATGGGGGGGGTTGTTTGTTGTTTTAACATATTCTTCTCAGCTAAATTGTGGGTTTTTTTCCCACAGCTCCGTGTTTTAGACAAGCTTATGGCTGAGCGGCTGTCTGCAGAGAGAACGGAGTGTCTGCACCGCCTGCAGCAGCACACCGAGCTGGAGAAAAATGAGGGGGAGAAGCGGCAGGTAGGGCTTGAGACGGCTACGGCCAGTTAGCTCAGATGGATCAGCTCAAGAGCTTCGTTAGAGCAGGCAGAGGGAATATGGGAGATCTCACCTGTTGAAACGGGCAAAAGAGCTTCAAAGACCAAGTTATTCCTATTCACTGCCTTAATCTCTAAGCCAGATTGATAAAGCTTTTGCATTAGAAAGGGGGAACGTGAAGTTCAGTCTCACAATTACAATTTAATCTGGTGGGTCTGAATTCTGGGATCTATAATGAATACCTTTTTTCTAACATAGTGCTTTGCAAAAATCCCTACTNCATCTCCAAGCTGTGTGTTACTGCAGATAGGCAAGTTCTCTTTGTGTGCTCGTTTAACCAGCATTACAAAAATGACTGTTCTGTTAGAAATCCAGTTCTCACCCTTCTAGTTTCTACAAAACTCACTATTAAAACATGCTAAGAAATTTGTGTTTCTCCACTCACATAGGTAAATTTGAAATACAATTCATTTTCTCATTACTGGTATTCTTCTAAGAACTGAGAGACACGCTTTGTACTAGTAAAATGTCATGGCTTACTTTAAGGCCCTGCCAAATCCCTGTTAAAAGGCTGGGAGCTGTGATAATCCCAGCGTAAAGTACTGATCAAGAGACTTTGATCTAACATTCGCAGAACACTTTTCTCCAAAGAACTTATCAAGCCATGGCAGCTTTAGGTTTTATTTCATAGTAAGAGACCTAAGTATTCTGTTGGCTTCTGAATGTCTGAGCTTGTGCTCCATCTCCCTGTAATCTCCATTTAAGAAATGAGATACCAGAGCAGAGCATCAGGTGAATTAAAAACACCATTAAGCAATATCAGCTGTTCCTGTTCTAATTGAAACTACTGGAAAAACTGATTTGGGCTTTACTACATGCATGGACTAATTGTCCATGTGCACAGTAGGGCCTGACCTAAAGTCATGATGTTATATGAACAAGAGAGTAAAAGAGCTACTCATATTTTAATTGATTACTAGCAAATGCCTCTGCATCTGATGCTTATTAAGTACCTTTGTGATTTGAAAGCTGTTGGAAATTTATCATTTAGCATTGGACTCAAATCTTTATCACTGAATGAACAGAGGAGCAGAGGTGGATAATGGTATAAAATTGCGTTCCAGAGGTGTAATTTTAATTTCACTCTTAGAAGATGGCAGCTTTGACCACACGTGACATTCCTTGTACCTAGAAAGTATTGTTGATTGTATGATTACAGAAATCAGCTTTGTTGAGAGAACTTAAGAGTTGCATTTGAGGTAGCGCATTGAAAACTAAGTGGACTGGAGAGGGTGCCTTTCATTAGCTAATCATCTTTTCTGATTTGCAGTCCTTTAAATATTCCCAGTGGCAGTATGCATATCTGTACAGGGACCCTAAACCCACAGATACTAGACTTGCTTACCTTTGTCCCTGCCACATATTCTCAGCAGCCCAGGAGCCACGGGATCTAATCACAGGATCTTCTAATTTACAGTCTCTTTCTCATAGAATTCCTTGGTTGATGAGCTGAAGACTTGGTGCATGTTGAAGATTCAGAATCTGGAGCTCAAGCTTTCTGGAGATTCCAGGTCATCAAGACCAAAATCAACTTTGTCCACTTGTGAGTCTCTCACTGAGACCCTGGATACTGAGAACAACCCCCACAGCGCCAAGGACTGTAAAGCCAACCAGCCCATGCTGCAGTCGGAGGGCTCCCACCAGCATTCCTACCCCATGCTCCCAAATAGCCTCTCAGAAGATGGAGGAAGGAGTAGAGTCCACATGCCAGAACAGAGCTTTGGGCAACATTTTTGCATTCAACAAGACGGTGCATCAGGCACAACCTTGTCAGGTATTGGATGTCATATTCACTCAAAGGCAAGCTAATTAAATGAGGAACACTTGTATTAATACCATAAGTAGTAGCAATTCTGGCTGTGTGCTTTCCCTCATCCATATGCATCATGTCTTGAGATTAGAATGCACTTCAAGGCAGCTGCTGGGAATAATGTAAGACATGGTTGGGTGGGATTCCAGTGGCTCTTCCTGATGCTTCCATGTCACTGTAGCTTTGAAGCCAAGTCCTTTGATGCTCTGAATAACACTGTTATCTGAAATTTCTCCAGTTTCCCAGTTAGCATTGCTCCCACCACATTGTCTGTCAGAACAACGTGCAGATTATCCAACATCTGCTGAAGAAAGTATTGTATTTAGTGGTTTTCAGATATACAGAACCTAGAATGGTGGAGTACAAGCATATGAACATTTCCCTTGTTAATATTCAAACTGTGAGGATAAAGGATCAACATCTCACTTTTTCCTCTTTCCTTGAACTGAGGTCTGCTTAATTATTATTTATTTGACAAGAACAAAACCAGGTGAGAACGTTCAGGCCCATTCAGAGATCATGGCCACTCAAAATATGGAAGTTCTTGGTTCAAGTCACCGGTCTGTGCTTGGCCAGGGCAACTATTGAGGAAAAAAGCATTGGACAGTATGTCCAGCTCTCAAAAGCCAAGGAGAACGCTATCAAAGCCCTGGGCTCCTGTAAAATATTGTACATGTCCCCCCAAAACACTGTGCAAAGTGAACAGACAAAGACGTGCACACTGCATCAGAGCAGAAAGGCAGAAGACTACTCAGGAGTTCTCGTGGTAGCAGGAGTGTGAGTGATGCTGCATTAAAGAATTCAGAAACATTATAATGTGTTATCTTTCTGAAATTAGTGGGGCAAATTCTTGTAGAAGCAGGGAGATCATAAATATCAGCAGACATAAACTATTTTGGGAATCTAGCCTGATCTTTGTTTAGCATCCTTTGGTTGTTGTCAGTCTATAGTCCCACAGCCACAGTTCAGTGCCCCTCTGCCCAAGCCTTTTCTCTTTTAGTGACTATTATATCACCTGGCTGTGAAGACATAATGAACTAATACAAACCCCTACAGCATATAACACACAGCATGGTACATGGGGAACCACATCATTCATCAAACAATGAGGATTTCTGAATGCTAAAATAATTGCTCAGAGATTTTCTAAATAGATATGTATGTATTTTGTTCTGTAGGTACAGAGCAACAGTTAACTGTCGGTGGACCAGTTTCTTCTGCCCCTGCTCAAGATGTGAGGCCAAAGGACAAAGCAGTTGGTGCCAGCATGTTCCACAGGTTCCAGCAGGAGCTGCCCTCCTGTGAGCTTGTGGGCTCCAAATTAAGACACGTTAAGGTTCAGACGGCTTCGCAGCCCTCGACTGAACCTGCAAAGACTGAACCGCAGAGCGGCTACTTCATTGACAAGGGAACTCAGACAAAGAAGTCCAGCAAAAGCGGGCAGTCAAGGCACAAAGCTGTGCACCACACTGGGGCACAGCAGAGCCAGGAGCAGCCGCCTTCAGCTCTGCCTGCAGGACAGCCGCCTGCCCCTCCGCTCAAAGACACTTCCCAGGCCCTGGAGATAACACAGTACTTCTTTGAGGCTGTTTCCACACAGATGGAGAAGTGGTATGAACGGAAGATAGAAGAAGCCCGGTGCCAAGCTAATCAGAAGGCGCAGCAAGACAAAGCTGCGCTCAAGGAGCATATCAAAAGCTTAGAAGAGGAGCTCAGCAAGTTAAGGACTAAGGTGCAGAAAGAGAGCTAGCATCTACCAAGCGGATAAAGACAAGCAATGGGACTTATTTTGGAACCTGCTGTATGGGAATCTGGAATATTGATAGATCTCTATATATATTTGTAGTGCCTGTTATAACCAAACCGAATGCTCTTTTTTTCAGGAGTAGAAATAACTTTGGAAACTCCAGAACAGGAGAATTCATATTGCAGACTGTATTGATCACAATGAGATGCTGCAGATTAGATCCTTTGTTAATTTCCAAAAGTCTGTTAAATATTGCACTCTCAATTTCCAGGTGCTGCTTGGAAGACAAACTGCATTATAAAACAAAACTTTTATCTGAGGAGGGAATTTCCTTATTTCCACATAGGACACGTGTGCCTAGAGGGTTCTGCTGTATTCTACATGCAGGCACACAGCGATGTCAATGCCAAAATAAATCCAGGATGTTTGAGAGCTTTGGACAGAAATTCATTCATGATGAAGGGCTAGTGATACCATTTCAGATACTCCCCACCACCTCTCTTTAGTCAGTGGAGAGAAGCTACAGAACCAACTCAAAGACAAGCCCGTGTAGGCTTCCAGCAGGGAGAGGCCACGCTCCCACAGAGTAAGATGAGAAGGTGCATCACCCTGCTTTGCCTTTCTTTTGGTTTTACATTATTAAAACAAATGCCCAATTAGATTTGTCTTTTTTAAATGGTGTCCTGGTTGCAAAGGTCCTTGTGATCACATGGCTGTTGGGGCCATACTCAAGTAATCTGACTGAGAAATTTTGATAGGGGACAGGTGGCAGATAAGTTACCATAACCATGCTCTACTCATTAGGTGTAATTTTTACATAAAACCTCTCTTCCTTCAAGCAGCAAATGGCTTAATTCTTTACTCCTGAAGAAGCTTGAAGAAGTCCTTTATCTAAATAATTACAAGCTTCTGCTCAAATGTTTCTTTTTCTGCAGAGTCAGGATTTTCTCCCAGAAACCTTGTCCAGACTGTCTTCCTTTGTTCCTCTGAATAATTCCTCTCTGATTTTACCTTGTATCCTTAAAGAGAGAGGTGGGGCCCTGGTGATTCTGTAGGTCTCGGGACTGGTTTCACCAGCAGTCCCACAAAATAGAACTCAACGACATTATGAAGTTTTTATGGGTGAGCAGTGTTATAAAATCAAAACTTGCAGTACCAGTGTTGTCCAGGCTGACAGACTCCAAATAAACCAGAGGCACCATCACTCCTTGCATCTGCTCCCCTTTAGGGTTTCCTCATTAAACCCCTGAGAAGGCTCCATCAGATTCTGTTAGAAAAGCAAGTGTACTTAACAGATCATGATAGAACTGTTCAAAGACAGTTAAAATGCAGGATAGTACTTTTATGCTAAGGAGTAAAGAGATTTTTTTTTTTCTGAGGAGCCCTAAAATCAATTTGAAATACTTTACGGTGTTGAAGATACCATTAAGTAATTAGTAATTAGGCTTTTGTCTTCTTAGCAGATGTATAAAGCAAAGAAAATTGTATTATATAACAATACTTATAAAGTTCCTATTAATACACTATCAAGATAAGTTCATCTGCAGTTATGGAAATACTAGTTTTATTGCTCTGACTTCCATAGTCTAACATAGACACTTTCATATGTTTACAGTTCTGTTTCGGCTACTGTGGGACTGCAGAAGCATGCGATTTAAGTTTTGTTTCACCTTGATGAAGTCGAATGCTTTGCCAAGCAATTAAACCAAGTGTTGCTCAGAAGTCTGTGGTGGCATGTTTTCTAGCCAGAAAAAAACGGACTAAATCCCCTCACTTGACTTGGAACGGGGAGCACAAAATCTGACTTGGACTTTGAAACTTTTCTGTTTGTGGCTATAAAACATGGAAATGGGGTCTGCCCTACCCAGGTAGCCATTGGAACAGTAATTTAAGACAGTAACTTAGATGCAGAGTACAGTTTCCAGAGATTTTTCTGAAGCCAACAAATGTACTGTAATAAAAATGGAGGCATTTTCTGCTAATTCCTTACTGCTTCCCTCTGTGGTCCTCCCTCCTTCAAAACTACTACATTTAAAGGAATTCCTTACAAAATACTTGTATTATCTACCTTCCTCTGAGCACACAGCTGGAGGAAATATACCTACCCTAGCAGACTGTACCCAGACTCCTAAAGGCTTCTGGCAGGCAAGCAGGTGTCTCTTGACAAGCCCAGAGAGCAGCAGAGCCGATGGGCAGCAGCACTCAGGAGATCAGGGTTTGGCCAGTTCCTAGGTGATGTGGCCACAACCTAGAAACGTAGAGACAAACAGTCAAAGGGCTGATGCAGATGTGGGGGTCTGAATAGAAAGCAGTGTGATAGGTCAGCAGGGTTAAGTCTCTTAATTAAGGATCAGTAATCAGAAGGGAGAGGGAAGGCTGCATGTGAGAACAAGTCAACATGGATTACAGCTTTTTATAGTCAAAGTTCCTTTCTAAACAGCATTTTCTGGTAATGTGAAAAATAAGCCTGCAACACACTGGTGTTCTAACAGTGTATTCTACCAGAAAATTTAAACGGAATTTAGACTTTTTAAAATAAGATAGTTAGACAGGCATATTTTTCATTGACTGATAATAGCGAAGTGGGAGAGGGAAGGGTTCCTGCATCTCTTGAAACCACCACCTCAACTGTGGGCACCTCCTGGCTAGTCAGGTATCTTATACTACTCTTGTCTGGCTCTTTGTGGTGAGAAAAACCCAGACTCATCCTGGCATTTTTTAATTATATGGTGAAAAAAATACTGCGGTTTACAGGAAGGTACAAACAGTTGCAAGCTGACAGTTAAAAGTGGAGCAATATGACATTTGGAAGAACAGATGACAACATTCATGGTTGGTATTTTCTATTTGTATTTCTACCTTATATTAAATAGTAACTTGAAGTTATTATACTTCCTGTTAAATCAGGCGATAACTATTTCTGTGGTTAAAATCTCTCATTTTTATATATAAAGGATTCTCATTGAAATTTTATTCAATGACAACTGAAAACATCAAACACAAAAGATTTTCTTAATGTTGTATCATGTTTATTTGTTCTGGGCCTGTTTATTTATCCCAAATGCTTTTTTAACCCCAAAATCCTGGTAGAAATCATTGTCACAGTAGAGAAAGAGCTGTTACCACTATTAATGTTACCACTTCAGAGCTGCCACAACAGAAAAAAAGACAAAATAATCTGTCTTGTGTTTATTTTCCATTTCCCTGGCATTACACTGCTACTGTAATGTTTGGTGCTTTCTGCTTTTCCCATTCAGTCTTTTAAGTCCTTTATGGCTGAGTGATTTCCACACAAGAAGAGGAAGGGGAAAAACCAAACAAAACCCTCCACCATAGTAGATTCTACCTTCAAGCATCACCAGGTTGTTAGCAAAGGCCACTATTACAACCACATTCTGAAAATAATAACTGCTTTTGTTCACAGCAGATGAAGTCCAGTTGACAACAAAATTAAGATCAGGATTTTGCCAGCTTAAGTGTTCTTTCAAGTTCCCGAAGTTGCATGTTGCCTTGAGTAATCATCATCTTGATTGCATCCTGTAAAATAAAATGGAATCCACTGAACCGAACATCTGTACAGGTTTTACACAAGCACGCATATTTTAACACATTAAAATCGATACAATTCTTAACAGCGCTGTTGTGATCTATTTCTTTTTGTGAAGGAATGTTACAGTCACTGAGATGGTTGAAAACCAGGCGAATAATTGAATCCATTTTTTCTAATTCCTTAATGATGTGTTTTGGGGCTATTTCCATCTTTGCTTTAAAACTCAGTTTTGAGCTGGATTCAAACTCCTAATGATGTTTTCTTTATGACTGTGTGTCTACCACCTTTGCAATATGTAGTGCCAACTACATGCAGGCCTTAGGAAGAGCAACAATTTACAGAAAAAGTGTTTTGAGAGATGTTTCTCTCAGTATTAGAACTGGACACAATACTCCAGGTGGGGTCTCACAAGAGAGGAATAGAGGGGCAGAACCACCTCCCTTGCCCTGCTGGCCACACTTCTTTTGATGCAGCCCAGGATACTGTTGGCCTTTTGGGCTGCGAGCATATATTGCTGGCTCATGTTGAGCTTGTAAAGTAAGCAGCATTTGAGTTTCAGGTTTTTTAGTCCAGATTATTATCTGGAAATCAGAGAAATTTCACTACCACTAACAGAGGGGGATAATATTTAGAGATGTTGAATTATATCTTCACACAAACCCACCTTAAGAGACATCAGTAACAGCAGAATTCCTACCAGTCTAGAACTGACACTGTACAGTGTAGTGCATCAATGACTGCTGACAGCAGGTGCTCAGGGTGGCGGGTTCTCAGTCCTTACCTCTTCTGTAGCATCCTTATTCCTCCTGAATTCCTCCCTGGCCCAGTCCTTTAAATAGCGTTGATCTGCTTCAGCGGGGACATCGCGGATTGCACGCAGGATCTTCCTGTACAACTGCAGAACCTGCTGGCGCCTCAGGAACTGTGAAGGAGAGAGGAACAGTCTGTAGGCTGTTCTCTCAGCAGCTTTGATTGCTCCAAGGAACACAAACAAATGCAAAGTTCCCCATTCCCTTTTCTGGAGGATCTCACAGAATCACAGAATAGTTTGGGTTGGAAGGGACATTAAAGCCCACCCAGTTCCAACCTCCCTGCCATGGGCAGGGACACCTCCCACCAGACCAGGCCCCATCCAACCTGGCCTTGAACACCTCCAGGGGTGGGGCAGCCACAGCTTCCCTGGGAAACCTGTGCCAGGGCCTCACCACCCTCAGCATGAATGTCTAGTCTAAATCTGCCCCTCTCCAATTTAAAGCCATTCCCCCTTGTCCTATCACTCCAAACCTTTGTAAAAAGTCCCTTACCAGCTTTCTTGTAGCCCCTTCAGGTACTAGAAGGTCGCTATAAAGTCTCCTTGGAGCCTTCTCTTTTCCCAACGCTGCCCACTACTAAATCACATCCCTGAGCACCTCATCTACCCACTTTTAAATACCTCCAGGGTTGGTGACTCCACCAGCTCCCTGGGCAGCCTCTGCCAGTGCCTGATGGGAGAGAAACTCATTCACTGCTAAAATATGGAAAAGGACAAAGCATTTGAAGCAAAGGCAATAGTATTTTTACTTTGCAATTCAGCACTAAATCAGATGCCCTTCTAGAAAAGGCATCCCATCTCACAACAGCAGTGGGTATACAGATTAGTTTTAGACACAGAACTGTGTAAATCCTCAAAGAATATTTACTTTTAAGGTTACCCAACCACATCTGGAGATTCCCTTCAAGTTCTCTCCTGACCTAAAACAGTTACATCTTACAAGACAACTAAGCATATCAATAAATTCTTGAAACTGTAAGAGTGTTTATTCTTTCAGGTTATTTATCCATGTCTGGAGGTTGTATCTTGATACAAGACAGATTTGTATGAGATAACTAAACATCAAACAGCTGCAGCAAAACATCAATTAATTCTCACATGGATAAACCTTCTGGGGAAGAAATTTTTCCTAATATCCGATATAAATCTTTCCTGGTGCAACCTGAGGCCATCGCCTCTCCTCCCACCGCCTGTCACTCGGGGGAAGAGACCGACACCCGCCTCCAAGTCTCCTTCCAGGCAAAGAGCGATGAGGTCTCCCCTCACCCTCCTCTTCTCCAGGCTGAACACCCGCAGTTCCTCGGATTAAACCGAGCTCTACTTTAT
This sequence comes from Piaya cayana, assembly GCA_013389865.1. Lineage (NCBI taxonomy): Eukaryota > Metazoa > Chordata > Aves > Cuculiformes > Coccyzidae > Piaya > Piaya cayana. The sequence goes on from WAAB01003897.1 coordinate 10,482, forward strand.
CTCAAGCGAAAAGCGCTCTGCTTTTTGTACGGCCAACTTCCCCTTCTATCGCGCCCGCTCGTACCTGCCTCAGGCTCAGGGCCCCCGGCGGGAGGCGCCCGGCAGCCATCTTGGGAGGGGGCGGTGGCCATAGCGCGCGGCCCCACCCCTCGCGCCATGTTAGGAGGGGCGGGCATGGCGCCGTGGGGCGGCCATGTTGGGAGGGGCGGCCATGTTCAGGGGGCAGCAGGGGTTATGCCCCTGTGCTCAGCACTGGTGAGGCGGGTCCTCCAGTCCTGTGCTCAGTTCCGGGCCCCTCGCCGCAAGGAAGACATTGAGGCTCTTGAGAGCGTCCAGACAAGAGCAATTAAACTGGTGAAGGGGCTGGAGAACAAGTGAGGAGCAGCTGAGGGAGCTGGAAGTGTTCAGCCTGGAGGAGGCTGGGGGGAGACCTTATTGCTCTCTATAACTACCTGAAAGGAGATTAAAGAGGAGGAAGCTGGCCTTTTCTCCCAAGGGACAGGATAAGGGGGGAATGGCCTCAAGCTCCACCAGAAGTTCAGACTGGATATCAGGAAAAAATTTTCACAGAAAAGGTCATCAGGCACTGGCAGAGGCTGGTTGAGTCACCATTCGTGGAAGGCGGTAGATGAGGTGCTCAGGGACATGGTTGAGTGGCAGAAATGGTTAGACTCGATGATCCAAGAGGTCTTTTCTAGCCTGGTGATTCTATAATTCCACGCTGCATCTCAGAACAGCTACAGCAATACTTCAAATAAGGTTTGTCTATCTAGAAGCCAAGGAGAATGATGACGTATTTGGGAACTCATCTACCTTTAGAGCCATTTTCTGATCAATGCCTTCACCACACTTAAACAGACACACCTTCATTTTTGTATGTGAATAAAATCTTCAAGTAGAGTTTAGACAAAAGGCATATAAACAAAGTTTACAATCAGATTTTCACCGAGAGAAGTCCAAATACTGGACCCCTTAATCAAAACTCTGTGCTGGGCTATTCTCATAAAAGGAGGATGAGTGTTAAAATTTCCAAAACTACAATATATTTTCTTATGAAAATTCACATTTGTGCACTGCTAGAGAATGCACAGCATTTCCATGTGGCAAATTTGGTTAATTTATTCAAGGTTTGATCAACTGAAAGAACAGACATCATAATTACAAACAGTGGTACCTCTTTTTATTAGTACAGACAATATAAGATGCATAGCTTTGCAATGAAAAATCACCTCCATGCTCTAAGACATCAGCTTAACGAAACATCCTCAATGTCTGCCTTGGACAGAGGGGCAAACTTCACAGTGTAAACTGATAATACGGGGATCATCATATGGCGTTACTCTTAAAACTCCCTGTGGATATCGTCAGACAAAAATCATCGTTAATAGGATGTGTTCAACTGCAGAGTAGTTTCAAGCATTCAGGTACTTTTTTTGGTTGTTTAAAACCGTCTGCTTTCCCTGCTCACCCAATCCTTCCTGAACAGGCACCAGCCACACATGGGTGAAGTTAAGGAATGCCTTTTTGCAATACACCTGAAGTTCTTCTAATGCAGAAATGCCTTCCCAGAAGCAAGACTAATGGTTCTTATTGCAGGAGACAGTGGCAGGAATAGTTTTACCTTTGTGAACATTAGAAATACATTTTTTCAAAAAGTACTAAGTTATTAGAAGAGAAGTAGAAGAAAGTTTTACATTATTTGAGGGAAAAGGCAATGAAAGAAGACGACAGTCTCACCACTGCATAATTGTCCTCTTACAAACATGGGAGAATGCACCTAACCCATTTTGTTCTTACACAGTCTGACTGCCAGAGGGCAGTTCCTGCACGTTAATCTTAGTTTGAAAGGGGCTTTATGAGCTCTCTGCTGAAACGCCTTTTCCTGTACTTCAGCAGTTTAGCAGCAATCAGGTATTGACTCTGTCTTTGAAGTCTATAAAGTGTCTGAGGCAGTCACCAGTTCAAACCACTGTCTGAGTGCATCACTGAGAGTTTCTGGAAGCGCGTTCACATCTCTAAGAATCATGTAGAATGGGAATGGGAATTCTTCCATGTAAGATCTGATTTCAGGCAGTTCCCCAGGTCCTTTGAATATAGGTACTTTAATGTCCAAAATGGAATCCTGTAAGAAAGAATTTACATTGCTAGTATGCCACATGAACCTTTTACATGCCTGTGATACTATTATCCTATTTTTCAAATACTTACAATTCCCCGTTACATTGGAAGTTAGAGTTTTATGATTAAAAGCCATAAGTGTTCAATGGTAAATCGAATCAAAAGCTGAACACAAAGCAGTTGAACGCTCTTATCCAAAAGTGCTCTTATCAACAAATTATAGGCTAGAAAAGACTAAAGCTTACGCAATACCAAATTCTGTAAATAAACCCTTTCTTTCTTTAGTGTTTTATGATTTGAGTTTATTATTATCGCCTTGCTTTTATACTTCTGATGCCTTCCTGGCACACTGTCATTTGTAATCTCTTTAGAGCTAAGAGTTCAATTTGATTTGTGCAGTGATCAAACAGAAAGCCATTCTTTAGCATATTTTCTAATATTTCAATACTACAAAGACAAAAATCAGATAAAACTCCAACTGTGCTTCTTGTAAAGTTTAGCTGCTCAGTGTAGCAGAAAATTAATAAAGCTTATAAAAAATGCATTTCAACACCCAAAATTTTTGTTTGACATTATAGCTAGGTTTCATCAGAACCCTGTAATAGTTTGTCAGAAAAAGAATTTTTAGTTTTTCAACCACATAATTCAAAGGCTTAAGTTTGCTCACTTAATGCATTACAGAATCTCCTTGAAAAGCTCCTGGATGCTTCAGCTCCCCAAACAAGGAAATTAACAGTTTTCTTTCACAGCTACCAAATAGAGTGCCCAGCTTTACCAATTAAGGCACTAAAAACTCTCGTATCTTCATCTAAAACGTAATCTCCTACTGGCTCCAGCTGTCATATCAAATGGAGAGTTCTGTATGTGACAGATGTGAAAAACTGAAAGTGGTCTAAGTATCTTTGACCTCTGCAAAAGGGAAGATGGCTGTAAAACGCTACAAAAGACAAGAAAGACTTCTGTTTGTCATTCGGTGCACCTGAATACTTCTCCTTCATTCACTCACTTACCCGGGAATTAGGATTGTCCACTACTACAAAAATAACGAAGATATTGGCATTCTGCGCTGCTTGAACTGCTGCTGTCACTCGTTCCTTGCCTTCCAAGAAAAGGCCTCTTCCATCGGATACTATCAAAAGCAGCTGCGCTGTTTCTGAGCACAAAGAACATTTTAAATTTCAGTAAGGTACAGTAATCCATTGTTAGTCCTCTGGGTTTTATGGAAAAAACCCCAGAGTATCCCTTAGGAAATAAAGTCTCTACCAAATAGAATTCTGTGACTTAACACTAAGCTGCAGTTACGAGTAGGTCAAGAACAAAAGGTTTTTCCAATGTGTGAAATCATTTAAGCCAGATTTTAACCCAGTTATTCTAAGTCCATTATTACCATAATCAAGGAAAGATGAAAGGCATGGAAAATGCCTAACAAACTTAGTCATGGCCTTGTCTTTCATGCGTGTTAAGTGCCTGGGAGTTAAATATTGGCTGAATTATAAGAGACCGGCCAGCAGACCACTACCTCATAGAGCTGCAGTGGCTGCAATGAAAGCATCCAGACCTGTTCCTCCAGAAGCAGGCATTTGTGGGAGCATCCATGTTAGTGTTTGAATTACAACTGTATTTTTAACACAGTTCCACGTTGTCACCAATTTAATGAGCTTAGCTTCCATGAGAGAGCAATCCTGGAATATCCAAAAGGGGCTATTTTTGGAGGAAACTAAACCAGAAGAGGAACAGCCAAGGCAGTCCAATAGCCACAAGGCATTCAGCCCTTGTGTCCAGATGAGCCAGTCTGAACTAAACCCCCTGAAACACGGACATCACAGATGCTGAGCTCCTCGGCACTGACCTTTTTCAGGAAAGTGTCACACTGCCTCCAGAGTCAAGAGATCTATCCCTCTAAAGGGATATTCTAATGAAGTAATGTATCTATCATCTTTTAATGAAATCATAGTAGTAACAGTCAGGAATGAAAGCCCTTCTCTGCAGCACAGTGGCTAGGAAGGGATGCAGAACACATCCTCCTCTTCTGAAGACAGGTCCCAAACATGACAGGGCTCGTCTTCTTCCAAAAAGGGGTGACTAACCTACTGCCTTCTCTCTTGCCAGCTTCCTGATGCTCAGGAGCTGACTGCTGCTCCCTGGTTGCTTCTGCACCCCAGACTAGTTCAATAGGACTGGATGCTGTTCTCCTTTGGAATATTCTGCCAGCCTGGCCACCCTGTGGCAAAGCAGCTGTGTACTACAAATTCCAGGCTGCCCATTCTTTGGAGTACTTTAGCAACAAAATCTTTTTTAAGATACAGGTGCTGCCATGACAAGCTTTTAACTAGCACAAAGCAGCCTTTTAGGCTAACTGTGGGTCAGCCACGAGGTAACAAGCATTCCAACTTTTCTAGGAAATTCAAGCAGCTCATGACAAACTCACACCATGTTGAAAGGCAAGTGGGAGGCAAACACCTTGCTGAGAACAGTGTGCTTCTGGATACCTACAGAAATCAAGCTGTCAAGCAAGAGCTGAAGGACATAAGAAGTCAAGGTCACTAGGGAGTTGGACAGTGCTCTGAAGCAGACAGCGTCTAGGACTTCAAACACAATTTGGAAAAACGATGTAAAGGGAGGCAGATAAGGCGTGCCTCTTTAAAAAGCCGGTGAAATATTGACAAATATGAAAGAGGTATCTTTTGGGTGTTTAACTAAATTTCAATCAAACATTGCATCTGACAAAGCAAAACCCAAAGCCCTAACATGCCTGTGATGTCTCAGTGCTGGGAATCTTTCTGGCAGAATACTGCTTCGTGACTGTAGTGAGCATTCTGCTGCCATGGCAACAAGCATAGTAACAAAAATAAAGCTCACCTGGATTAATGTTTTGAGACAACTGCTGTGCTGCAGCAAACATATTTGCTGATGATTCTAGAAACTGCAGAGGGAACAAAAAAGAAGATTAAATTCTCTCATCAGAACATAATGAACTTAATTTCTAAGTATTTTTGAACTACAGAATCTTCAGAAAAACCTTCAATCTGGATTTAAAATTTTTCCAATGTTAACAAAGTCATCAGAAGTTGTTCAAGTGGTTAATTACATCATTAAAATATACATCCAATTTCTAGGTCAAACTTCTTTGGCTTCATATTGCAATAGAAATATCTAGTTAGATATTCTTCATTAAAATTAAGGACATCAACTGCTAAGTCCTCCCAGTTTTGGTATTTATAAGATTACGTCAAGCTATCTGGGTGTCCTCATTTCCTTTTAATAATAACAAAAAATCTTATTCAAGACTGGCAAGGTAAGACTGCAAAAGCCTTCCTAAAAGAAGAATGCTTGCTGGACAGCTGTAGAGTTCATTACAGAAAGTCATTTTCTTCAGGGATCAGTCAAATCTGACACACTTAGAGCCTGACAAACATACAAACCTCTTCCTTCTGCTACAGTGGAATTTATAGCATGAAAACCTCAACACCCACAAATTTTGATGGGATTTGGCAGTGGGGTACACAACAGGTTGTACTCAAAATACTGTTTAAGACCAAACAGAAATAGAGACAGACCAACACTTAAAAGCGACATAAATCAGAACCAGAATTAAATTGCTCTTAGCGATTACAGAATTGTGACCATTCTATCTCATTGTTATACTACCAGCGATCACACTCTCAAACATGAACAGCCAGTAAATGTTAAAAAGTAATAAGCCACAAAGCTGTGGATGTCTTGCTTGGAGAAGACTTGCAAATCTGTTGCCCTAGAAGCATTCTTGCGTACCTGGGCTATTTTTGTTTTCTTCTGCTGAAATTTGCAAAGACGCAATATTCGTGTACCTGACTGGTCATTGAACTGTTCGTGGAATGGGTGCAGCAGCTGAACAGTCTCTCCAAAGCTTTAGAAAACAAGAAAATACCGTGTGAAGATGACTTTTAAGAAAAAAGTGCCACGTGAAAATGGCACATTCTGCTCTGATATTTTCAAGAAAAGTCAAGATTTCAAATAAACTCACCTACACACAGCAATTTGTCCCACTTCTAGAAGTGTCAGTGCATTTCCAATAACTGCCAGGGATTCATATNACAGTCTCTCCAAAGCTTTAGAAAACAAGAAAATACCGTGTGAAGATGACTTTTAAGAAAAAAGTGCCACGTGAAAATGGCACATTCTGCTCTGATATTTTCAAGAAAAGTCAAGATTTCAAATAAACTCACCTACACACAGCGATTTGTCCCACTTCTAGAAGTGTCAGTGCATTTCCAATAACTGCCAGGGATTCATATGCAAGCTAGTAAAGAAAAAAGTTACTTCAAAAATCAGATGCTCCCACAGCTCTGCATTAAATATTAAGAAAGTTACTGAAATTAGTTTTCCTTGTCTAGTAAAATAATTAATCTTTTTTCCTGTCACAGTTATGCAAAATAGTAACTGCAAGAAAGATACACCAGTTATACTTGCAAGCTTCACCTGACTGATTGAGAGACACCACCTGAGGCAGGCTAATGAACCAGAACTCGAAAATTACTGTTTAGAATGAAACATGTTTTTTTAATAAATAAAAACCTTACAAATCAGCTATGGTGAACTAACATTTAATCCTCCAGTGAACTGCATAGCTATGCAAGTTTTGGCCTTCTGCAAGTTACAAGAAATAATTTTCCAGTGGATATGTACACCTCTAATAAAATTAACATTTCCTCCTTTCAGCTGACTTTCACTGATCTTTCAGTAACAGACCTTAGGTATGAAGTGACAAGAGTTCAAGTGTGAGGACCAGACAAATAGCTGCTCTAGAATAATCAGTCAGGCTTTCCAACAGCCACCAGCTCCGTATGAAACGTGTCAGCAACTGAAACGCTCATCAGCAACAGGTAGTTTCTTCACATTTCTTCCATTCTTTTGGTTTTACCTGTTTAGAGTGATTGTCTATCATACTAGAGGAATCATCAATAGCCAAGCAGATCTGGTACTGCCGTTTACTGGGCTTGGTTCTTCGCAACCAGATCTTATCTTTTCGGAACTGACTGGCAATATATGGAATCACTTTGCGCATGTTCAATCTCTTCCCTGTTCTGTAGTCTCCTCTGAAAGTTAATAAAAAGACATAATGACAGGAATGAGCAGCAAATACCTTATTCTGGAAATTCTGGCCCATGCAGCTTATGCAACAAAATAACAAAACTTATTAATATTTATTGTATTTTACAATTAGAGCTACTCATTTGGGGTTAGGCATAGATAAAAAAAATATCCCACATTTCTAATGCAAGATAGTTATTCAGATTTTTTTAAAAGGAATTCTTAAATCTATGTGCCTAAAAAGGAAGGAGGACTGAGAATTTAGACCTTCCACTTTCAAATAAAAAGAAAATCACTTAAGGTTAAAATCAACAAGGGACACTTTGACAATTAACAATCTTTGATTCAACAGTACTTCATGGGTATAACTTGGTTTGATCACTTGTTGCGCAGAAGAAAAAATAGAAGGCGTTATCCTTAAGATGGGTCTCTACTATTACATCATGTATGTATTTCATAAGATAACCTAGTATTCCCATAGAGAAATAAAATGAATGCAACTGCAAACACAAATAATTACTATAAAACAAGAACATAAAGCTGCAGTTGTATAGAGGTTANGAAAATGGCACATTCTGCTCTGATATTTTCAAGAAAAGTCAAGATTTCAAATAAACTCACCTACACACAGCAATTTGTCCCACTTCTAGAAGTGTCAGTGCATTTCCAATAACTGCCAGGGATTCATATGCAAGCTAGTAAAGAAAAAAGTTACTTCAAAAATAAGATGCTCCCACAGCTCTGCATTAAATATTAAGAAAGTTACTGAAATTAGTTTTCCTTGTCTAGTAAAATAATTAATCTTTTTTCCTGTCACAGTTATGCAAAATAGTAACTGCAAGAAAGATACACCAGTTATACTTGCAAGCTTCACCTGACTGATTGAGAGACACCACCTGAGGCAGGCTAATGAACCAGAACTCGAAAATTACTGTTTAGAATGAAACATGTTTTTTTAATAAATAAAAACCTTACAAATCAGCTATGGTGAACTAACATTTAATCCTCCAGTGAACTGCATAGCTATGCAAGTTTTGGCCTTCTGCAAGTTACAAGAAATAATTTTCCAGTGGATATGTACACCTCTAATAAAATTAACATTTCCTCCTTTCAGCTGACTTTCACTGATCTTTCAGTAACAGACCTTAGGTATGAAGTGACAAGAGTTCAAGTGTGAGGACCAGACAAATAGCTGCTCTAGAATAATCAGTCAGGCTTTCCAACAGCCACCAGCTCCGTATGAAACGTGTCAGCAACTGAAACGCTCATCAGCAACAGGTAGTTTCTTCACATTTCTTCCATTCTTTTGGTTTTACCTGTTTAGAGTGATTGTCTATCATACTAGAGGAATCATCAATAGCCAAGCAGATCTGGTACTGCCGTTTACTGGGCTTGGTTCTTCGCAACCAGATCTTATCTTTTCGGAACTGACTGGCAATATATGGAATCACTTTGCGCATGTTCAATCTCTTCCCTGTTCTGTAGTCTCCTCTGAAAGTTAATAAAAAGACATAATGACAGGAATGAGCAGCAAATACCTTATTCTAGAAATTCTGGCCCATGCAGCTTATGCAACAAAATAACAAAACTTATTAATATTTATTGTATTTTACAATTAGAGCTACTCATTTGGGGTTAGGCATAGATAAAAAAAATATCCCACATTTCTAATGCAAGATAGTTATTCAGATTTTTTTAAAAGGAATTCTTAAATCTATGTGCCTAAAAAGGAAGGAGGACTGAGAATTTAGACCTTCCACTTTCAAATAAAAAGAAAATCACTTAAGGTTAAAATCAACAAGGGACACTTTGACAATTAACAATCTTTGATTCAACAGTACTTCATGGGTATAACTTGGTTTGATCACTTGTTGCGCAGAAGAAAAAATAGAAGGCGTTATCCTTAAGATGGGTCTCTACTATTACATCATGTATGTATTTCATAAGATAACCTAGTATTCCCATAGAGAAATAAAATGAATGCAACTGCAAACACAAATAATTACTATAAAACAAGAACATAAAGCTGCAGTTGTATAGAGGTTAATGCCCTCCAAAACCAGGAATTTAAAAGAAACTATAAGCCTCAGAAAGACGCAACTTACTTCAATTTGGCTGCCTGAGTGGGTTCCAGTATCAGCCTCAGCTGTTCACAAAGCTGCTGTGACAGGGGAGCTGTCAGTACCAAATACCTCTGCCACAATTGAGCTGCTTCCTTCTCCTAAAGCATCATAGAACACGAAAAAATACAATTGAATTATGAAAATAAAACAAAGTTGGGAAGCAGTTCCTGAAGAAAGAAAGCAAACCTCACGGTACCAAGGGGAAGGTAGAAGGTGACTACCAGCTGTAACTGTGAGGGTGCCTTATGAGCAGTCTATAAAGATGAATATTTGAATTCCACTTAGGATTCACCTTGTTGCTATAAAGCTGCAATGTGCAAGGACTGTTCCTCTAGTAATACACAAAGCAGCTTTGGTATTGCTGTTGATACAGGAAAACCCAGTAACAGGCAGCGCAGCATCTAAATCATTACAGCAAGGCAAGCCTTAACATCTACTAGGTTCTCTACAGGCTGCCAAAAAATATTTTACTTATATTAATTAAAATACAGCAAAATTGTTAAGCCCCTACAGTGCCAATTTCATTGAGGAATTATTTCCAAACATAGTTTACACTTCAGGACTAGGACAGTCAGAGCAAGTATCATGTGCCGGTTCTGCTGTTGGTTAGCTCAAACTCCACCACTGCAAACAACTGAGACAGCTTCTGTCCACCAATATTTTGGGAAAGTGGTGTCCAGCACTTAACTGCAGGTGGCAACTCAAAACGGAAGGAGCTTGACAGGAATGAGAAAAATGTTTCTAACTATGCACGTTCTACAAGTTATTATTAGCAGAATAACCTCCTACAAACAGCACACAACACATTCATAACAAGATCTGAAATCCTGCTTTAAGAATAATGTTGTTTTCTTTTTTTCCCAGAAGTTAAATGTAACAACAAAAGCAGCATCTAAATCATGTGATTTTTAAAATTTAAATTCCAGCCTGCTTGGCTTCCTCAATGCTTCAGCAATTAAACAGGATGAAATAATGCGATTTGCTGAATTTTGATGGAAATGACAGTTTTATACTAAAACAAGGTTACGAACCTCATCTGGAGTTCCAGGCTGCTGTGTCTGCCAAGCTTCCAGTTGCCTTTCAAGTTCCTTTCTTAGCTCTTCAGGATCTCTAATGATGTGCTAGAAGTGTAGTTATGAAATTTATGAGAAAGAAAAATAAGTTCACACATCTGGTGATCCCGAAACTATTAACAAACTATGAAAAAGTAAAAAAGCATTTTTCTTATTATTTTAAGACAGAAACACCTGAAAAAAATGAAATTATTTTATATCTCTATTACTTTAATAGCTTCCACATACAGGAAGGATAAATACCTCCCCACAAATACCTATGCCTGTAACATGATCAACAAAACTGGGAACACCTATGATAGAGACACTGGAAGTAATCAAATACAAACCTTCAAGATAATTCAGTGAAATGATCTTAAACACCAGATTTTATGACACTATAATGAAGATCAAACTGTTGAATACAACCTACCTAGTATCTTCAAGAAATATAAAATGCTTCACTTAGTTTTTGGGTTTTTTTTTAAAAAAAGTTTAATTCAAACCACTTAAAAGAACTGAATGACATCTGCCTCTCTATTCTTTCACATAATCTTAAGATTACAGAAGACCTTTGAGATCATCAACTCCAACTGTACTTGTTCACTATTAAATCATGTCCTCAAGCACTTCATCTACCTGCCTTTTAAACACCTCCAGGGAAGGTGACTCAACCACCTCCGTGGGCAGCCTCTGCCAGTGCCTGATAAACATTTCTGTGAAGAAATTATTCCTAATGTCCACTCTAAACTTCCCCTGATGCAGCTTGAGGCCATTCCTTCTTGTCCTTTCTCCTGTCGCTTGGGAGAAGAGACCAACACCCACCTCTCTGCAACTTCCTTTCAGGTAGTTGTAGAAAGCAATAAGATCTCCCCTCAGTCTCCTTTGCTCCAGGCTAAACAACCCCAGTTCCCTCAGCCACTGCTTGTTCTCCTGCCCCTTCACCTGCCTCACTGCTCTTCTCTGGACTCACTCCAAGACCTCAATATCTTTCTTATATTGAGGGGTCCCAAACCAAACACAGTACTCGAGGTGCGGCCTCAATTTAATAAGCCATTCTGTTAAGAATCATCCAAACTTAATTAGACTTCTTCGGCTTTTACTGTGCTTTCAGTGACGACATCTGTCCTTATTTGTAAAGCTCTTAATTTTGCCAAACAGTACTACATGGTCTGTACAACCTTCTGGTCACCTACTGCAAGTTTAAGGAAGGGAGGAAGAAAGTACATGAAGGGAGTTTTCCCCCTGTTCCTTTTGCCGAAAGATGAGAACTCACACTTTCCCACTCAGTAAATTTTCTCCTTTTCTCTTTAACGGGTGATGCAAGAGCTCCCCCTCCTGTTCAGGTTTTGCATGTCAATTGGGAAAAACCCCAACCAACCAAACCAACCAGCAGCTGTCTGTTCTGACAAGAGAACTCTCTTGCCTTCAGCAGTGTTTTTACAAAGAGCTGCCACATTTTGGATTACGATGGAAATATCAGGTATATCTGACATATGAACCTTACCGTGGTGTGTAGAAACAGTGAAATGTGGGGCACAAAGCCTGTACTCAGGACACAGTATTGTAAGCATGACAGGTCAGTTCTAAGAACAGACACTGAAAATACCTTTACTTTATCAACAGGTTATCTACCACTGACTGCTTCTATGCCGTAGCAATTTATGGTAAAATCTGCTTTTTCTCAGCTAACAGTTTGCACTGGGAAACTATGAGTGCTCCATAAAGCTCTAAGATCTTTTAAGCTATGATAATATTTTCTGAATTGAGACACTCGTAAGAGGCTCACAAAGTTCTATAATATTGGCAATCAGGTTTTTTTGAGAAAGCAACACATCATGATGACTTAACTAAGGTAAATTCTTTGTGCACAACAGTATTTTAGGGTCATCACCGCCTAGCACTCTCACTGCTCTGAACCCTTTTATTGGTTTCAGGTCACACACCATTGCTCACGGCTTTCCACTCCACCTAAGACTTTGATCAGCAGATTTATCTGAACAAAACAGTTTTGTGGCAGAAAAACAGAATTTCTTTTTTCGGAAGAGCAAGGATGGAGAAGAATCGTAATTTCAAAGTCATTCAGCGGTACATAAAACAGTTTCTTGTACGTTGCTTTTCATTTTCCCAGTAAGAACAGCAAGCTACTAAGTTGTCTAAATGAACGTAACTAAACTTTTGGATTCAGAGTTTCACAAATTCAGATCAAACAAAAATCTGTTTCTGCTACTGCAGTTGTAAGAAGACACATTAGGTATCATACCTGGGGAGTGTCCATCAAAAACTGATGGGCTGTATGTATGGTCGAGTCTTTGCTTCTCTCTGGCTTCTCTTCAGGCACCTTTGGTAGTTTTTCTGTGGCAGAGTCACTGACATCCTCCAAGTCAAGAGTCTGGACCTCTGGTTCCCTTTCACCTGGTCCTACAATCACAAAGCTGATTACTGACATTGTGGAACACACTTAAGACAAGACATAATTTATCTCGACTCTTCTAGAAAGCATCTCATGTGCTTTGTAGTGCAAACCTAGACATTATTTTAAAAGAAATACACAAAGTTTAAGAAAATCAATTCTAGGAAGATGAATGCAATACCTTGCAACTCACTGGAACAGACAAATATGCATTTCCTTATGCAAACTGTTTGTGTCTCTCAACTTTCTTGTTAAATGAACAAAATATTAGTGAATAAATCTTTAACACCTGAAAATTCTATAACTACTTTTTTTTGAGCTTCATAGCCTCCCTGACAGAGTGACAGGAGGTACAAAAGGAATTTGAGGACATTTGGAAAATCAACATCTAAAAAAAATCATGGCAATCTTACATCATTTTTTACTCTCTGCTTTTGTAATGGAACACTTCCCTGTGTTCCAGGGATCAAAGATTTTTTTTTATTCCAGTACCTGAAGGGGCTAAAAGAAAGCTGGGGAGGGACTTTCTACAAGAGTATGGAGTCATAGGACGAGGAAGAATGGCTTTAAACTGAGAGGGGGTAGATTTAGATCAGATGTGGGGAAGAAATTCTTCATGGTGAGGGTGATGAGGCACTGGCACAGGTTGCCCAGGGAAGCTGTAGCTATCCCATCCCTGGAGGTGTTCAAGATCTGGTTGGATGAGGTCTTGGGCAGCCTGGTCTGGTGGGAGGTGGCCCAGCGCATGCCGGGAGGTTGGAACTGAATTATCTTTAAAGTCCCTTCTAATCCAAACCATTCTGTGATTCCAATTAATTAAGCAAACTATCAAGGTGTCTAATAGTGGGAAATTGTTTGCTTTTCCTTCTTAAAGTAGTGGATAAAGATTAGAGATCATTAACTTGAAAGAAAGAGGCAAATACCTCTGCCATTCAACCTACCTAGCAAAGGCTAATGCTGGTTACTATGGGGGAGTACGAATATTGGTGCAGAAAAATCAGTTAAGACAGATGTTTTAGTCTTACAAAATGTATACATATCCATTATATGCAAACGTAAAGACCTACATATGAAAATGCACATCAGTGTACGTTTCGAATGTTTAAGTTAATATACCAGGGGTTTTAGTGGCAGCAGCCTTATTCTTTTCTGGCTTCAGCTCCTCTGTGTCTACTGCTGTGAGATTCTCATCGTTCTGCATTTCTGTTTCCATAGCTGCATCTTCAGAATCTTCCTCTTCCTTTTCTTCAAGAGGCATAGCAGGTTTCTCCTGCTCCTTGCTAGCTACATCTGTACAAAAGCAACAATACTTACAGTACGGGAAAAGAAGAAAACACAGTCAAGTTGCAAAAAACTGTTGCGTTCTGAGGCACTGCATATCAGCTTTAATGAACTTCAGGAGGGATTTGATTGTCTCAAACCTCAGTTTTATCCTTCACCATACTTTGTCATGTTATGTCAATGAGCTACTGCCCTTAGAACCTAATGTACAGACTAAGAGAAACCAATTAATTTAATTAAATCTATATTAGCGGGATATTTTTAAAGACATCACTTTGTTCGATACTGAATAAAGAACGTGTTATCATAAATATTTTGCATGAGTAGTAGCAGTTTTGGCTTCAAAATAATTGAAGTAACATTTGGAGAAAATGGATTTTAAATATGTCTTGTGAACTAAAATCTATTTTTATGAGTCAATTCAGTATTTCAAAAATGTTATCATTAGTTTGAACCCGAATGCCAGAGAGTAGCATTTGTCGTAGTAAAGTGGTGAAACATCTTAACTAAAGCAAGAGTTGTTAAACGCAAATTTAAAAAACATACTGGGGAAAAAAATACTGTAAATGGGAGAACTTCCAAGATTTGTTTCTGCAATGGCAACTCTTTACACCCAGAAATACCACCGTACCGTATGTCTGTGCATCGTAGTACTCAGAGCCCTGTTTAATATGTTCAAATGCATCAGCCTCCTCCACACTTTGTTTAGACTGAGTTGCATCTTCCTTTGCTTCACTGCTAGATTCAATAGTTCTCAGTCGTTTGTTGATACGTTCATTGTGATCTCCCATTGAGCGTTCATTGTCTGCCTGACCAGGTTTCCTCTTGAAACTCTGAAAAAAAAGAAAAAACCAAACAAATTAACATGGAACTTCAAGCAAGGTGCAAACCAAAAACCAGTCAGAAGAAGAATGAACAAGGGCTTTAACAAGGAGAAATCAAGTCCTGCCCAGTTGCTGGTTAACATTAAGACATTCCAATTTAAAAAACAAACAAAAAACCAACAAACTGAAAAGAGGAGATGAACCTGGGTATTTTTTCTGCTTTGCTTCTGAGAAGCCATCCGGGCCATACGTGTGGAGTCATGGCCTTCTGATTGATTTGCACTTGAAGCTCCACTTCTGTATTCCTAAAAGACCAAAAAAGTTACAATGGTAACTGAAACAGTATTTAGCAACTGTTGTAGACAAATCTGAGTGGTCAAACTGCAATGCTGTGCTGCCTTCTATTGTGAATGATGAACAGCTCACAATTGCAAGTATTATTCTCGTGGGGAGCCATCAACACAGTTCTGCAGCTCAACAATTAGCCTAAACTTGCCATGCAGTTTTCACTGCTAAGAAGGTAACTATGCAATCTTCAGTTCTTTTCAGTGAATTTACAACCAGCGTTCTAAAAATTCAGTCTCAGACACAGTTCTTAAAAATACAACAATTCCTCGATTGTGTATTGAAAATATTCACAAGTCCAGTATTTTTAACTAGGGCTCTTCTATGTAATTTACCTCTTTAGACTGGTCTCTTTCTGAAGCCTCTCCTGCCAGCTCAACAGCAGTGTCACTCTGCAGGTTTTCTTGCCCAGTCTGCCCTTGTGTTTCATGCTCCATTCTTTCCTCGGTCTTGGGGACCTCGTCATCCATCTCTGAGTTATCTTTACCCTCTTCTTCCTGAAATAACATCAGTTTATTTTAATGTGCTAAAAAACATCAGGAGAAAGAAGACCAAGAAGGTAACAGGAACGTGGATGACAAACTGATGTATTTCTATAAACACATCTCTCTTATCTTGATGAAGATTCTCAACAACATTACATCTACTTGATGTCAAATCCATTTCAGAGCATCACAGAATGCATCCGCTTCTTAAGTCTCATACACACAACACACCAAGCTTTTATTTATTACTTACTACCTGAGGTTGAAGGCCTTGGTCAGCAGCAGGGATTCCCTGATCTTCAGCAGATTCATTTTTTTCCTCATCAGGTGGTTGTGACTCTTCCTCCTCTGCTTCTGCAGCATCCTCAGTATTGCTTGCATCTTCTCGATCATCAGCATCCTTGTCCCCTTCATCTTCCCTCTCTTCCTTATCTTCAGAAATGCCTTCTTCAGCTGGTTCTGCATCTTGATCATCTCTTTCTGCTTCACCATTATCTTCTTCATTCTGTTCTTCTGTCTTCTCTGCCTCATTTAAATCAACAGGTTTCTCATCTACTTCAAAAGCATTCTCTTCTTCTGGATTAAAAAAAAATAGAAAGTTATAAAAAGCTTTCAGTGATGTACAGAGACACTGAATGTTACAGATATTTATAATAAAACTACCCAGCCTATCAAGACCATCTTCAAGCAAATACTGAGACTTCTATATATATAGCAATCTGTGATTTTCTCTAACACATAACTTCTTGAAGTCACAGTGGTTTGTAACTAACAAAAAAACAGGATTAATTCCTCTTAACTTCCTTTATCCTAATATTCTTGAGGATCAGTTGACTTACGAGTGCAAATGCTCCAAGTTTCAGAAAAAAATGAGACCACAAAACCAATTAGACAATGAAATCAGGAGCTTCTATAGCATAAATTAATGTTTCACTTGAATAACACGAGAAAACCTGCTCTGGTGTGTGAAAGGGAGGTAAAGGAAACTCCTGTAATGCTGAGTTCTCACCTGGCCTGCATTTTTAATTTTTTGATACACTAAATTTATTTTGTAGCTTCTTGTTATATGGAATCCTACTACCACCTGTTATTTCTATAGAGAAAAAGAGCTCATTATTCAATTGCTCCTCCCTATTCCGTTTGGTTTTCATCTGGAAAAGTGTAGAGAGATTTTCAGCTCTACCTTCATCCTCTTCTTCCTCATCACTCTTCTCATTCTCCAGGTTCAAATTATCAGGAAGGTCCAAAGGTTCAACTTCAGGCTGCTTTTCTTGCTGTCCATGATAAGGATCTACTTCATTCTCATCATATTCACGCTGTCAGCGAAAGAGTGGGAGAGCGGGAAAGGAAATAAAAGGCATGTGGTAAGTGGGAGGAAAGGCAAAGATAGGAATAAGATATTTAATTCTCTAGCACACAAATATTGGATACAATCTGATCAGTTAAAAATCAGTGGTACACATCCTCATGTATAAAGAGCAAAAAACACCTATTTCAGCAAATGCAAAGAATTGCTACTTCTTCAAAACTGTTTTTTTGTGCTCAGAACCCAACTTAGCTAGCTGAAAAGATTCTGAATGCAATCTGTGCCCTTGCAGATAACGGCATTACTGAATACTACGCAGAATCATCAAGTTTACTGTATACAGAAGTACTTTCAATATTTTTGGGATGAGTCTCTCTCATTTTCTGTATTCACTCCATTTCTGTTGCTAAACACAGCAGAACAAGAACTTTTAAGCTTTGTCCATTAAAACATCAATTTGGTGTAAAGCCTATTTTGGCAGCCGTTACAAGTTCAGGTTAGTGCAAAGAAAAATTCTTTCTAGATTACGGATCAGAAAATATACATATAATACATTGAACACAACATGGTTTATTTTTAGCTCTGAAAGGAACTAACTCTTATTTAAATAGTGAAATGCATGGATAAAAAGCTTTTCAAATTCTCAAAAACATGCAATGTGAGCAACAGTATGCTTTAACAGCAAAATACTCCACATAGGCCAAATAATATTTACCTCATCAATTTGTTCATGGATTTTCTCTTTATTTTCACCGTCATCTTCTTGTTGCTCTTTCTGATCATCCTTAGGAGGCTGTTTTTTATTATCCTTGTTTCCTGTGCCCAAATTGTCATCTTTTGCAACAAGCTCTGAATCCTCCTGTAACCAACAGATTCAAAAGAAACTCAATTATGCCACCTGCTTCTCAAAGTCTGAGTGATATGACATCATCTCCTACAGAAAAACTGACAACACTAAGTGACTTGTGATATGCTCTAATTACCCCTTTCCAAGACCAGGAGCTATGCAAGGGCTTTCACAGTTTAATCCCTTCGACATGCTTTTTCCCCCCACCCCTTTTCTCTTTACCTCATCCATTCCTGGTCCAGTTTCTTCTGTTTTACTACTGGCATTGTCATCATCATCATC
>WAAB01003897.1:28702-435261 GCA_013389865.1 Piaya cayana
TTTTAAAATCATAGTTAACAGAAACAAAAATATCATATATTAAAAAAAGCACTGAATCCTCATGTAACCAACAAATAAAAAAAAAAAAAAACCAACCTCAATTATGCCATGTGCTTCTTAAAGTCTGAGTGATATGACGTCATCTCCTACAGAAAAACTGACAACACTAAGTGACTTGTGATATGCTCTAATTACCCCTTTCCAAGACCAGGAGCTATGCAAGGGCTTTCACAGTTTAATCCCTTCGACATGCTTTTTCCCCCCACCCCTTTTCTCTTTACCTCATCCATTCCTGGTCCAGTTTCTTCTGTTTTACTACTGGCATTGTCATCATCATCATCTTCATCACCCCAGAGCCTCTCATCCAGTTTATCATCAGCTTCAGCGTTACCAAGATCTCCCATTTGCTTATCCAGCTCCTCCTCTTCCTCTGAATTTTCATCATTTTCTGTGTTCAGTTCAGAAAGTGTTTCAGTAGAGAAGAGATAAAAGCTAACTTTTTTGTTGAGTTTAGAAACAAGCAATCACACTTTCACCTCTATTTCATTACCCTATGCAGTTATTTGAGAGACGGGGAATCACGCACATGCTCTAACACCCAGAAGAGCAAGGTCCTAATTATGTGGTTCAGTGTTCTGTTGGACACAGGGACATACACCACGTTCTCTCTCTCAGACTAACAAGTCCCACGTGCAAAACTTGGATGATTTAAACTCTCTTCCTTACTCTCTCCCTCCTCCATTATCAAAATATTTTAGTATTACTGGGAAGGGAAAGGTTCATTCCACTCTGTCTGTTAGTGAGTTTTATTTCCTTTCTTGTGCAGCTGAACTTGTGCACTTCGGCAAAGATTTGAATATACTGTAATTTGTAAGCCACGTTAGTTTCAGATGTTCAAACTGTTACCACACTTTAAAGCAAAGAACTGCTACCTCTGGGGTGAGCAGCAACTTGAACAAATCTACCAAATACTGTTTTTTTCCCTTTTAAAAAGGAAAATTCTTTTAATTCTTTTAAAGTCAGCAATAGCTTTGTTAGTCACGTTTTGGAGTTAACTACAGCCATATTCTCAAGTGCTCTGGTGATCTTCAACAGCTCCAGAAAGTCAGTGACTGATTTTAAAATGATTCTATAGTCAGCTCACAACTGGAATAAAGTATCGCCTCCCTCATTCCAAAATGGCCACGGTGACAGGAGACAACATTTTCTTTGTACGCTTCTTTGCATTCGTATTAATACTTCTTAGTTTCCATATACAAATGGGACTAATTTTTTATCAATGGCTTTTCAGTATAGGCTTCATTAATTAAAAGTATCAACCATTACTGGACTGATCTGTAATCTTTCTTATAAATTTGCCATAGTGGAAGGACCAAACCTTTTTTCTCCTGTTCTCCATCATGCAGTTTTCCATCAAAGTCTTCTGACATTTCAATTGCATTGTCTTCTCCTTCAATGTCTGGTTTAGAATCTTGATCTTCTTTCTCCTTCTCTTCACCCTTTCGAAAATTGTCTTCTATCTGAATTATTGGTAAAGCAAAAAATTACAATGGATCTTGCCTTTGTAATGCAGCTTAAAGTACCACAACAATATTTAAATTTCAAGCTTATATGCAAAGATAAAAGCCAACCTGAAAAACAGTCTCAAAGCAATTCCATATTTCTTTTACACAAAACATGTATAACATGGATTTCAAGAGTTCTTTTTAGTTTTACTTGGATTAAACAAGAACAACCCCAAACACTTGCCTGATCTTCACTTTCTATTTTGTCGCTCACATCCTTCTTGCCTTCCCCATCTCCAATACCACCATCCTCGTAATCATGAAACTGTGTTGCTCCCTCTCCAGCTTCATCTTCAAGTAATTCTTTTGGTAGGCAAAACCCCTACAAAGGCAAACAATCTCAAAACTTTCTGTACTAGTAAGTACATCTTTCAGCTTAGTTTATACTAAAGACTTTTGCAGACATTAAATACATCCTTAGCATTATTGCTAACTCACCTTTTGGGCAAGCTCTGTAAAAATGCTTGTTAGAACAGAAAGCAGCTTTCCAGTACTCCTGTGAGATGCCAGTGAAACAGTGAGGTAGAAGAGCAGAAGGTCTGAATACTTGCAGAGCAGGGGCTTTAGACGCACCAACAAGTAGCAGGACTGGTTGAAGAACTGCAGTTAAAACCAAAGAACAGCTGTCAAGCATGATTACGTACACATGAGATGCACCTTAGAGGGTGATGATAGAGACTGAGAACAAACGCTTAAACCAGAAATATCAGTAAGCAAGTTCAAATAGAATTCCTAAGGTTTCCAGAGCTGCTTCTACATCTTCACTAAAACTTTCCCTTCTTACTAAACAAACATCTAGCTTTTGCACTACAGAAGAGAAATTTTATTTGGTCATAAATTCTCACATGCTTCCCATTCTAAGGTATTGGGACAATAAAAGGCAATGTGTGTTTAACCACCAAAGTCCATAATGAAAAATCTTTTGAGATCCCTAAGCAAAAAACTCTTGAGAAGAACAAATTTACCTTTTGTTTGTCTGAAGGGCAATCTTCCCCATAACATTTCAGATTCTCCAGGAGTTCTGAAACTGCTGAAACTGCTTTCTGCACATGTAAGGAATCCAAATCAGCAGAGATATCTTCATCCAAAAGCTTGGTTACATGTCCTGCTTTAATCACATCAAATGAGGCTGCATCCTCTTTTTTGGAAATACAGAAAAAAAATACGGAAATCAAGTCAGCTGTTCTAGCATGTTAAATGTTTAAATAGACAACTTCTACTAAAATTGTGTACTGGTATCTCTGCAAGACACAGTTTACGGAATTTTTAGGGTTGCATTGTTTAAGCTTCCCCCCCGAGTAAATCAACAAACTTACCATTTTCCTCTGGAGATTTTTCTTCCTCTTTTCCATCTTCCTGTTTTCTCTCAACCAAACACTGGATGGCATACAGAACAATATGGATAACAGTTTCCACTTTTGCTGAGAAGTGGTCCACAAACTCTTCATCTGACTGTTGATTTCCTTTTGGACCATAACACAGACAATTTTATAGAGAAACAAATTAAACTACTGGTTTCTACATTTCTGCTACGCAGGAAGCATGAAGCGCTACGCAATTTATACCACATAGTTTTACTAACATCTCCCCACTGATCCTCTTCTGTAACTATGGTTTAAGATCTGTGCTCAACAGTGACTAAACAGGAAAAAGGAATTACTGTACAACTTAAACTTGGATTAATTTTGGAAGTTTGAATTTAATCAAGTGTTTCAGGATAACCAAATGAACACAGAAGCATCTTCTGAAATAACCAACCTAATGAACTCTTATACCTTTATCTAAAGATAATTACAAAATGAGCAGTGAAGAATTGTCCTTACCACTGCAATCTGACATGGAAGCAAGAAGCTGTGTTCTCCAGGCTATGAAGTCTGCAGATGTATCGTTAATAACTTCTTGTATGTACTTGAAGCTGTTAATTAGGGTCTTCTGACTTGCAGCTTCCCTTCCTTCCCCGTTTGGAAGAAACAGGGACTCTATGCCTTGCAACTGAGCTGACACTTCCAGCAAACAACTCATAGCTGATGTGCAAATTTCAAAATCTCTCCTGCAAAAAGAAATACCATAACATTAAAAGAAGAACGAACATTTCAAATTAAGATTGAGCCTTTTCTTGGGGCATCAATAAGGGGAAGGCAGTGGATCTCCATCTTTAACTTATTTAGTAAGAGTTCAACAACAAGCAAATGTGGAACTTACACTGTTAGAAAAGAACAGAAAATGAGAGAAATATATATTGTTGCCATTGTTATTACTGAACAGACAACCATGTTCTTTTAAAATAAAAATTTCTTCAGCAAAGTTACATTTAAAATTCACCTCATGAACTAAGGAGCAATGGGGATGAAATCCCAGCAGACCAAAACCAAATTGAGAAGCTGAGAAGCACTGCTTTTTTTACTGACTTACCAGTGCAGTGGGAGAAAACATACATCAGTTTAAAAAGCCAGGCACTACATTTTGCAAAAAAACCTAGCGGATACAAGCATCAAGAGGACCTAAACATACTTTTAAAGATATGCATATGCCAACACTTTCAAAATGACTTCACACATCTTACATGAACAGAGATTCAATTTTACACACATGCATAACTCACCAGGAATAAAACAAGGTCTCACATGACTGTCGTCTTATTTTATCCACTTCTGCTTTCATTGTCTTCACATTTGCCAGCATCTCAGTCAACTGTGTAGATACCTGCAGCCATAATTGATCTTTCTGCCGCATCTTGCACCCAGGAGGCAGCTGCTCAGTTGCTACTGGAGTCAAGTATTTTAGCTCTGAGGGAATCAGATCAGGTACTCCCACAAAAACATTTTGCAGTTCAGGTCCTGAACTCTGAATAATGTTTGCTTTGACATCTGTCCTTTCATTGTCACAGCACTTAGTTAACTCTTCTTTTGGGCAGCACTGTACAAACCAAGAGAGCTCCTCGAGAACCATCACACACTGCATGGAAAGCTGCTGCAGTTTGTCAGTCCAGTGTTGAATACTGTCTTGAGGTGGAAATGCTACGTTATATTCTCTGTCAGCTGTCAACCTAGAATCCATCTCTTGTATACAACTCAGGAGGTTCCTGGATAAGAAGAAACAGGGAAAAGTTACAAATGCTGAATTTGTTAGGCTTCCCTTTGAAAAGTTCAGTCTTTATGTTCATAAAAGCTCTACGTAATGTGAACTCAGCAGAAGACAATTTTTTTCTGCAAAAACTAAAAAACCAAACTTTTTTAAAAAAACAAGGTTTTGCCTAATGATTGAATTTTTCTCCCCAATGCAAACATTTGAGTTCTCATGAAAACAGGGCTTTGTGAGATTTCTCAGAATCTACAGGGCGTTTTCAAACAATGCTTAAACTTCTAGCCTGATTCTCAAATATTACTCATTTTCCTCCATTACAAAAGCAAATTAGACTCTAACACACCTTCACTCTCTGTAATGCTGTCTAACAGTCAGTTCATTACAAAGGAGTCATCTGATTTGCCATGAAAGTCACAGCAATGCAGTTAAGCATCTTAGTTTTACTATTCCTGCAACTGTAAAGTTGGGGGGTTGTGTTATGGGCTTTTGCTTGTTTTCTCAAAGATTTTTTGTTTGTTTCTCCAAGTTTAACATAGAATTTGCACTGTTCTTGTCCAGTCGAGGTTTCCTTCCCTGTGCAAAGAAAACATCTCCTGACTCAACTTCAAGAAGTTTTACGGATCACAATAGCGAAGAGCACAAATATGTAGATCAGTTTGCAGTGAAACTCAAACAATTAAGTGAAAAAGCCACATCAAGTGAGAAAGATTTGCTATCCACTTTTCCTTTTATAGCTTTGGCACAAAACCTAGAATTTCCCACCTTTCTACAATTTCTGTGTAAGCTGTTGAGGTTTTTTGATATTGGCTCGAAGTGCCACTCGGATCTTCATTTGCTCCAAATCAAACCAACAACTTGAACAGAGCCAAAAGTTAATTAAGGCCAATACCAAATAAGAGAGATTTAACAATCTATATGTTTAACTTTGAAATTAACTACAGTAATTATTTGATGGTGTTTGTGTATGCATAGCTTTTCTCCAAAATAAATTTGATTTCAAAATTGTGGCTACAATGACAGGATAAACAATACCAAAACCCCCTTATTTGCCCCTCCTTTCCCCCTTTATATCTAGGCTTAATTAACAGCGGGAAAAGACTGGGAAAGTAGGGTGAAGAATTTTATTTTCTTCTACCTTGTTTTCCATTTTTATTGAGCCGAATTGCTTACTGACAAACACTTTGCCAACACATAAATATAGGAAAAAAGCAAAATACCTCAGTAAGATCCACTGTTCTGTCAAGGCAGTAAGAGACCGTCTCTGTTTGACAAGCATCTGCATGAGGTGTGCTGTGAAACCTTTGCATCGCTCAATGCTACCCAGTCCAATATCCTAAAGCAAATATACAGAAATAGCGGGAGGGAACAGTTAGATAAATAAGCAGTCAACAACATTCTCTGTGCCTCCATTTCATTTCATTTCATGGGGCAGGCTGAAAGGTTATTGTTTAAATGAACAAGTTTTAAAATGCAGACAAATATTCTTCATTTTTCTTCAACTTCTGTGTATCCAGCATACAAATTTGCCTTCCATGTAGCTTCTGCAACAAAAGTCATTAAATTGCACTCCCTGGTAAAGCCACTGTAGATTTTGGTCATGATTTAGAAAGGTAAAAGCTTAATTTTTTACATTCATGACCACTGCTAAAATCTGCTTTCATACTTTTCATTAGAAAGGATCTTATTTTAAAGTTTGAAACATATTCAAAGCACAGAGCAAAGTTTATCTCAGCTGTGTTGCACTACTTACACCCCTGCCAGCTGTGACAACTATCAAAATCATGTTTCAGAACAAGTGAAGCACAGCAAAAAAAAAAAAAGAAGCTCTTGGAAAACATCTCTTCCTGGAATATTGGAAAGGTGGTACTCATTTGGCAGAACACTATTTTCTTCTACTGATTTTAGACCAATTTTTAAGAAATGAAATATACCGGCACTTTGTGTTAGACACAGGCTCCGGTTACATCCAATTATAAACCTCAGTTGTTTTTTTCATAAGCAAAAACTATTCCTGGTTTTGTTCTATCAAACTTTGACTCAGCATTTTAGGAGTTTCCTTCATGCACAAAAAGTAGTAATTTGGGATCTGCTGGGATGAAAGAAGGTGCACATAACAGATTAAATCTAACTTATTTCATTAAACTCATATTTTAAGCCATAAAACAACAGGTTTTTAACTTTTGCATTTAATGATTAGCTGCAAAATATCCTATTTTGTGTCAAATTACAGAACACAGTAAAAAGTTGATGTGAGGTAACGTTGCTAGAGAATTTCAGTCCAGGCTGGTAAAATAGTCAACAGAAGTAAAATTTCAATTTTTACTTAGGTGTTTTACCTTGGAAGGTGCTAATAACACTGCCTGAAGTCTGGAGTGGCGCGCAAGGGACCGATAGAAATACTTCTGGCACCCATCCCAAGCAGAAGAAATCTCTGTCAGCAACCTGATAGAGCAAAAAGTCTGGTTTTAGAAAGGTATATAATTCCAGCAGGTTGGCATACTGGAACCAGGTAGCTCTCCAACTGTACAGAATTGCTTGTAATTTTTTATTTTGCAAGCACAATGATGTAATTTCTAATTTTCTCCACAAGTATTCTAGTTAAGAAAACATTTAACTTTTAAACCCTAATGAAACTCTAGGCAATATTAGCAGAAGCTCTATCTTTGAATATTATTTAACACTTAAATAGTGGATATTTTTCATACAGCTGAATCCAGTTTTATTTTGGCCTTGACAAAGGATACCATAAACTAAGCCCTTACACCTGAGGAGGACAGTAACCATCATATCTCAACGATAAAAATCACTTGTTCCCAGAAAAACATCAAAACATCTAAAAGAAAGTCTATTCTCTAGGGAGATGCTCACTTAGAAGTCTGTGTATTTTCTCCTGAAATATTCCTTTAGTAAATGAAGGAAAAATAATTAAGTAATGTCTGTAAATTACAACTCATCTTTAATGAAATCCTTAGCAGTCTGTATTCAAATAAGATACTAGCAAAGCATCCCAGGCAAGGTTTGGTGGTGGAATGTTAATTGAAATAGAATTCACAGCAATGAAACTAAGGGTGGAATTGTCAAAAGTGCAAATTCAAAAACCTCTCCGAGTTGCAGTTGCCACTAAAATACATATGGGATTTTTAAACCGAGAGTTACGTTGGGGGAGAGACGTATTTAAAATCCTAAGGGAACTGCATTCTAGAAATCCCAGCGTAAATTCTCATGCAATAAATTCTATATATTATAGATACTGTGCACATACGCGGCATCCAGTTCATGTGCAGAATCCACTACACCTAGTGCAGTACTTAAGTCCAGTGGATGGAGGTAGAGTAGCTCGTTGTAGTCTTTCGAACGGCACCAAGCAAGACCTTTCCGGTACGACAAACCTGGAATGACATGGGAATACACATTATTTTATTCATATAAAAGAATGAGGGCATAAAGTCACTCATACAGTTGGTATTAAGACATAAAGCCTTCTGATGTAGTTTTTTTTCCTTCCTGATGCCATCTGATTTTCACAAGTCTTTTAACATGTTGAAGATTTTGTAACGTAAGAACATACTGTAGCTTGGCCATCTTCAGCTGAAAAGCACAGCTGAAATAAGACAAACATAGATCTGCATGTATAAAGGAGTTTGGTGGTGGTGGCGGTCAAGAGAGAAAACAGAAAGCCTTGAACGTGTAAGGCAGGCTACAGCCCAAGAAAATTACAGCTATTTTCAAAACTGGATGTTTAATGCTGATTTTTCTCAAGTCAACTAAACCACTCCTTTCAAAGTATCCTGCAGACAAGTAGAACCTATAATAACCACTCCCAAACAAAATGGAAAACCAGTCTCAAGAGCAACACTTCGCAATTCTTCTGATCTTTTAAGAAAAAAACAAATTGGGAATCATCCCCTCATTTTTAAGGCATGAAAAGGCTGATGAATGAGGAAGGTAAAGGTGTTACCTGAAATCAAAGACATGGCCCAGTACAGAATTCAAATCCCATATGTTAATTAAATAGCAGTATGCCATTCCCCCAGCACAAACTTCACAGGACAGCAATGGCAGATATCCATTTGTCAACAGTGGGTGCAAAAAATGCAGAAAAATTGTATGTGCTCGAAACCTCCCACTTAGATTCACTCGTAGTCAAGAGATGAAGAAAGACTTGCTTCTAACACGTTAGTGGCTCAGTAAGTTCAAGAACATAGCATTACAGTGAGTTTAGATGTAATGCTAAAAATATTAAAACACTTAAGAACTTTGTACTTTTAAACCAAGCACATTTTTATTCAAAGCTCACCTATTTTAGCAAGGCTTTTAAAGAGATCCGACAAAGCCCGTTGCTTCTGCATCTGAATGTGCTTTGCCTCTGATTTCTGCTTCTCCTTATCCGCCGTCTGATCAAATGTTAAATTTTGCAGTTCAGCTACAGAAACAATGATACCACCTGTACAGAATACAGGAAATAAAAGGTAAGAGAAGTGCAGATCTAACATACACAAAGCAGGCATAGAAAGATAAGTCTGGGAAGGGAACTACATATCTACACTTCCTCATTTGTTCCGTTTATGTTACTTAGGTCAATTATGGTACAGAAAACACAATAATACTTAACCTGTGAAATGGTCAAGACTCTCCACTAGATTCAAGAATGAATTATTTTCAGTAACTGTTGTACACATCTTCTTCATTTTTTTAGTAAGCTTTGGTAGACGATACTGAAGAGATTCTGCATGAAATGTAACACCATTCTGACATTCTTCTGGGAGCGCCCTCTGAGGAAAAAACCCAAAATAAACAGTCCTATTATGCTCATTTATTTGACCATTAAATGGCTGCAAAAAACAAGGACTAAATTCTGCATTCATCTGAAACCCCAAAACGTACCCAATGTGATCCTTTGACCAGTTCAGCACCAACACTTTAAGACAACATGGAAACTACAACATGTGAAATCAACATCGCTGTTGATTATCAGTAACAGGTTTGCAAACAAAGCAACAAACTGCCAAGCAAATACAAAGAAGCACATTAGATTTGCATCAGATTACTGACCATCACAGGACAAGCGCAAGATCAGCCACTCTCCTGGTCTGAAGAAATGGAACAAAGCTTTGGAAGCTGAAATAACTGACCATTTCCCACTCACTCCCACATTCTCCTTGAATCTTCCTAATAAAAACTAATGGATGTGAAGAGGAACCTATTTCAGGATGAAATTTAGTTGACTTCCTCCCCTAGCTAGAAAACTTAGAGACACTGAACTGCAGCACTGCTGAGTAGCTTTACCACACATCAGCTAGTCTAAGGCAAACGTCTGCAGTACACAAGCTGTCAGCCAACAGCAAGCGTATGTCAACATAGTGCATTCCCTGATCAGGATTCAAGCTCAAAGTAATTTTATATTTAATCAGAGCTTCCATATGCACAAACCCCACAGCTACGTGGTCATTTGCCTGGGTGCCTGTTTACTAAAGAAGAGTAATCATTTCAACTCCCCATCTGTATTACTGCACTGGTAAGAATTTAACAAATTGCTGCAGCCTATGTGCGAACAACTTGGAGATGAAACATGTAACTGCCATCATCTCTATATTAAAGCATAGATACTCTGCCAAATAATACAGAACAAGCTTGTCTTTCCACGCTGCATTCCCACCCATCTGCAGTGTTTCATAACACAGAACACAAGTAAGGCATAGAAGTTGATGATATATTCAACAGATTTGACACTTACGTAAGATTTTTCTGCATAAATTGGTGAAAAGCAACACACAGATGAGAACAGAGAAAATATCCTTCCATCATTTAAAGAATACAGTTACCTTGGCAGCATCTGTTCTAGCAGACAGAATTTTTCTTAATGCATTGTTTAGCCTCTGAACTTTGGTCTCTTTGTTCTCAGATTCTTCCTGCTTTTGCAAGCAGTCCAGCTGCTCTTCCTTACCAGTTTCCACCAAGGCAGGCTGACATGGCTCACCCAGAACAGCTTCAAATTTCTTCATGAATTTAAAGAGGGTCCTAATTACCAAAGGAAAGCAAAAGCGTTAATGGCTTTTATAATCCTAGAAATGTTTCCACTGTGTTACAAGCAGAGGAAACATTCCCACAATCAAGTTTAACATCACAGAGACATCATCTAGAAGTAAAGTTCGAAATACAGAGCTTAACTCCAAGTTTTGAGTTACCTGCGTATTTTCTCAACTGATTGTTTTATAGCCCAGAAGCTGACATCATTCCACTTGGATATTTTCACAAATTCCTATTAGGAAAAGAAATAATCATTGGGATTACTTGTATAAATGTAATGAAGTATCTCTGTATGAAACATGATCTTCCAAGCTGATCAGCTATGATTATCAAAAAGCAAGACATTTAAGTAAGTGATCAAATTACTACAGAGGCATCTTATTCTATTAATACACGTTTATGCTACAATTGCCGTATGACCAAATGTTGTGAAATCCAAATGGGCTTCCCTACTGGGCAGAAATCCCCATGGCTAAATCGGACTAACCAAACAATAAAGACTTCAACCAAACCCCCACCTCAAAAATAAATTCTTGTCTTGTAGAGATTTTAATGGCCAACAGAGCTATTATATACAAATTCAAATAATATTTGCCCCACTGTTCCTTTTGCTTATTAATAATATAATATTAACAATATATTGTCTTAGTGAACTTTCCTTTTACCTTAAGTTCCTTTTCTATAGGTTGACGAAGCTCAGTGATTCTTGCCCCAACACACTCTGAAAATTGCTTATAGTAATTGTATAGATTCCACAGGATGCTGCACAGAGTGTCTGGAAGGGATAGACAATAACAAGCTTCTTTTAAAACACAATATTCTTCAGTATCAAGAGGAGCAATGCATCCCATTTTTTTTCTATAATCGTGAAGCTTAGCAACACCAGAAGACAGAGTAATCTGACCAAGAGTATTCGTCATGCAAATGAGATAAACAGAAGCACAGGCTTGTGTTGTATTTATGAGCTCAGTGATCTGTTCAGAAAGTCTTAAATACCTGATGATCAGGTTGTTGTAAAGAAGACTCAACATGTAATACTAACAATTTACCTTTTTCTCCTGCTTGGGGCATCAGTAAAACATGGCAGTGGAAAACCAGGAGTGCTTGAAGTCGTGCATGAAACTCTCCCAGTGTGGATCCTTCAATGAAAGCTTGTAGCGTGCTGACCAGCGTTTTCAGATCCATTTGCTCAGTTTCTGAATGTTGCACCAGAAATTTAGAAGGAAAGGGGAAGAAAACCAACAAACAAACAAAACCCCCTCTGCAATTTGAAAACTTAAAAAAAATACCAGGCATCTATTTTGAAAGGGGTTGGGGGGATGTGAGCAGGCAGGGGGAAAAAACTCTCTATTTTAATAAATAAAATCAAATACCACAGTGGAAGAAAGGAGAGGGGACAAGACAGGCAGCAGTAAGATAGCGACCAAGGACCCCAGCTACATATCCAACTTCAGAGCACACCAGGTATTTAAAGTTGCTATTCTTCAAGAATGGATGGCTTTTTCAGTCATGATGAGCTATATTATAAATTATTCACTGCCAGTTCCTTAACTCCTCAAAATCAGCAAGACATAAATAGATCTTGGAAGAATCTGGTAGATATGACAGGGTCTACAGAGATCACTGATGGAAGATGACATGCTATCCACCTGGAGATATAAAATGACCCGAACATATGAAGCTCATAAAGTAAATGCATTAATTAGCCATCAGATTGGAACAACCCTGCCTTATGCCAGAGGACAATACTTTCATCTTTATAGTTGCGTTAAATTTTGGAGAGGCAAGGGAGCTTTCTTCTTTCCTCTATTTTATAAAACGAAAACACCTGCAGACAGATTTGCTAATAACAGCACGTACCAAAACATACTCATTCTTAAGAAATCTTTAGGCTTTATACAGAATGTTAAAAGCAGCACAGCTAGGATACGTGTGCACAGTTGAAAAAATAAGGTGTCTTTATCGGCTGATGGAGGCCTCCTACCCTACAAATTTTAAATGTTTATATGTGCACAACAGTTACCACAGTTCTGCTTTGTTTGAAATGCTTTCTACAGACGTCTTTTCTTTACACAACCTACGACATAAGCCTTATGAGAAAAGCAGGTTGTTCCAGAAATAAATAACAAGTGAAGTTCTGTCTACACAGAAGACCCATACAGGCACGGAATTTACTGTAGGGAAAAAGAACTTGATCAGGGACTACAGTGATTGGATGAGACGTAATGGTTTTAAGCTGAAAGAGGGGAGATTCAAATCAGATATTAGAAAGAAATTTTTTAATCTGGGAGTGGTGAGGTGCTGGCACAGGTTTCCTAGAGAAATGGTGGATGTCCCACCCCTGGAGGTGTTCAAGGCCAGCTTGGATAGAGCCTTGAGCAGCCTGGTCTGGTGGGAGGTGTCGCTGCTCATGGCAGGGGAGTTAAAACTAGATGATCTTTAAGATCCCTTCCAACCCAAACCATTCTATGATTCTATGAAAAGGCACAAGAACCACACCTGAAAGCGCATTTTCAAACTCTGGCATTCAGGACCTTAATTATATATCCTTAGTAGCTGCTGGGACTGCATCACACATTCATGTGAGGACAGCACTTACCTTCTGTGTTTGCCTCTGTGTGTTCTTGAACATACTTCTCAATCATCTGATAGATTGAGAACCAGTGCTTTGTGGATTTCTCCACATGCTGCTTCATAATATTATCCAAACTTACTGACCAGCAACTGGAAATAATAAAGGGAGAAAAGAAAAAAAAAAAACACAAACTCAAGTGAAAACATCGAGAGTAGTTTGGGTTCCAAAACAACACACGCTATTCTCTGTTTCTACTAATCCAAAAGAAAATTTTATGGGATGGAATGAATAATCTGCTTAATATTCAATAGTCAGCTCTTGAGAATCACTGCTTTGCCACTAGTATTAAATATGAGAAGAAATGCAGTAAGTACAGATGGCAAGACAAAACCGGTCAGAGCCACGTTCAGAAGTTTCCTTCCACATAACATGAGGTAGACTTGTGGAATTCCTGATCATGGCATACTGGGGATATAAAAATTTCACATGGTCTTAACAGAAGACTGAACAATAATTTTGAAGGAAAATTTAAAGGGAGTTGTTAAACAGATAAAACACAGTCAGTGCTACTGAAAAGAGGAGAACACTGGGAAAATATTAGGATGAAGTACTGTATTTATCTGTCCTGCTTCTACTCCTACTGAGGCAGATACATAGGGTCACCATGGTTTGGACATGGTCATTCTGAGTCACTACAGCTGCTACTTTGTTGTTTCTTTTCCCCACATCATTACTAGGATAGACACACACAGAACCATGCTCCACAATTAAGTCAATCCTGCACAGGGATGTGTCTCTGTACAAAGATGGAAGCTTATGGCGTCTAAGGAAAAGCAGTACAAGGCAGTTCTTACTTTAACTCCAGTCTACGCCACTGAATAATCAGTTGTGTGACCAAATCCAGGTGTTTCCGCAAGGACAAAGCTCGACAAGCATTTTCCTCCCAGTCCTGAAAAAAAACCCCCAAAAGCAAAACAACCATAAATATTCTCCTTTATACAAAGCCATAAATTAGTAGTTGCATGGCAAGACTTATGGAATACTCTGCATTACATTCCTGCTCCTTAAATGTACAGCATGGAGTAAGTTCACTTCCCCAAACCCTGGCAAGCTTACAGCCCCTAGTTGTTTTTACCACAGTGCCAATACAAATAAGGAAACACAAAAGAGGGAAAAAAAAAAAGTGAAAATAAAAGTTTTCCTTAGCTCTTCTCTTACCTGTGCCTTTGCAAGAAGAATTTCCAAGCCATTCAGGAACTTTGAGAGAGGACTAGAGAGCGGAAAACTCCGGATCCTGTCCATCACAACTAACAGCTGCAGAATTAAAAACAAGCATTCAAACTATAGTAACTGATTTTCAACAGAAGCAGTCATGAAGTTAAGCTGGTTTCTATATGCATAACCCTCCTCTGCAAGAGATCAGAATATTTTACTTTTTTTAATTTTGAAAAGCTTCCTTGTTTTAGCATAAGCTCATCAGTAGTTCAGTGAAGGCCAAGGCACTTGGGGAAAAGGAGCACAAATGACCTAATGCAAAGAATTTCAATTGTTTTTGAGTCTCTACATTATCCTAAGAAATATAACTGGTCCCATTTACATGACCTCAAAAGATATTAATTTTAAAGCACTATGAAGAAAATATTTGGAAAAAAAACAAAACAAAACCTGGAGTCCGAACATCAAAAGACTTCAAGGATCTTTGAGGTATGGCAGCGTGAAGGCTGCTTATTTACTCTGAAATATCACAGCAGGCAGTGAATACCACCTAAAAATTTTATAAAGAAAATATAACAGCACCTAATATCTCTTAATATGAGACAGTATGACTTCAAAACATCTGCATAAGTAAAACAAACATCTAGGCAAGTTAATTGTGCACATACCTATACACATTTAAACACAAGTTCAGTTCTGACCTCGTCCAGTTTTCACCAAACATTTAAGTGTTTTTACCTGCACAAGTACTGGATGCTCCGGCCATTCCTGCAGCAGCCTATTTACTTCTTTTGCAAAACTATCAAGTACAGGTTGGCACTGTCGGACTTGTTGAATATTAGGATGCTGATAGAAGTCATAAGGGCCATCTTGCTGCAGCACAAGATCTGAAGTTAATTGCTCAAAAAAAGTATTGTGAAGAAGAGTGCTAACTAGGAGTTGGCTTCCCCAAAGACTATCATTCATTTCAGCACCTAGAAAGCAAAAAAAAAAAAAAAGATATCACAGATGCTATTAATTCTTTTTTCAGCTGGCCAGAAAAAGGTGTTGTGTTTCCCCCCCCCGTATCCTGAACTTTAAAACGTTAAGTATTATGAGGGTATAAGAATATGACACAAGAGACATACTTAAAATCTACATCCCATATTTTACCAAATTTTTGTATTTAAAAAAAAATCAGAATCCTAAAGGTGTGCTGGGATCTTGTCGTAAGACCACAGTTCCTCTGTGCATAAATTCACATCAAGGAGGTATTTACTACAAGCTTAGTAGTAAGACTCTGAAAAAGTAATCCAATAGACATACACACAAAAAAATCACGTATATGATAACTCATGTGGGACTACAAAAATAGGCTACTGCAGGAATAAGTTAAAGCAACAGGACTACCGTATCTGCTTAACTCCACATGTCCATAGACATTTACTAGATTAGAAATGAAATACAATTCTGCTTTGAGACGTGATGAAAACACTACCCGAGGTCCCGCATGCCGTTATAATTATTTTTCACACCAAGCATGCTAAAATTCAGCATAAAAATAATCACTTAAATTACAGGAGATGCATTAAAAAAATAACCACTAGTTTCACGCCTAGGAAATTTCTACAAGTGCATCATCTTCCACATCACGCAGATACAAGTGAGAAAAGTTTCAGAATACGGAGTAGAATGAGCTTATTTTTAAACTGTGTTTGCCTTATATATTACTAAATGGAATACAAACAAAATAATCCATAAAATAGTAAAAAAAAAATAATCAAAGCATTCCAACACAATTCTGAACATGAGACAAAGTCTTCAGGGGAAAAACACCCGAGTTTTGTACATTTTCCCCTTAGTAGGTCTGTTATAAAATTAATTTGAAACAAATCATTACAAAGCTAAACCTGTATATCTGATATATTGCTAGCAATCTTACCAATTAAAGGATAGAACTGTGACACCAGACATGCTCCAGTCTGATAGCAGGAAATGAATGTACTGAAATAGTGCTTGGCTTGATGAGAAGGCAGGCTCTGCTGATACCACAGGGACCGAGCAAAGTCTAAACACAACTGTTGATGAACCATCATTATTGTTTGCATAGAGCTCTTGGACAAAAGGCCTCTATCAACTTCCAGTTGGTCTTCCAAGGGATCTTCAGTTTCCATTTTTTCTTCCAGGTTTGGCTGAGCTGTGATATCTTCAAAGTCCTGCAAATCACATGATACTCAAAGGGCAATTGTAATTTCTTCCTTTATCGCCTCCCCACCTCCTTTTTTGCACTTTTTTGGCATTACAGCAATATGCTAATGATTTGGAGCTGGCACTATGTAGATGCACTGCCCACCTCACAGCTCAGACACCAGTGTGAAACGGAACACAGGCAAAAAGTACAATTAAGGTCATAACTACTGTAGGCAAAAGTGCAGTACAATGAGCCCCAAGCTGCTGTCAAATAAACCTCTTGGGGGGACAAAAAAAGCAAAGCAGCAGCAGTCCTACCTGCTGAAAAAAACACCTTAATATTGTGTGGTTGCTTGAAGATCTGAACTATCATGCCCCAACATCACAACGATGCCCGAATTGTACTGTGCATTGCGTTGTGCATTTGTATAGTGCATAACATCACTTGGTGAAGGCACACTTCAAAAATAATCCTGTTCTGCAGAACAGTTAGATTTGAAAAAAACCTCACAGCTTTATTTGATCAAGGAGATCAGCCTTCTTCAGAGGTAATTAAACCTCAGATGACCTTACTTGCCAAGTGAATCAAATTCCTGAATTCTACAACAAACTACCAACGATACTGTCATTCAGTAACTTGGAAATATTCAGTTGAACCACAGTACAGTTCAAGTCCAGAAGTTAATGCTAAAAACTTTCTACAAGCAGAAGTGAAAATAGAAGCACAGTACTTAATACCTTTCTATCAAACCATAGTGCCTAGTTTTTTTTTGACTGAAAGAAAAACTGCTTCACTCCTCATCTTGTTTTAGTTAGAGCACACATTTTCAGGAGCTACTTCGGGCATAATTTTTGTGTTTCGTTACAATTGCTACCTTTTCATGAAAGGGAAATCTCCTCCTAAACTCTTCTTCTTCCTCCTCTTCTTCAGTCCGTCCTTTCCCGTGATTTTTACTCCTGTATCTGTACAGACTATGTTCCATTGCCTCCTGTTCCTGGGCACGGCGTTCCTGTTCATCCCATTCATTTACAATCGCCTAAGGAAACAAAGCAGCAGCTTTTACACAAGTTAATGTTTAGCATCACATCATAGTTCAAAGGCCCAGCAGCTGCCTTGTTTGGCTCTTTCTGCTTTTGCAGTCTACAGCAGTATAAATAAAAGCCATCTAACTTGAAGGAAGATTTGTAAATTGCTCTCTCCAATCAATGAGGAAAAAGCACAGAAAAAAAGTATGCAAAAGAGTGCTTGGCCAAGTTCTGGTCTCCTTTCTTAACCATTTTACAAAGAAACTCTCAACAAAGTTGGGGTTTGGGTTTTGCAGTTTGTTTTCTTCAATAAACAAAATCTTTCAAAACCATCACAGGCTATGATTTTAAGCCTTGATAAAACCAAGGAAATAAATCTGATTTTAGATTATGTTAAAAATCCCTTTTATCAATTCAATAAAAAAAAGTGACAATAAGCAAGGTAGAATCACAGGATAGTTAAGAGTTGGAAGGGACCTCCTAAGACCATAATAGTCCAACCCCTCTGCCATGTGCAGAGACATCTTCAACTAGATCAGGTTACTAAGACCCCCATCCAACCTGACCTACAACACTTTCAGGGACGAGGCATCCATGACTTCTCTGGGCAACCTGTTCTGGTACTTCACCACCCTCATTGTGAAAAATTTCTTCTTTACATTTAGTCTATATCTACCCACCTCTAGTTTAAAACCATTACCTCTTGTCCTA
This sequence comes from Piaya cayana, assembly GCA_013389865.1. Taxonomy (NCBI): domain Eukaryota; kingdom Metazoa; phylum Chordata; class Aves; order Cuculiformes; family Coccyzidae; genus Piaya; species Piaya cayana. Next base: position 47,075 of record WAAB01003897.1, read on the forward strand.
TTGCAATAGGGCCCGCTAAAAAGACTGTCCCCATCTTTCTTATAAGCCCCCTTAGAGTACTGAAAGGCCACAGGAAGGTTTCCCCAAAGCCATCTCTTCTCCAGGATGAACCACCCCAACTCTCTCGGCCTTTCTTCATAGAAGGGCTGTTTCAACCCTCACATGAATTTTCTGGCCCTTGTCTAGACCCATTGTCACAGATCCATGTCTTACTCTAACTGGGAACAAGGTAGTTTAGCGAAGAGTCCTGGCTGCTGGCATTCATTCAGCTCCTACCTGGCACAGGTGTCTAAAAAGCTGCAGAGATTTCTTGTCCATCTCTCCTCTGGACAGCACATGGCACCGAAGATGCAACAAAGCATTCACTAAGAGCTGTTCCAGAGTCGGGCAAGGCTGCTCTGCTGCCTCAGAGTCCACTTCCGAGTGCTTCAGAGAAAACTTTTTAAGTCCATGAAGGACCTCGACCGAATTCACTGAGCATAAAACTTCTGCACGAGCAAAGTAAGTGGGGAAGGCACGACCAATAGAAGGAAATGTCAGCAGAGAAGCGAGGAGGTTGGTCAAATCAGCTGGACGCACAAGGCTTTTGAGCACTGTATAAACTTCAGAAGCCACTAATCGCATGCCATGTTGCAACTGCAAGATGGCAGCTTGCAGAGGAACGATGGTATCGGGGAACACAGCGTACTCCTCTGCCAGGTGTTTTCTAAATTGATGGTGCGATTGTTGCCAAGATGCTTCTTCATTTAACAGGTTTTGTATTGCCTGGAGTGACTTAGGTCTTTCCCCACGGAGGATCTGCAGAAGACGAGCTAAAAGATCTTGGACTGAAGAAACCCGTGCGATGCTGTTGATGTACTGGTGAGCCTCCTGGTATAAGCAATCGTAGGGTGGAGCTAGAGGCCTGAAGGCCTTTTTTCTGGAAAGGCTGCTTATTTGTTCCTTCAACCTTTGTATTCTTTCATGCAACAGTCTGTTAAGAAATAATATTAGCCAGTTTAGACACACAAACATGTTCTTACATGTCTAACATAAATTGGATATACAAAAAGATTAATCAGAAATATTCTGCTAGTTTGTGTGAAACAGTGAATGAGGAAAAAACAAGAAGCAACACCTGTAAAGCACACACATGTACATGTCTTCCTCCTCCACACTTCAAACTTCAGTTACCATTTTCATAGAATCACTAGGTTGGAAAAGACCCACTGGATCATCAAATCCAACCATCAGTTTTGCTTGCTACCTGACAGCTGAGAGCATTAAGGAAAAAGCAGTACTGCTGGAAGTAAACGGTAAAGCTCACACTATTCAGACCCTGCTTTCAATACCTATCATTCCCCAAGTAACAGCACAGAACTATCAGATCCTCAATACACCTGAGATCAAAAATTTCTATTAATAGTGGAAAACCATGAAAAATACCAAGTTTTTCTCCATGTACAAGGAACACCCAAAAATTACTTAAAATTTCCTCAAATTCCTCTAATAAGAAAACCTCACACGCACCCCAACAAAACAATGTCTTCAAATTCTGCATGTCAGTGTACTCTGTGTAGTAAGACATTTAATTAACCCACACCACTTAGGGCAAAGGCTGCAGCCAAAATACAAATCTGAAGATCTCTGACTGATTTGTATGGGGTAGAACTCTGCAAAATAGCACTGGCACCTATTGAGGGCCTTGAAGAATGACAGTGACAGATCTCATGTAAATTTGTTGACAGCACTGTCACATTTTAAGAAAGTACAACACTTTATACGTATGGCTTTATTTTCACTTCTGTGCATAGCTTCAATGTTATCAAGATATCATGGCAACCATATTAATTCTTGTATTTACAGCAGTAGAAAGCGCATACAGTCAATTCTGTAGACACTGCACATAAACAGAATGGTTTCTGTATGTTACTTGACTTGCATNTAAAAAGACTGTCCCCATCTTTCTTATAAGCCCCCTTAGAGTACTGAAAGGCCACAGGAAGGTTTCCCCAAAGCCATCTCTTCTCCAGGATGAACCACCCCAACTCTCTCGGCCTTTCTTCATAGAAGGGCTGTTTCAACCCTCACATGAATTTTCTGGCCCTTGTCTAGACCCACTGTCACAGATCCATGTCTTACTCTAACTGGGAACAAGGTAGTTTAGCGAAGAGTCCTGGCTGCTGGCATTCATTCAGCTCCTACCTGGCACAGGTGTCTAAAAAGCTGCAGAGATTTCTTGTCCATCTCTCCTCTGGACAGCACATGGCACCGAAGATGCAACAAAGCATTCACTAAGAGCTGTTCCAGAGTCGGGCAAGGCTGCTCTGCTGCCTCAGAGTCCACTTCCGAGTGCTTCAGAGAAAACTTTTTAAGTCCATGAAGGACCTCGACCGAATTCACTGAGCATAAAACTTCTGCACGAGCAAAGTAAGTGGGGAAGGCACGACCAATAGAAGGAAATGTCAGCAGAGAAGCGAGGAGGTTGGTCAAATCAGCTGGACGCACAAGGCTTTTGAGCACTGTATAAACTTCAGAAGCCACTAATCGCATGCCATGTTGCAACTGCAAGATGGCAGCTTGCAGAGGAACGATGGTATCGGGGAACACAGCGTACTCCTCTGCCAGGTGTTTTCTAAATTGATGGTGCGATTGTTGCCAAGATGCTTCTTCATTTAACAGGTTTTGTATTGCCTGGAGTGACTTAGGTCTTTCCCCACGGAGGATCTGCAGAAGACGAGCTAAAAGATCTTGGACTGAAGAAACCCGTGCGATGCTGTTGATGTACTGGTGAGCCTCCTGGTATAAGCAATCGTAGGGTGGAGCTAGAGGCCTGAAGGCCTTTTTTCTGGAAAGGCTGCTTATTTGTTCCTTCAACCTTTGTATTCTTTCATGCAACAGTCTGTTAAGAAATAATATTAGCCAGTTTAGACACATAAACATGTTCTTACATGTCTAACATAAATTGGATATACAAAAAGATTAATCAGAAATATTCTGCTAGTTTGTGTGAAACAGTGAATGAGGAAAAAACAAGAAGCAACACCTGTAAAGCACACACATGTACATGTCTTCCTCCTCCACACTTCAAACTTCAGTTACCATTTTCATAGAATCACTAGGTTGGAAAAGACCCACTGGATCATCAAATCCAACCATCAGTTTTGCTTGCTACCTGACAGCTGAGAGCATTAAGGAAAAAGCAGTACTGCTGGAAGTAAACGGTAAAGCTCACACTATTCAGACCCTGCTTTCAATACCTATCATTCCCCAAGTAACAGCACAGAACTATCAGATCCTCAATACATTTGAGATCAAAAATTTCTATTAATAGTGGAAAACCATGAAAAATACCAAGTTTTTCTCCATGTACAAGGAACACCCAAAAATTACTTAAAATTTCCTCAAATTCCTCTAATAAGAAAACCTCACACGCACCCCAACAAAACAATGTCTTCAAATTCTGCATGTCAGTGTACTCTGTGTAGTAAGACATTTAATTAACCCACACCACTTAGGGCAAAGGCTGCAGCCGAAATACAAATCTGAAGATCTCTGACTGATTTGTATGGGGTAGAACTCTGCAAAATAGCACTGGCACCTATTGAGGGCCTTGAAGAATGATAGTGACAGATCTCATGTAAATTTGTTGACAGCACTGTCACATTTTAAGAAAGTACAACACTTTATACGTATGGCTTTATTTTCACTTCTGTGCATAGCTTCAATGTTATCAAGATATCATGGCAACCATATTAATTCTTGTATTTACAGCAGTAGAAAGCGCATACAGTCAATTCTGTAGACACTGCACATAAACAGAATGGTTTCTGTATGTTACTTGACTTGCATCACAACATGCAAACTGATACTTCCAAACCAGAAACTCTTACTTCTACAGAACACAAAAATTGTAACACTAGAGAAGATATTTGGAGCCTGGGCACCCAAAGATGAAATTTCCAACCTAGAAGAGATGTGCCCGAGAGAGTTAAGTGCCCGAGATGTTACCTCAGATGAGGATGAATGTAGTTGTTGACTGCTTCATCTTCAATACTTTTCCCTGTATGAAGCTGGGATGAGAAATCATTTGTTTTCCATTCACACTCGAGCTGGTATAACTAAAAAGGAAAGAATAAATCATTCTCTGAGTTTCTGGTTTTGGTCAACAAGTAGGTATATCATCTTGGACACTAAAATAAATTTAACTGTGTAGTTCAGAAATCACGACCAAAGATTTGCCCAAGAACATCCCATCCTAGCCAAACTCCTTTGCATTGATTTTCTACATTACAGAAATAAAAGCCAACTCCATTCTATGCTCACCTCTTCTTTTGCATACTTGAGCTTGTATTCTCTTTTAATAGCTGGATCAAACCTGGTCTGGGGAAGCCACACCTGGAGCTGCACCAAACCAATATTCACCCAGAGGCTTCCTCGCCAAGCTGTCTCTGATAACTCCTTCAGGTCTTCCCTAAAGAACTGCTGCAAGCAAGTGAGCAGGAGAAACAGGAATTCTTTAGGAAGCAACTCCTGATCAGTGATGCTTCTAAGTATCCCGAGAAGATACTCATATGAAACAGGATCCTTGAGGTGGACCTTCTCACAGCACTCTAAAAATTCTTCTTGTTGATCCACTGGAACCAGATTTACCAGAGCACAGAGTTGTCTGCTTAGCATTATGCCTTGTAGCCGAGCATCTGTGTATCTGGAGACAATGAATGAAAGAAGTTACTATGTTAGAGAAATTTACTTATCACATGTCTGATTTAATTAACATATACACGGAACAGAGGTCTTAATACCTAAAATCTGCTATTGAAGGGACAGACATGTTGGTCCACAGTGCTGTGCTGACTTCATGGAGCTGTTGAGCCCTCTCCATCCATTCTCCCAGTGTCACATGGGATGATGATAGAACAGGAAGCCCACTCACATCCCACTGGCTTGTCTTGCTGCTGCTAGTTAGAATTTCAAAGAAGCACTTTGAGAAAACGGCTCGAGTCAAAATACCTGGGCCCTAAATTAAGAGATTAAGAGTTAGATTGTTCAGATGCAACTTGCAGTGACTATGGTAGAGCTTACAGTATTGATTTAGAAAGCTGCTAAATTTTTAAACAAAAGAGTATTCAGCCTAGTTGTTAGATTAGGTTGGAAGATACACACCTTCATAGAAGAGCTAATATTGGATTTAGAAAAGCTCTTTTCCTCTGTTGCAGGTAGCGGCTTCCAAGTCAACCAGTAATCTGGGTCTGTGGTGAAAGTACTGCTCCAAAAGGATGCTAAGGCAGCATTAACTATTTGAGATGACAGAACAGACATTTCTTCAGGGGAAATCTAAGGAGAGAGAAAAAACTGGAGATGAGAATAATTTAAAGGGAGCGAGCATGCACACACAAACACAAATATGATACTTGTTCAGTAAGAGATTCCTCAAGATCCTTTTCAAATCCATAGTTTGCTTACAACCGCTTCTCAAGAGAAAGAGCTCTGAACTGCCTCATTCAGTCTGTGGAATATACTGTGTGTTTATAGAGTAAGTTTTCAGAACACAGCCTTTAGTCTATGTCTGTGCAACCTTTTGTTATGAAGCATGACAAAACTATCCAACGTTCTGCTCCAAAGGATTCAAAGTAAGCTAACTGGTTTACTGATCTTTGTGGGAAACACAACCACCGCTGTATTTTAACTAAATATTAACCCATCAGAATTTCTCTGATATTAAATATTCTACAGAAAATGCATTAGGTAATTGTCTCAGTCTGACTTGCAACACAGACCTAAAAAAAAATGCAGAGGCATAGAAACAGAGGCAAATATTTTTCAGCATAAAATTACTTGGAATACATAGATACAACCAGGCTGGTGCCTGCTATTAAATTTCTTGTATTTTATTAGGTCAAGGATGAATGGAACAATAGTACCGCGCTCCAGTATATAGAAAAAAGTTATTTAAAATTCCACTGTATTTTATTTACATTTTGATGCTGCATTTGAATTACCTTTTTTTTTGCAGACTCACAGTTAATAACTTTCCCTATTAAAAGAAGGAACTATTGTCAGGCATCGGCAGAAAAACTGCATGCCAAAAATCTTACTAAGATCTACCCATTTTGACAAGTTTGTTGAAAACTTATGCAAAACTAATTTAACTAAAACTTGTTCTTACTTCATTAAGGTGTGACACATGCCACAGTCCAGACAGCTGGTGAGAAGCAACTGGTGTCAGGTTCAGGGAAAAAGCTATAAGCTGAACTAGGTCTGAACACGTGCTTTGTTCTTGATTGCAGCTCTCCCTGTCATAGGTAAAAGAAATACAACTTAAGTAGTGCTTAAGCAAGTCATATGAAATATATTTAGACAGTAAAACAAATAGAGAACAGCAGGCAAAGTCAGGCTTTTGAGAGGTTAAAACAACAGCATTTGAAATTTTGGAGAAGAACAAGCACTCAAAATACTTTCATTCTTTGAAGGTGGCAAAATCTAAAGACAACAAAAGGAGGAACAACTGGCACCTGCTGTAGCTATAAGCTACATGCTCAGCAAAACACACAAAAGACATTTGAAGACAATCTTCCAGCTTTATAGCTCTCATGAAAATTGGAACTTTGCTGAATTCAAGCGTGAGTCAGTGATTCTAGGAATATCACTGCACAAAAAAATTACTTTCCCTGAAATCTGTAAATGAAGAGCTCTATTTAAAAGAATGGTACAAGAGTGAAAAAATAAGTACACTTGCCCTCTTAAAGCAAGACTACCACTTCTTAAATAGATATCTTTAATTTAAACTATAAGTATGTGTGCATAACTTACATAACAAGAAACAATAATGCTAGCGTACTTTCTCCATCACCAGGTCTTATTTAGTCTTTCTGCTGCTGCACCCAGCAACATGGCAATAAACATCTTCGTGTTACTTCCTAATATTTCATTAAAAAGCAAATGCTATGTATTTCCAAAAGAAAAACACCATGTACCATTTATTACTTAAAATGTTTTAGTTTTCCTCTAACTATAATACATTTTATAATTCATGAAGAAATCTCTGGCGTCTGATGTGTTTAATGTAATGGGCCTGGACATTAGCGTTCCAATACTGGCATGAATAAAGTTAGAAAAGAAGAAAGCTTCCTCATTATGACACTAAACTACTCCCTTTGCTAATACTTATTATCACTGTTCCAGTTCCATCCTGCATGGAGACAAGCAGTACATACGCATTTACACACACAAATTATTCTGCCCCTGTGCTCAGCACTGGTGAGACCACACCTCGAATCCCGTGTTCAGTTCTGGGTCCCTCACCANACAGGATGAGAGGGAATGGCCTCAAGCTCCACCAGGGGAGGTTAAGAGAGGATGTCAGGAAAAATATTTCACAGAAAGGGTCACTGGGCACTGGCAGAGGCTGCCCAGAGAGGTGGTTGGGTCACCTTTCCTGAAGGTGTTTAAAAGATGGGTAGACAAGGTGCTCAGGGACACAGTTTAATGGTGGATAGGAATGGTTGGACTCAATGATCTAAGAGGTCCTTTCCAACCTGGTCATTCTATGATTCTAAGAAATAAGCGTATATGTGCACCACATGCGTATATGCATATACACACAGCCATCTATATTAACATATATGTGTACACACACACAGATTTTCATACAAACATGAAGTTACATCTTTTAATTATAGATTCTGACTCTCATCAAAGAAACAGAAGGTTTCTTTCTCCAGCCTTACCTTATGGCACAAGCCTTGGCCACATAATCTGCAGTCAGTTTGTACTGCCAAAGTACACTGATGTATTCCATCGCAGGCCACAGCTGAACTCGACTGCAGAGCTGGTTTAACAGGGCAGGGTCTAATTGGCTGGAGATGGTATCTTCAGTGAACCTTTCTTCTGAATGACTACATATAACTCCTTCTGCTCTCAGCTGTGAATGTACAGCTTTCAAAGCAATCTTAAGTTGATCTGTTTGACAGGGCACAAGAGGCACATAAATGCATGTACTATATTTCTCGTCAGTGAACATTTCAAAGCCTTTCCACTTGTATACAAAAAGAACGGGGATCAGGCTTTTCAAAAATGTTACTTACCCAGACTAACATCTTCTAAATGATTAGCTCTAATTATCAGGCCATCAGCTTGCAGCAGTGCTTTCTTCATCCTCCATCCACTAGCAACAATTTTCAGACAGCACATTTTTTCCTGCCATCTACTTTCTCCAAAGGCCAATCTCAGCTCCAAGATGTTAAGTGGTTTGCTGAGAACTTTTAACAAAGAAAAGCATTCCATGCCCTGTTTATCCTGGAAAAAGGGACATTTGAACAAGTGGCAATTTACTTCATCAGCGCTAATGAAACAAAGATCTGTGACTGCCATCAGAACTAAGATTTCAAATTCACATGCACACAACTGAAGTACAAATGTATAAATAATAAAACCTGCAGTAAAAATTTAAGAATAATTCTTTTGCAGTCCTACTTAATATAGCAGGAGATTAGAAACTGAAACAGACGGCCACAATTCTGCTGATGGGATATCACAGAGTCAAACACAGAGATCAATATGATCAGCGAGTGTTTGATTTATTTAGCTTGGCTGTTTCTTTTTAAACCCTTTTCAGTTACATAACTAGGTGCCCATGAGGGTATCTACAGCATATTATTGGTTAAAGGTAGCTGTCCATAAAGCTATTACTAACATATTATTTGCTAAACTACTGCATGTGCNATGTAGACTTACCCAACTTACGTGCAGTGAATACACAAAATAATAAAAACATCAGAAGTTACTGTCACTTAAAAGATGCAATTTAAATACGTTTGGATGGGTACAAAAATCTCAGAAAATACTTTGTCAGTACTGAATGTTCTTTAGAGTCCTACAAAGTAACAACATGTGTTTTTTTGAACAGCTAAGTATCTTTGAGAGATAAAACCCTACGTCTAACAACTAACTGCCAACAGGAACAACCTACAGGATTACTCCTGCCTTGAGTTTAAAAAGGCCTTCATTTTCTTTAGAAAATTTTACTGTAGGATTTTTTTATCGAATGACAAAAATTGCTGGAATAACTTGAAAAAAAAAACAGTGTCACAGATCGGGCTTTGTCAAGTCATAAGGCAGCCCTATCCTATGCTGTATAAAAGAAAGTAAATGGTCTATTCTACAAACGTATGTTCACTAAAAACCAAATGGCATGCTGATAGTCACAAGTTTCTAAGAGAAAGCAGTAATATTTCTATGCTTAGGTATCACTGCATATTGCATAACTGCTATCTATAACAAAGCATAATTAGTAGTTGAAATGCAATCTGGATAACTGCATGTTTCACAAAAAGAGATGAACGTTAACGTATACCAAAATGGTCTTTTTAAAGAATCTAACAAGTCCAAAAGGAATGGGTTTTTGCTGGTCTGGAAAGCAAGAGCTGTATATCTTTACAACTATTTTAAAGTACATTTGGATATCACTGGAAATACAGATGCCTTGTAAACAAAGTACTGATACCTTAAAAGGAAGAGGTCTTCCTAGGGACTTCTGCAAGATCTTCAGACTGGCAGAAATACCAGCAGGACCCGCCAAGCAGCTCTGAATTTGCTGTGAAACACATTGAATTTCCATGGAAACCCTTCAAATGAAAGGGAAGGAAGGAAAAAATCCACATGGTTAACTCAAAAGACTGAAAAATAAAGCAAAAGGATGCACGAGAAAGGAAAGTCCTTACTTTTATCCTACCATTAAAGGGGTAAAAATTCTACATGAACATTTGGGCAAACAAGCCCAATGCTAAGAAATCTAAATTTTAAAAATTAGTAGCTTTTTAATACATTGTACTTGAGTGGCTAATAGAACACAACATGGACATCACTGCCAAACAACAGTAGTTAGCTGTAATACTCTTTAATAATTTATACAGCCATTTACTAGAAACCTACTCACTTGTGCTGGTCTGATCCAATAAGCATCTGAGGAATTCTGTCAATTAGATGCTTCATAACCCAGTGCCAGTGCAGAGAAAGAAGTGACAACCCTGATGAATCCACTGTCACAGTGTCAGAGACTGCCCAGAACCTGTCACGCCACAGCAAGCAGTATAAAATCTAACAACAAGATGAAAAGGTTATAGTTTTCCTCTTGCTGCATGTTATAGAATACTTTGTGCTTCAAACAAGAGAAAAAGCAAAGCCAGTGTCACTTGTATTAATGTCAGATTTACACAATGCTTTGTATTTTGTGGTACACAAACAACACTCAGCTCCACGTTCTCTACAAGTATCACACGACTCTACGGGCAGGTGGAGCTACACAAGTCAAAACCAAGCAATCATTGCAACAAGCCTACGATGTCATTGTCGGATGTCAGGAAAACGATCTTCATGGTCTGAAAATAGAGAGGGAGAAGCGAACCACTCCTGTGACCTGTATGTGATCTTAGCTGCCCGGGTTCAGATATCTTTACCTGAGACAGATGGAGAAAACGGGGTACTTCTACACTATGATTCATACCACCTTGAGCAGGAAGAGAAGGCTTGATTATCAAGTTTAGTAATGGACATGCATGTCCTACATGTGTACACTCAGATGAAGTAATTCCCACCCCCAAGGAAATGCAAACTGAAAACTTATATTCCACACAGAAGAAATTAGAAGATAGGTCCCAAATACAGCCACCAAAACAAACATGCTCATTTGCCTGGTCTCAGGCATATTCTGAATACCAACAGAAGCAGTGTAATTTCTTTCATGGTTCCTGAAACTATTTTCCTGCACACAATCTCATTTCACTTCCACAACGATACTAGAAAAAAGTCTACTCACATCATGCATGTCATCGTCACTTAAGGCCACTTGAGTAGATTTGACCCAGTGAAATGCAAACGCATCCCAAAGTTCAAAGAAAGCAGCAAGGTTGACCACAATGCCATGAGGAAGAGAGCTGTAACTTCCTGGATCTGAGGTTTGGGGAAGAGGGACAGGAAGAAAGGAAGACACTGAATATTCCAACCATATCACGCACAAGGGTCAATTTCTGATCACTAGATCCTCCCTATGGTAGGGACAAAAAAAACATGCAAAGATCTAAGAACTGAACTAATGAAAGTAGCTCTGCATAATTCTCTATTACCTCTATGCATTTAAAATTAAAAAAATCCATAATGAAGGAGGCTTTAATCAATTGCTTCTACACAACATGCTAATTTCATCATTAATTTCCCCCCGTTTTAGGAGTAAAACATCCTACTTACATAAAACAATAGAAAGAGGATTAGAACAAAAGGATATCTGAAGAACATGGCTACTCTTGCTATCCAAACAAAAAAGGCCATTTCAATTTCTCTCCATAATCACCCTATAGTTTAGATAATTAAGATAAATGACATTCACTCATTACCGAGTAGAGACTGGATATAAATGCTGTAACTGTAAAGGTACATCTCATCTAAGAATGTTTCACATATTGTATTAGCCTTCACCTACTGCTTCACATTCACACACTTTTTCTTTGCAAATCCAGGACATGTTATGTTTAAATTATACATTTTATTAACAGTGCAAATAAACCATGTTTCAAATTGACCACAGAACCAAAGGGAATGGGAAAACCAACCCACCTTTTCGGAATTCTAGAGACATTCTTAAGATACTATTTCTTGGCTTCCTGCTGGTAATCAAATTCTTCTCAGTGTAGCTTCTTTTTTCACGGTCAAGAAATAATACTGCCCTGAGTGTAAAATAAAAGTTGTCAGAATTTCAGTACCATTTTAAAGCCTCTTCCTTATTAGAGTGGTGAACTAAAGAGTGACATTTGACATTTCACTGTGTTACGAAACAAGTGCAGCATAACTAATAGCTTGAATCTGGTTCCTGTAGAAGCAAGCTTCACAAAGAGTAGATTCCTGACTTTAGCAATCACCAGGAAGGAAAGGGCAGTGAGCTACTAAACAGATGCAACACCACCACCTGTAGTGTATGTAAGCAGCTGCTTCATTATGCTGCAAGTGCAAAATCCATGTACTTTTTGCTCTCAATAAAAGCAGTACAGATCTAGAAACAGAATAACTATTTGTTTTACGTCAAAGATTTTGCACTGCTGTTCCTGCCTCTTCTATGCTTTATCCCATATTCTAGTTCATCCTTGAACTCCAGACTACACAGAACACCAAGAGCACTGCTCCTCATATTAAGTGATCCGTTCTAATCTACTTTGACAGAAAACAGAAGCAAAGAATTTGAATTCCTGTATGAAACCTCTGCCTGGTGTTTTACACCATCTATCAAAATCTAAAACCCATACTTGGCAAATACAGCAAGTGTTTATACAGAAAATATTTATACAGCATTGATTACAGTCATTGGGAAATCTTCACAAGCTTTTTTTGTAACCCACCGATTTGCTACAGACTTCAATAGGATTAGAAGCTGATCTGTGTGCTCCATTTCTGTATCAAAATTCATTGAATTTCTAATGATGTCCAAAAACTGCATATTCCACCTTGGGTCCAGAGGCATTACATGTTCATCTGGGAAGGCAGACAAGACAAGACCAGACAGTACAGCAGTGGAAACATCATTCAGTGCAAGACTTTCCTTGATGCCCTTGCCTATCCAAGATGATTAGGGAAAGAAAGAAGGAAGCCTAAGAGGAAGGAGGAATCTTAAGCTCCCTCACTCCAGATATCCAAACAGAAAAGCACTAAGTGGACTGTAGGTACTGTAAGACAACAGTGTAAGTAAAATGAACCAGCGGTGAGAGCACCCAGAAAGATAGCCTGGAAACTCAAGTCCAACTCTCTTTTCCTTCACAGTCCAGGCAAGACACCTAAGACCATGCATAAAGGATCCTAATCTTCATAGGATGAATGCATTTAATTGCCATATTTGCAGTTCTAGACAGCAAGAATGGCTTTATTTCTTTGCAACAAAAGCAAACATATCCTAAGAACGGTGCAGTGTGTTCAAAGAAAAATTAAAGGAAGAAACCAATGTCTTGCACAATTTTTTTTCAGCAGTACCTGTCATACTTGGCTGTAGCAACTTGATCATGTTACTGACTCCAGTTGAGAGGGAACTTGCATAGAAACTGCCAAGGGCCAGAGCACCTGCTTCCAGCTGAATCCGCACTGGATCTATAGGTAGACGTGAGAGAATATAGGTGTAAAAGACAGCATTTAGTAAAAATAAATAAAAAAACCTGATCCAATACAAGTAGCCTGAACCTCATCTGTGCATGTAATCTATATGTGGTGGCTGCTCTTATTTTGTATTGGCTACAATAGGTCTTAAAGCAATCAGAATATCATGGTCAAAGAGGGAAATCCAGTGAAGACTTCTAGTTAAACTGGTGATACTTCATGCATGCTATTAAAAATGTGTTTTTTGAAAATCCATAAGTTTATACATTCAAATCTTCCTTACAGTATACCTTTCATCATGTAATGACATACCTGTCGTTAAAGTAACTATATAAATATTCTCCAGTTTACAGATATACCTCTCTGGAAAGACAGCAAGATCAAGGGGACACAATCCCATTCATCTAAGAACAATACAGTGAGATTTCACACCATACAAGAAAGTTCAGTGTGTGAATTACTTGCAGTAATGTCTGTCTAAATTCTCTACAAGTTTACCAATACCAAGCAATGAATACCTCATCTCAGCTGCTATCCTGAATGTCAGGGCAACACAGTTTCAGGAAAATCTCAGTTCTGCAGTTTCCTGGCTTTCTAAACATTTGTATTTTAACACCAAATAAACAGAAGGTATTTTACTGCTTTTACTATCACTTAAAAAAAAAAATAGTGCAGAAGAAGGCATATCTGCTTACATAGACCGGGGATATAAAAAATTAACTGTAATTCAGAAGTAGTACAATTTACATGCATGCTTGAATAATAAAAGGCAACCTTTAGCCTAAAGTCTCCTGTTGTCCCTAACATGGACAATCCATCTCCACCTCTCTCCCTGGAGCTTCAAGGCCCTTGATTTAGCATGGACAGTTGAGAATTTCCATATTGGATCTTTTCAATGGTCTGGATGTTTTTACAGAATACTTAAGATTTGTGAAAATACAATAAGCACTTAGGCAAGAGAAAGTTAAAAAATTACATACCAAGCACCTGTGGCAGATTTTTGGCTACAGAGTTAAGCCATTTAACTCTCAATGTCCAATCTTGATTGGTTGCCTTCTCTATGAATAATTTCACTGAAGCCTGCAGAACTTCCATTGTATCCATCCATTCTGCATCTATCTCAACAGCACTGAATGTGAGACTCTCAGGATTAGAGGACTGCATAATTTTTTTAAGATCTTGCAGAGTCAGTGGTTGTGTCCTGAAACACAAAGAAGTGGAAGTCCAGCTATAAAGGAACTGCCAGTTCCAGGAAAGAACAATTTTGCAAGTCAAGCATCAGCACACAACTATCTTTAGGCAAGGAATTAACAATACAAGAACATCTCTTCTCTATTTAGCTTTAAAGCCAGTTTCCAACTTCCAATCTGTTGCTAGGGGTCTACTATAAGGAATTCACTACTGCCAAAAATTCATGCAGTGCTAGAAGTGAATATGAACAGCATTTTACTGTGAAATTTTAATTGATTTCTGCACTAGAAAGATATGTAAAGGTAAGCTGAAAAAGACAAAGACAAGACAGAAGTGTCACTGATAAAAAAAACTCAGGCAGAAGGAGAATTTTTTTTTTCATCTGAAGCAACTACACCTAAAATAACTGATGAATAACTATTTACATAAAAGCAGAAAGTACAAAGGATCGTTAGTATATTTAAAACTAATTACTTGTTTTTTTTCAAGCTCATGGGCAAATTGAAAGATGGGATTTTTGAGGCTCTTATAACCTTGTAAAACCACTGCTTACATTCACATTTTCTGCTAAATGCTTTCTCCTAACTCAACTCAAAATAGGTCAAAGGGACCGAAGATTGAACAGAGAGAAGTATTTTGGGCAGAAGAGTAAACCAGTAAGTAACTAGACTTGTATTTGCAGTGGTTGCGCAGAAAAGTAACAGGAACCTCAGAGTGATGACCACAGTCTCTACCCACACAATTCACTCAAGACTAAGTTTTGCAGAGATCAGTGCTGTGCCACCAGTATTTCACATGCATCTTGTTCCTTACTTATTCATTCAACAAAAAGTGGGTTTTGCCTACCTGGAGTTTTTAAGGTTTAGTCTATTCAGACAATACATCAGGACTTGTGCATCGCTCCTGACTGTTGAAAGAAGTGAGTCTTCAGCTGCAAACAGACCAGTAGGCAGAGAGTCCGGCCACAATCCCACTGCTAGCAAGGAGTCACCCCAAGTTTCATGGGAAGCCAGAGATGAAGCATGCTTTGTAACCAATTCTAACACAAGCTACAACAAACAATCAAAAAGCAGCTTAAAAATCACATTCAAACATGTATACAAGTACAATAGCTCAGGAAACTTTTTAATTACATGTATTAATTATGAAAGCATTATAAACTAAATGTTTTACAAACACCAAACAACCTACAAAACAAAAGCACGAAAACATTCCAACCGTAACTGAAATAACATATTACAGAGTTACAAATAGGAAGTGAACATTGCTATCTCCAAGTGACAGTGGGCACAGCATTTCAGCCTATAGATTCATCAGTATTTATAACCCAGATTAAGTTGTTAAAAAACAAGTAAGCCTCAGAGACCAACTAGGATATTCTCTGGCTCCCTTATGTTAGAGGGAGTCCCTATCTACAAAATGTCTGACAAACCATGTTTATTCCCTAGGGAATATGGCAATAAATACATGCCAGATTGACAGTCTTGATGCAACTTTCACACATCTGACCTCTGCCTCCAGCAGGATGTCACCAGACTGACAAAACTTGTCATGAAAAGACACGCGACAGCTGAAATTTACTGCACGTCACCATTCTATACCAAAAAACAGCTTCTGAAGCTTCAACTGATCCCAAGTAAACGACATGCACAACTGCAGTGCTTACACTGGAATCAAAAGAGTTTTGGAAAATAAAGAATATATCCCAATGCCATGTAAGTCCTTCTCTTCATCACCTGACAGATGCCTGAGAGGTCGTTTAAAATTGTTTCCTTCATCTCTCCAGGAGCATCATTTTCATCAACCCCTTGCACTAAGGAAACAGAGGATCCCTTCCAACCCAAACCATTCTATGACTCTAAAATATTTTATGTATATAGATGACATCAGAAGAGCTTTCAAAAAGAGACATTTTACCTTTTGGTTAATCTGCAGTTGTTGTGAGCGGCCATAAACTTCCCAACAGGCCCTGTAAAAAGACTTTTCTAATCCAAGGCCTCTTTGTGTGTGCTGCACAATTAACACAGCAGCCTGAAGCAAAGGTGACAAAGATGACACAGAACCTGAAAGATTCACAGCATATAGGGTGATATGAATGTTTAGTAATTGTCCACCCTTTAACCCTCTTGAGGACAAACATCACTTCAACCAACCCAAAACAACCCAATTTTACTTTTACACCTTATTATTAGGACACAACACAATAAAATAACCAAGTTTAATATTAAAGAGTCAGTCCAAATATATGTAGTGAGCCCAAGTTGTTAAAGAACACTGAACAGACTTTTCTTACCTGCTATCGCTGCCTTGGTTTCTGAATGCACAGCCAGAAGTGCATCGCAGATGCTGTCTCCCACTAAACCCAAACCATTCAGAAGCAGCTTCAAATCCAGACTGTCAAATACATGTCCATCATTCTCGCCAGGAATGTAAATTTCAATCCCACGATTCCTCATGGCTCTGGATATTTCCCCATGAACCGGATCCATAGAAAGGAAAAGCCTGTTGGATATTAGAATAAAATAGTTTAGTGGGAAGAGACCTACAGTGCTCATCTAGTCCAATCGCCTTATATTAAGATGTAACTTATGGCTTTATCGCTCTGGAACCACTGAAACTGCTCTTTCATAATTTAAGTGAATCTTCATAAAAATGGGGACACTAATATCTGCAAAGCCAAAGTCATCTAGCAAATTCAAATGATAAATCTGTATGAATAAATACACTTTGAAATTAGCCACAGATACATTGCATTATTTTTAGCTCTGTTATACTGGATCTATTCCTATTTTATAATTTTTCTACTTATAAAAAAAGAGACACCTCTGAGCTATGAAGATGACTTTTAGAAGTCTTATCACAGCTTCAGATAAATCTGTGCTATTTAAAAAATGAAGTATACAAGACCCATGTATTTAATATTGTCAGTAGGTATCTCTTAAAAGCAAGTACAAAAAAACCCCAAACCCACAAAACTTGCAGTACAATGGCATAAAAACAAGTTTCTGAAAGTCAAAGATTTAGTTTCTAAGTAAGAGGAACCAGAACATATCTATTCTATTACTCTTTTCATGAATTCATAAAAGGTAGGAATTGTACAAAATACTCTATATGTTCTCTTCCCCAAAAACTACTTCGTATCTGGGAAAACCCAGATTTTTCGTTTAGCTTTATTTTTTTTAAGACGTGTCACTGCAGAAAACTCAAATTCAGGGATGAAATAGAAAAAGCTAGGAAGAAAATGACTACATTCATATACCAGCTTTCATTATCAATGTATCTGAACACTTCATCTTGTTCAACATATATATCTTCAACTCCATTACAGTGAGATAGGAAGTGTTGAAATCTTAAATGAGAAATGCAGAATGAATGCAAAGGTATTGTGCTAGGAAGTAGCAGTGTATCTCTAGTGTAATAATCTCCGCTGCAACAAGAATATAAAGCCAAGCCTCTCAAGCTCTCTATCATATATTAACAGGCTGCCCAGGGAGGTGGTTGATTCACCTTCCCTGGAGGTGTTTAAGGCACAGGTGGAAATGGTGCTAAGGGACATGCTTTAGTGTTTGACAGGAACGGTTGGACTCAATGATCTGGTGGGTCTCTTCCAACCTGGTTATTCTATGATTCTATGATATGCTCATAAAAGTGCAATTTTCTTCTTTGCCCGACAGACAACGTCAATAAAGCATATGGAAAACTGAACAGCATTCAAAACACAAAAAGATCAGCTCACAGCTGACAGTTTTCCTAAACCTGCTATTTGATACAGGGAATTAAAAAAAAAAAAGCAGAAAAGCAAAGCACCTGAAGTTTGGATGGGGAGCTATTGTAGGAATTGTGCCGTCTATCACACCTCTCTCGCTCATGGTAAGAACACCTCCTGGTTCAAGTAAAGCATTCAAGCGGTCCAGCACAGAAGGGCTATATTCAAAAGAAATATACATGGTTATAGAAAGGTAACAACTCTATCTCTTTCTGATCCCAAAACAAAATGGTGCCAGTCTTAAGCAAAAACCCAAACAGGTAATTACATCACAAGGTAACAGTGAAATTATCAACTACTCAGCTGCCTAAGGCAGGAAGACACTTTCAGAACAAATGCAAAATCTTCAGTTGTGAACCATACAGTGAAAGACAAGGTAAATTAGGCAGGTTAAGAGATTTATTCAGTGGAATAAGGCCACTAAAATCTCTTACTTGCAGAAGTTAACGTTGTCCATCAACAGCCAGTCACCAGACTGCAGGGCCTGAACCAACATCCCATCCACCCACTCAAAAGTGCCATGGCTGTTACGGTTGGCAGCCCGGGCCTGCTGCAGCTTCAAACGCCGGAAATCTTCTACCAGCTGAGCAAACTCTGAAAGAAAGCATATCTTATATCAAGACTTAAAATACTCCAGTATTTTCCTGTTCTGTTCAAGAAAAATAGTAGCTATTTTGTTAATTAACATATATGCTTCCTACTTCTCCAGGGAAAATAACAGCAGAGGCTCCAGTTCTTCACACAGCCGCCCATGGATAAAATCCATGAAGACAGAGGTGTGCAAGCACAGAGAAATACAGACTGATATTTTTCTCTATCTATTCTTCCCCATTAGACAACATTTGATAGACGTTTGCCATATTTTAGTCAAAAAAAGTTAAAAAAAAAAAGAAAAAACAACCCACACAGTATTGTACTGACATTTGTAAAGCTTAGCTAATAAATACTCCAGAAAACAAATACAAGAAAATAACATCCAAATTCCCTTTCTTAGGACAAGGACCTGTACTGCATCACACATTGAATAGTTCAGTACAGGACAATTTCAGTGTGGGTTAATGATTGCTACCAGGTGTAAGTACACAAAAAATAGACCTAAAGAACCACCACCAAAGTAACTTTTTCAGAAGCTAGGCCACCATGTAAAAAGTATGAAACAACAGTATTCATTACAAACAACCTACAAAATCACCTTCAAGTTTTCTCAAGCTTTCACTGCAGATTTATATATTTCTCTTTTTTTTTTTTTTTTTCAGAGGACCATATAGTCTTATTTCAAATCACCCACCATACATACCTGCCTTTGAGTAAGAATTTATTTTGTTGTTTAGTCGCTGGATAAGTACAAGTATTCCCTCCAGTTTGCTCACTAATTCAGCTGTAACACTTCTACCTCCTTCACCCAGAGATTTGGGTTTGTAAGTCAGGATGAAATTGCTCCAAGTACGCAGCACAAGTTCAGCATCATCTGCACAAATTTCTGTCAGGAGAAGACTGTCCCTTACCAGTGTGCTCACGGCATGCTCCACTTTTTCCAACAGGCGCTGCCATGGCCTATTGATATCAACCTGCAAACATGCCGTTATGGAGTTAGTTCATCCGGAAGACGGTGGTACCTAAGGCTACACTTGGTGCTTAAACACTAAGGACACAGTGAACTGGCCACTGTTAGGTAGGAAAAAGAAATACTGTCATATTACCAAAAGAGTATTTACCTGTTCAAATCCACCTAGAAGTTCAGTTGTATCCATTGCACTGTTCATTGCCATGATTTTTAACTGGTGGCCAGTCAGATGGGCAAGCAGCTCCACGAGGCTGGTTTTGCCGACAGCTGCTGGGCCCACCAGGATTACCATCCAGCTCATGTGCACACATTTCATTATGGGCTCGAGGGACTGAAGTGAATGATGCAGAAGTGAGAGACTTCTGCCAGGACGAGGAATATAGTTGCCACGGGAAAGAACTGAATAACCAATCTGGAAGGCACGAGACATGCATGGTTCAGTAATCAAAGAGGTAAATGGAAGCTCAGCTGGGTAAGTTGCATCCTCCTCTCTCCACTCACAAAAGGTTGAGTGGAGCTTACCTGAATGTTATATGGAGTGATGTGAAACTCCCTGGTTCCCGTATACACGTCAGCCTCCTGGCCAAAAACATCTCTAAATATAGATATAACCTGAAACAGTTAGAAGAGAAAAAAAGCAGACTTATCAGTCTTAAGTTAGCCATTGTTTTAAAGATTTACCACTGAAGCAGGGTTCCCTCTCAGCTTTATGGCCACATGATAGTAACTAACACAACATAATCACAAGTGTTATTTCATTCGAAGTGTGAGCTGCTCACAGCATTCCCTCCATTAACCACATTTTCTTGTGACTTGAAATACCTGGAGCAATGTTTCTCTTTAACAAAATACTAGGAAGGAAGTTACTCCTAAATAGGCTCTTTGATAACACAAAATCATAGTAATACTACAGGAAGGAGAAAGCAAACCTGTGAGAAAAATTTCCAGTGGTACTCGATAAGTAACTTCAGTCTTACAATATGACTTTTAGTTTAATACCATTTAAATGTCCTGAAGTTAAACAAAAGCTAAAGATTTCTAGCCAAGAGAGGGGTACGTAGGTGGCAAAGGGGGGAAAAAACACTGCAGTGAGTGCTTTTATCAGAGGAAACTTAAGCAGTGAGTTTTACAGAACGAATGGAGCAATATGACAGGCAAATGAAAGAAGCAACACAAGTAAAAGTCAATAAAAGAAATCCAAGCCAGAACAATTTAAAAATGTTGTCAAGGAAGGGAAAAATTATGGGACATTATTTATACTTACTGTACTGACATAAATGCTTTTTTAACCATAACTTTAAGAAACGGTCTGCGTCTTAGCGTTATTTCTTTTCTCTGTTCCTTATCTTCTCTTTCCTCACAAAAATGCATGCAAGTCATGCCACTTATAAGAGAACATCATTATTTAACACAGAATCAAAGAAGAATACTGTTTTCCTCTTTTTAAGTCCTTTGTTATTGTACTTGCCTTTCTTTATACCATCTTTCTGGTTTTATACTAGTAGGCAAATAAACTGATAATTTAAAGGACATGAGGAGTAGTTGTAGAACTACAAAACCCCAAACAAAGTTATTTTTCCTTTGTAAGGAGTAATGTCAATGACTGATTGCAAGGCATCTTCAAATTTACACATGGGTTTCTAGAACTCGTCCTGACACTCTGAAGAGCAAGGGAGGAGGACACACCGCTCACCTTTTCTTTGTCTTCCTTAGTTCTCATTCTTTCTCCATACACCAAAAACACATGCTGGCCTGGATTATAACATCCTGGTGACTGGTCAACAAGCATAAGCTGGCACCAACGGAACAGATCACGTAAGTTGAACTCCCAAGGTCCTCCTTTCTGTCCCCACTTTTTTTCAGCCATTACTTCTTTCTCAATCTGGAAAAGGTGTAAGTTAATAAAGTAAGTTCTTTATTCCACCTATGTGCTAGTACTTCTGAAAATAAACTCAACAGAACTTCAGCCTTTCACAATACTTAAAAGACAGGACAACAGAAAGAGCAAGCTGTATGCCCTCTTTTGAAGATGTCAGGAACTAAAACTTCATTTAGCTGGTCTCTACTAATTCTCTAACACTCAGCTATATTTTCATTTTTGCTCTTGCGCTCTGTAAATGAGTAATCAATAAGATGCTGCCGCAAAAGATTTTATGTAAGGACACAGAATATTACTTTATTTTAATATTACTACACTTAGTTTCACAAGACAAAGACAGCCCAGTTTCAGAAGCATTATCATAAATAGAACTCTTACTGAAAATTTTATACCCCTCACTTTGTGTAAAATGGCAGCATCCAAGCCACAAGAGTTAGTAAGTGGGTGCCTTGTAATTGATGCTTGTTGAAAACCTTTTATATTAGCATACTTCTAGATCTGAGCATCTCTGAACCCTTTGCCATAAACAAATCCTATCAGGAAAGATTTTCCTGTTATTGATCTCTCAGTGTTCCAGAAGAATGCCACATAACCTTAAAACTTCCATTTCTGTAAATGTCAGGTGCTGCTTTCACTAACAGCATCCCATAATAAACACAGATCAAAAAATCAGACTACAAGCATAACTACATATTTCAGTTCTTGTCAAGATACAACTCATTGTTTGTGCTTCAAGAATAATCCATACGTGTGGAAAAACGTTTTCTCAACCCAATTTGCCAAACTATCAAACCATAATTTCTTCCACCTTGTATAGAAATAGTTTTTTTACATATATATATTCTTTTATCTTTGCAACATAACACCCCTTCAGTTATCAACCAAGTATCTGATTGAAATAGTACAAGGATTCAAGTGGGTTTCAGTTGTGTTCCTAGCTCTCTTCTGCATATACTTCCGTTCCTCTTTGCCCAGATACCTCTCTATAAAAATGCTTGGAAACTGAACATGTATTTTTTAAGTCTTAATGCATTCGGCCTACTTCTACACAAAAGATATTAAAATATATACGTACCTTGTTATTGAAAGCAACCATTTTAGCAATAATGTTTTTATCAATACCAGGAAACAGCGTATTCCCAATAAATTCCATATCTTCTGCTGACAGCGGGTCAACATACACCTGTAGAATCAAGAGCATGCTGAGTGTTGCTACCGTCACAAAACTACAAGGTCCTGATATAGTGTAAACCAAATAAATAAGCTTGCCTGTGTAAATCTATTAAGAAAGGACTTGGGCAGACCCTTTCTTCCACCTCCTTGTCTGTACGGATTCTGGCATCCAAAAATCTTAGTCATCCTGTGCTGTATACGAAAAGACATTCCCAATTCTGGAACATAAATCTCTGCTCTGTGGTCAAAACATGCATTTAGCCCCTCTAGTACAGACTGAGAAGCCAGATTCAACTGAGGAAAGAAATAAGGATACAACATTAATGCTTCATAAAACCCATTTGCATAATCTATAGTTAACAGTCTGGGGTTACATAGAAGATAAAATCCAATTTTTTTGCTCTCCTAGCACTGTCATGTTATCTCCAGCCATACTGTAATTACACTGGAACAACAAAACTGTAAGACTTCCTTGAATGCACTTGCTATTTGTACTGTGTTTTCACCATGATAAAACAAATCTCTATTGTAAAATCCGCATTTTCAAGATATTTCTTCTGAACTTACATTCATATAGATTGTTTTTTTAAATGAAGGCAGTCTGTGTTATTTAAATATAATGGTTGTTTAAAGTGGTATTCTTCACCATAAAAAAACAAGGTATATAAGCAGCTATAGAATTTAACAATTGTTCACTCTGCAATAATTAGAATTCAGATTGCCAAGAAGTAAGCTCTATGCATGCATTTGCTTGAAAGCACTTGCTGCATGGTACACAAATGAATCTGTGGTGGCAGGACAGCTTATAGAGGAGAAAACAGAATCAGTACCCCACACAGTGCACAAATCCCAGTAAAACACCTTCTATTTCAATGAAATACCCATGTAAGAGCATATGTATCAGAACTTCTGCTGACATTGACACCAAAGGCTTTCAAACATAAATCAAATTCATCCTTTGTTATCTGAAATAATTTAAGCTGAGATTCTAATCCTTGTTCTCTTGTCTAAGAGATCAAGTTAAAGACAATTTTTTACACTCCCACTACAGAGAGACAATGGGGATAAGGGCTTAGTAAAGGGAGGTTAATTTTCTCTTAACCCGAATGATTACTTTTATGTCACACTAGATGCATATAACTAGAAGTAAGCCCTTAAATTACACACCAAACTGCCACCTTTGCTCTTCCACAACATTCCATTTCATTTGTACCTTAAACTTGAATTTACCTCATCTAATACAATCCAGTGTCCAGCTTTTAATGCTGCTAGTAACGGTCCATCACGCCAGGCAAATTCTCCTCCCTTCCCACCTTCAACAGGCAGGTCTGTCCCAAACAAGTCTGTCACATCCTTTGGGAGTAGAGAGCAGAGTGTGAGCAGGATTACAAAACGACAAGAGTTGACAAACAGTTTCTGCTAACTTTACTTCACATTTTCTTTAGCTGTCTGTAAAACATTTCAGTAATTGCAAGATGCTAAAAGATTTTTCATGGTAGGACTCCAGTGACCAGCTACTATATTTAACATGAAAAAAATTATATAGGAACAGTAAAGTTTAAAAGCCTTAAAGCTGTTTTCAGCTAACTTTGCAGAAGCCAAGAAAAACCCAGCAGAGAGAAATATGCACGTCTTCCTGGATTTTTCTGTTCTTTTCAAGTGAATTGGCACTCCCACACAGCAGCTCACTGCTCAACCGGCATTTCAGAAACAGTGCCAGAGTTAAAAAGAACCACACTTTTTGAGTTAAACAAAACCTCCCACCTGCCATAAACACTAAGTTACAAAGATAATATTTTATCCTACCGTTTGCTCAGACAGGTTGATTCGAACAAGACAGTTTCCTGAGGCCTTTGCCAGGGCAGCAACCAGACTGGTCTTGCCCACACCTGGTGATCCCTCCAACAAAATTGGTTTGTTAAGCTGCAGGGCTCTTAATAGTCTTCGTGCATTCAATGCTGTAGTCCCAGCATTCAGAGCATAATCTGCAACACTGTTCCTCTGGAGAATAGGGCCTAAAAAACCCAAAAGATAAATAAGAACACAATTAAAATAGAATGTTTATGTTGGAGTTGCTAACAGCATGCAGAGATCATCCGGAGTATTAATTTCTGATCACATTACTGCAAGCAATGGAGATTAAGCTTGCAGCTTGTTCACAGAGATAATCATATCATAATTTTTGAAAAGACCTTAGAGATCATCAACTCCAACCATACCTGTCTACTACTAAATCGTGTCCCCAAGCACCTCATCTACCTGCCCTCTAAACACCTCCAGGATGGTGACTTGACCACCTCCCTGGGCAGCCTCTGCCACTACTTCATAACTCTTTCTGTGAAGAAATTTTTCCTAATGTCCAATCTAAACTTCCCTGGATGCAGCCTGAGGCCACTCCCTCCTACCCTCTCACCAATCACTTGGGAGAAGAGACCAACCACACACCTCTCTGCAACCTCTTTTTCAGGTGGTCGTAGAGAGCAATAAAGTCTTCCCTCAGTCTCATCTTCTTCAGACTAAACGGCCCCAGTTCCCTCAGCCACTCCTCGTAAGACTTGTTTTCCAGCCCCTTCACCAGCTTGGTTGCTCTTCTCTGGACAAGTACCAGGACCTCAATGTCTTTTTTTTCTAGTGAGGGGCCCAGAATCAAACACAGTATTCGAGGTGTGGCCTCACCAGTGCCAAGTACAGGGGAAGAATCACTTCCCTAGTCCTGCTCTTGGTTTGACCCACAGCCATATCTTGGCCCATCTCTGCATATTTACATTTAATTTTGCAAGAAAGCATATGAATATATGATGTATTTTACTATGAAACTGCAACAATTTCTAGTTCAGGACCCAAACTAGAAATCTATCGCCGAAAAAAATTAAAACAACCTTCCTTGCCTTTCAGACAGATCTAAAACTCAAAAGCAGTTCTTGAAAATTTGGCACTGAAGAACACAATTCAGTCATGTTATAGAACATACTGATCTGTCTCAGACACTGCCAGTTCTGTGAAGGAAGAGGGCTTTAATTGAAGTGTGCCTCCAGGAACATATTTTCTTTACTGTTATTATGACATACAGCAAGGAGAGAGAGTACAGAGCCTGTCTGCTGAATTCCAGCCACTGTAGCTCACTAGGACATCACTCCCCCAGTACTGTAATACAGAACTGCTCAGCTATACAAGACATTAAGCGCTAATTTAAGCTACACATCTTGATACCTTTTCAGTATGCATCAGGTCCCTCCTTTGGCAATCTAATTAGCAGAGGGAAACCAAGTAACTTACAAACAACATTACCTTGTGCAGCTTTACATGACTAACACAATCCATGAATATCAAAATGGACAAAGATGAATGATTAATATAGCATTAGGAACACATAGTTCCATGTACTAAAAACTAACAAGCTGAACTAGAAAGTTCACAGTCATCACTTCTTAGTCCCATCACTGTATTTTATAAGGGTAGCAAAATGCAATATTTTGATAGCACCATCTGCACTGATTTGTCACACGAGGAACTGAAATGCGGAGACTAAACAGGTTTGCAAAACTGCAGTTAAACTTTGAGAGGCTACAGCAAGGCAGGGTCCCTGCTTCCAAACTTTACACAAGGTCAGGGTGAGCTGTGGCTTTAGTTAGTGGCAGTGAGCAGACATTATGACCATGCAATGTGACAGAAAATGACAATTCTAAATGAAAGAAGCTTTGACACCAAAAACGCCTACTAAAGTTAGGCCATTAAACAGTAGTTTTAAAAATTCAAGGAGAGTACTTAACAGATGTGTCATCTTAATAAATGTGATTGAATTTGCAACCACCACACTTGGAAAAAGCAACAGCATTTTTCTAAACCTTGAGAACAAACTATAAATTATTCTGTAATAGTTCAGGTATCCTACTTAGATTTAGTGAAAAACACAATTATTAGGAATTAAACCACAGAATAAATGTCCACCCACTCCCACAAAGCCTCTTGCCTCTTGGAATAAAAAAGGGGTGAATTCCCCTAAAGTTGTCCATCCACACAAACTCTTTCTCCTTTGTTCTGTCATAAATCTTCAGTTCATTCTTCTGATGATCTGTCAGCTCAACAAATAAACTCATTTTCTCACATAAAAATGCAAGGCATTTCTCCCGAGCTAATAAAGCCATATCAGCTGAGCAGGATGTTGTACCTGTAATTAGAAAAGTTAAGCATGCTTCACAAACATAAGTATGCATGTTCTCATGACCAAGAAATTAAATTCCTTCACAGATATCATTCTTGTGCAGTACACTGTTTCAGCTTTATATTTCATGTCAGTGCTTCTGCCAGTGCTTCCAGGACTACTTATCACTCTGTGAACCACAACATTAAGGACAGATTATTTTCAAAACCCCTTCTTCTATCATCACTACCACCCTGATCCCTTCCCATAGTGCCCCCTGGCCCTCTTTCCCTGCATTTCTGGTGGCTTTTCACATTTCCCTTATTCCCAAATATCCTATTTATCAGCCGGGCCTGTGACCAAACATGCAAAGATGCATCCTGAGCTATGCACGACACAGGTTAACACACAGAGATGCTCACAAGTAGGGTCAGAGAGAGAATTAATAATATGTAGTTGTGTAATTAGGTAACTTATCAGCTCAAGCATCTCAAAAAACTCAGGCTTTCTTAATTTGTGTACCAGTCTTTGTAACATGATTACAACCTCTAATTTACTTAAGCTTGCTGTATTATTCAAATTTTTGCTACTGAAACACAAAGAAGACATAGGAAGTACAAAGTATTGTTAAATGAAGTAGAAACTTCTCCAATAAATGACAGTTCCATGCTGCCCCAAAGCACTTTGTTTGCATTCCATTCAAAATAATACAAGCATACACCTTCATATTTTCTGCTACCAAATGAGCACTGAAGGCTTACCTGATCCTATTCCATCAATGTATACCAAACACGCAGCGTGAATAAAGGACATCATTGGAGAAATGGAAAGAATGCTAGAGTCTTTGGCAGAATTCAACTTTTCATTCAACTTTGCCATGACATTCATAAAATTAACCCATGACAAGACATCTCGCACACTGAGAATACACTGGCGACCAAACTCTTGATTAGTTAGCCATTCAATGAAGTCCATCATGAGCTCTGCTATGTCTGCTCCTGAAAAAAAAAGGTGAAAAAAATCATTGTTATCAAATAATTTTATTGATCAGATCTACCGCACTGTTGTATAATAGGCATCATTACAGTAGGTACAGCTGCAACATACATGGGTACTCTTAAAACCTAACAGGCAGAATAATTGTATCAGAGATAACAGATGATGGTTTGTTGCAGGATATTTAGGGAAGCAATGTTTGTGAGAACATAACCTTTTGTTCATCAGCTGTGCAAGGAAGTTGCAAACATCATGAGAACCTGATCTTTTTGGAAAGGGAAGCATGTACTGTGGAGTGACTGCTGGCACTGTACCTTCGGAACAGCGTACTAAGTAACAACCACTCTTAGTCTGGGACAAATAATGCACTAGCGCTTAGCTGCTCACGTGATGGCCATGGGTCACTAATACTATTTCCCAAGGGAGGGGGATAAAAGCTACATGCCAGCCGGATGGTTGGGGAGAAGGGCAGAAAACACACTTTTTACCAGGGGATGCCCTGAGGGTGCAGGGCCTATCACCCCCACCACCCAAGCACCATGCTTCATCTCCTTCTCCTACTCAGCAAAGTGCTACTAACCCAGGAGTTGGCATGACTAT
This sequence comes from Piaya cayana, assembly GCA_013389865.1. NCBI lineage: Eukaryota > Metazoa > Chordata > Aves > Cuculiformes > Coccyzidae > Piaya > Piaya cayana. The sequence continues at coordinate 75,495 of WAAB01003897.1, forward strand.
AAACGCATAGCAATATAGGTTTTTTTGAAACTTGTAATAAAATTGCTTTACTTAGTTGATTTTATACTATAATAACAATAAACCAGGCAGTATTAAGTAAATACTAAACTGTGTTCTTGTGGTCTCTTTGCACACTGGGATCCTTCACGCAACCTCACTACAATAACTGACAAGTCAGTGCATGCCTCTGCTGTCATTACAGATCCTTGTAAATTCAAGTAACAAGACAGAATCAAATTATTAATACCAATAGTGAAGCTGACGGCAGACAGTGAAGTGACAGTTCTTTCAACACCTTACATTGAAACTAAGATTGAGCACCGAAGGGCTGGTGATAATTCAGCTACCTGGATGGTGAAGTAAATGCAGCCTTGAACTTAATTCCAGCTAGCCATACTACACACAGTGAGGGAAGAACAAAGTCCATAACATTTCCTAACTGTCAGAGAGAGACGTACTTACAAGAAAATGGGACACTGGTGTAAATTCCGAGGAAAATTTAGGAGACTCCAACCTTTTATTTTCTTATCAATGTTTGTATACGAACACAGAGAAATACCCACCTTGATGGTTTATTCCACCCAGAGACAATCCTGGATGAAGATTGTGTTTTACAATCTGTATCAAATCATCACGGTCATTGCTTTGTGGACACCATATTTCTGTAAACCTGTTGCGCAATGCAGGAGAAAGCTGCAAAGAGGCAAAATGACACAGTAATTCAAGTAACATTACATCACATTACTTAAAGTTGCAGTTAACTTAAAACCTTGCACCCACAGTACTTGTAAAGAATAAACAAAGTGACCAAGACAGACCTTTCCTTCTAGTTTTGACAGGGTCACTTTGCAACAAAATCTTTGAGAGAAAACAGTGGCTGATAAATGAGAAAGTTCAAAAGAATATGGAAAGAAACTGAGCTGGCTTGCAAGTACTAAGGCTCCATTCCTTTCTAGAATTCCATCATGTGTCAAACAATGACTCTGTAATCTCCCTTTGCTTACAGAAGCAAATGCCAAGTGGAAATTTGCCTTTAATTACAACCAATTTCTGCAATTCTTCTCTTCCTCTGGCTGAATCAGCCCAGCAAAAAATCAATAGCACACATGCAATGCAGAAATAAACTCTCTTTAAATACATGGCTTTACAAAGAGTTGTTCTGTACTATAGAAACCACTCTAAATGGAGCAATCATCACTTTCTGGTTAAAAAAACCCGTACAGCTATTTTTCAGTTCTAGCTCCCAACACTGCTTAAAATATTCAGTTTTGTTTTTTTCAACTTGTCTTGAAGTTATCTGAAGTCCAACTTCCAAACCAGATATTTTCTTTCATTCAATGTGAATTGTCTATTGAGAGACATGTTCACATTCACCGAAAATGACAAGATGCTTCTGTCACTTTCTCAATAGTATTAGGGAGAATAATCTTTTATGCAATTTCACACCACTCTAGACTCATGATAGAGCTGGATTTACTTGCCTCATAAGCCACATTTCCTGTACATGAAATATTCTACATATCAAGCCTATCTAAAGTACCTAGAGGCTGCAAGTTTTCTTTGACATTCTGCTGAGTATTGACTTTTAATGTCAAAATGATAACACACAAGGAATGGAAAACAGATACATCCTAATTCTCCTTTAGAGTGATGAGGTAGATGTCTACTAGGAAGCACTGGACAGCAGAAGTGGCACAATGCATTTTCCACACTGGACCTCCAACCACACAAGAGCTAGTGAGACCAGAAAACGCATGTTGTACTTAAAATTGCTTTGACATTTACCTCCTTTTTCCCAAAGTCCCCTCCTGGGTTCATGGTTGCAAGGATACGAAATTTCTTTCCTGCAACTAAGAGTTCTACCTCATTATCCTCATCGTCTTGACCACCTTTTTCTGCAAGTACCAAAGTCTTTTCAGACTCAAGAACACTAAAGAGAAGGTTAAAAAAAACCAACAACAAATTTAATTAAAATTTCATTTCACATCTCAAAAGGTTACTTAAATGAAAAATCACATGAACTGGCCTGGTTAACTTTCGCTGCACCACAATTTGTATTAAAAAAAATCAAAACCGCTCACCCCCCCCCAGCTGAAAGCATTTCTAATTTTCTTCAGAAGGAAACTCTACTCAAATCTTTTTGATGAAAGTTCACTTCATATGATCTGTAAAAAGACTTGTCTAATGAAAAGCACATCCCCGTAGCTCTCTTCACAAAAGCAATAGAAAAATTTATGTTCATACAATCTAAATAAAATCCACACAATGAACAAGTCTTTAAGCTGACAGACTATCCATCTGAGAAGGGTTCTTTAATAGTAGGGTTTTGGTGGTTTTGAGGGTTTGTCTTTATCTTTTTATAAAAGCTGTAAAAGTCTGAGCTGTTACTCCTTTAGAAAGACACTACTTAGTATTACTATCAAAACAAAGAGGTCAATTGAACTTTATGAAAGAATGATAGCTGCAATGATACAAAGGAAAAACCACAGCTTGTACCAGCAGGTTTGTTTATGGTGGAAAAAACAGCTGCTAATCATCTCAGTATGATAGGCAATCACAGAATCACTTAGGTCGGAAAAGACCCTTAAATCCAAGTCCAGCACTAAGCCATTTCCCTAAGCACCTACATGTCTTTTAAATACCTCCAGGAGCTGACTTCAGCAATTGTGAAAACCCTATGAAATGCCTCTGGTTCAAGATCAGAGGGGTTATCTTCAAGGTGGGGGAGGTCTTACAGTAGGCATCCGCAACCCACATCCAGATCAAGACAAGGCAAACAAAGCACTATTTGGGTAACTTAAGCAAGCTTCAAGGTCAACAGAACCTGTCTCCTATAGGTGATTTCAACTATCCAAACATTTATTGGAAGTTCACATATCATCCATCAAGTTCCTGGAACATGCAGAGAATGAAGACAAATGTAAAGTCTTGCACCTGGAAAAACATAATCCAGGAGCGTAGTACAGGCTCGGACATAACCGGCCCGGGAGTAGCTCTGTGGAAAAGGACCTGGTGGACAAGAAGCTCAATTTGAGCAAACGGACTGCTGCAGCAGCAGCAAAGCAAGCCCACAGGATGCTGTGTTGCATCAATAAAGACATCACCAGCAGAAAGAAAGAAGTCATTATCCCACCCTACTCAGTGCTCATCAGGCCACACTTAGAATACCATGTTCAGTTTTGGTCCCCACTGTACAAAAAAAGATGTAGACAGGCTGGAGAGGGTCCAGAGAATAGCCACAAAGATTATCAAAGGACAAGGAAGACTGCCATGTAAGGAAAAGCTGTGAAAACTGGCTTTGTTCAGCCTTGAGAAAAGGTAGCTAAGGGCAGACCTCATCATCATGTTCCAATATATAAAGGGTGGTTACAAAGAAGATAGACTCCCTTTTCAGAAGGAGTCACATGGAAAAGACAAGGGATAATGTGTACCATTTACTCCTTGGTAGATTCCAGTTAGGCACAAGGCAAAATTTTTTCACTAAGAGAACAATCAGTCACTGAAACAACCTCCAGCCTGACCTAGTGGGACGTGTCCCTGCCCATGGCAAAGGGCTTGGAACTGGATAATCTTTAAGGTCTTTTCCAACCTGAACCGTTCTATGATTCTATGATTTTTTTTCCAGATAACTTAAGACATCAAGTCTTAAGCAAGACAAGGTAGTTTCATCTCATCTTAACTTACTATCTCTCCCCCTAGCTGTAATTAGAATTTCAAACAGAAAAAATCACCTAAGAATAACTATGATTACAACTAGTACCTCTGTCAGATGGATGACAATTACAAAAACAATGAAAACTTTCAGAAAGGTTGAAACGTAAACTAAGCCTCAGTTATTTGGATCATTCATTCCTTCAGCAAGAACTACACAATCAAGAGTAACTCACCCAGGCCAGGAATCAAATGTGCCTAAAAAGCTAAATTTACCCTGCTCATGTTTGTAAAATGAACAGACACATTGAGGGTATTTAATACTAACACATTTAAGACATACCTGTTAAGTCGCTCTAGTACAGAATCATCAGCTAAAGAAATTTCATCAAGGAGAAAAAAACCCTCCTCCTTCATTGCTAAAACAAGAGGTCCATCACACCACTCAAAGAGTCTAGAGCCCTCACATTCCGCCTAAGAAATGGAAAAGGAAGTGAGAAGTTATTAATAATTGCTACTTTTTGCTTACATGGCCACACTAACTGAACTACTATTAATGCAAGACAAACCTGGTCTATTGAACTCTGCCTGACTGGTCGCAATCCCCCCAGGAAGTCTGAAGTCTCCATGTGCAAGTGGCAATTCACTGAGAATAGCTTCTGATTGGTTAATGCTGCAAAGATCTGACAAATGGTAGTTTTACCACACCTGTAAAGTAATTTAAGGGAAAAATAAAAAAAAGAACAGCTCACTTTGGATAGAATTCATACTTTCACTGAAGAGCTATGAGGCAAAGGCCAAGCATGCAAGTCTTTCTGCTCCTTTTCTTGAAGGAAATACATTCAAAGTGAAGTCATTTTTGGAACAATTGTTGCTGACTTGCACAAGATGCCTTTAATTAAATTTAAATCAATATATGCATTGATGCATATTTAAAGGTTAAAAGTCAAATATATTTCAGCCTGTCCCTACAGGTACTCAACTAGCCTACCTCTTCACTACACTGGTGATACTACATGTCTAAACCAAGCCTAAGTCTGAGGGAATAAACTAATGAGCACCTAGAATTTTTATTTATTACCGAAACATTTTCAGTCCTCCCTTCTCTTGTGTTTTTTTCTTACCGTCTCTCCTACAAAAATATACTTTCCAGTTTTATAACCAGCACAGGAGCAGACAGCACCTACTTCCACCATCTCCTTTACAGCATAGGAAGGCAGTGGCAGAAGAACTGTTGGACAAGCCACACTCAAAGTCTGGTGGTAAAGTAGTAGCAAGGTTATATATTCAAGATTTTAAAACAAATATGCTCTCAAACACAAAAATGTCACAATTACCCAAAAGCAGCTTCTCCAGTGAGGGCACCTTGTGAAAGGTGGCGAAAGAAGTCCAGTCATCTTAATTCTACTATTTTTTATGCAATCACTATGTAGTTATACATAACACAAACAATCCCATTAAAGACTTGTGTTGAAAAAGGTGCAGTTACTTGCTCTCAGTAGTGAAAAACAAGCAGCTATGAGTCTGTTATGATAGAAACTTAAATATCCAAGATCAAAGAAATACTGAAGCCCACACAACCATCGTGTGTTTGACTTAGGGGCTGGTGCAGCACTACAAAGAACCACGGTAAAAAACAAGGTTACCCAGTGTCTCCCACCAGTAGTACTGGTTCACCAAACTCCAAGGCCCGTCCCACCAAAACGGCAAGTCTCCTCATCCCTTGAGTCCAGACAACATGGCTGAAACCTCTGTCCACCAACGACATCTGTGTGGAAGATTTACCTGCACAACACAAAGCAATCCATCAGCTTCAGTCACATCTACAGAACTACCACTGTGGTCCCTTTAGGTAACTCACCCAGTATCTTTCTGACACTTTCCCCTGAGAAGAGAGACTCGGGATGTATTTTTTTCTTGAAGTGTTTTTCAAGGACACTCTGAATAACATCCACCTCCTCTTGTTTCCTGACTCTGCCTGCTAGAAGCATAAAACCTATATAACATAAGAAGTAGAGAAAGCAATTACTACCTACTTAACTAGCAACAAAAATTTATAGTTCTCAAAAACTACAGTTAGAATGTAATTCAACAGATACTCTAAAAATCTGAGATAGCAGGGCTTACCATCATTTGCTAAGTGCTGAAGCCAGTCATACTCTTTCTCCAGCTGTTCCGCCAATCTGTACCTTTCAGCCCAACGAAACAGATCCCGCAGGGTAATGAAGCCATGCTTCCCAGCAAACACAGTGGAGCCTCTGCGATAAGACTGTCATAAGAACAACACACAAGTCATTTTTTCTCATGAGCCTGTCCAAGTACTTAAACTAGACCTAACCAGACCTCTCTGATGTGACGCATCTTCAAATTATATAAAAAAAATCCCACGTCTAGTACACTCACAAGTCCCAAAATCAAATTACCTTTAAGTAGGTATTTAATAGGTATCAGGAACAAAACAACATAGATAACAATAAATAAAAACACTAAGAGAAAAACAGGTACCTGGAATAAAACAAAGTTCTACACCAAAGCCAGTGGCAGCACTTTGAAGCATGCCCTGGTTTGTGCTGCTACAACTGCTTTTAAATACAAGATAGTTTTACCTACATATTAAGTGTTAAATGGTCGTTAAAAACAGGAGTGTCAGAACATATCCAAAATTACTGCATAAAAATAATACTGAATTTATCATGACCCAAAGACAGCTACAAATCCAATACTGTACTGTGGATCCAAAGCAAGAGATTATTCCACACATCAAATCTCAAGGCTTTTGGTGGTTTTTTTTTGTTTTTNGCAGGAGTGTCAGTGTTTTTTTTTTTGCTCCTAGCTTTCTCTTAAATCTAACATCACCTTCCCTATTCTCTATCTTAACCACTGAATCACAGAAGGTAGATTCAGAATAGATATAAGTAATTTTTTTTTTTTTTTTTTACAATGGCTGTGATTAAAGTCGAGAACAGGTTGCCTACAGAGGTGGGAGAAGCCCCAGCACAGGAAACAATCTATGTCAGGTTGGACAGGGCTCTGAGCAACCTGATCTAGTTGAAGATGATCCTGCTTATTGCAGAGATGATGGATAGGACAGGCTTTAAAGGTCCCTCCCAACCCAAACTATTCTATGAGCAAAGTACTTTGGTGGGTTCTCTTCACCAATTATGGCTTAGGTTTTTAAATCTGCCAGTTAACAACATCTCCCCACCAAAAGGAATTTATTTTACTTTGTGCTGAAACATGCCTGCATGTCTTCTACAAAATGAAGAAAAGGTCTCATACTTGCAGATCTAACATGACTTTGACAAGCTTGCTGCAATAAGAAGGTGGCAAACTGCATCGCTTGTGCAGGATGGTTTCCAATTCAGCACTTGGTAGTTCATCAAAATGCAGTTCCACAAAACGATTTCTGAAGGCTCTGGACAAAACCTAGAACATGAAGATAGCATTGCTTTAACTTTTTTCCTTTGATGTTCCTCTTGTTTTATATCTTTGTCTACACATCCAAAGGAAATACAGACAGTGTCATAGCATACAAACTAGCACATACACATAAATATTGAAAGAAAGCATAAGAGACAGCCTGGATAAGGACAAGAGCTTTACAATGTGTTGTGTTTTAACCATAACAGGCAGCTAAGCGCAAACCAGCCACTCATTTACTCTCCTACAATGAGATGGGGAAGAGAACTGAAAGAGCAGAAGTGAGAAAATGTGTGGGTTGAGATAAAAACAGTTTCATAGGTAAAGCAAAAGGTGTGTGCACAAGCAAAGCAAAAGTAAGAATTCACACACCACCTCCCATCAGCAGCTAAGTGTTCAGCTTTTTCCAGGAAATCAGGACTTGATTGTATGCAACAATTATTTGGGGAAACAAACACCAAACATTCCCCTTTTTCTTCTTCTCTCCCCACTTTCTAATGCTGAGCATGATGCCACATGGTATATAATATCCCTTTGGTCAGCTGCACCTGTTGTGTCTCACCCCCAGCTTCCTGATCACCCCTCTCTCTACTTGCTGATAAGAGAGAAGCAGAAAAAGCCTTGACACTGCACAAGCCCTGATCAGCAATAGCTAAATCCATCCCTGTATTATCAGTACTGTTTTGGTCACAAATTCAAAACACAACATCATACCAGTCACTATGAAGAAATTTAACTATTTCAGACAAAACCAGCACTAAATGGACATTAATAGCCTAAGTCAGTTGTATTCTCCAGTCTCTTGGGCAAGAAACGCTGAGCTTAGTAAAGCACTTAAGATCTTAACCTCTCAAAATGAAGTAGAAATTTGGTACCTGCAAAACAAGCAACTAACCTAAACCAAACCCAGCTGTACTGAGTTAGTCCACAGCCACCTCAGCTCTCTGCCTTTACAGAGTTTCATGTTAATTCTGCGCTACACATCAGAAATTTTTCACATCACGTTTTTTCTGTGTATGAGAGAGATTGATTCCCTAGTGTTTCAGCTACTCAAAGGAAGAAATGATACAGACCTTTCTGCCACCATAGAGTCCGGGAGGATTCTGTGTAGCGAACAGCATGAAGCGAGGGTGAGCTTTGACCACTTCCTGGGTCTCAGTAATGAAAAGCTCCCTGTTATCATCCAACAAACGATTAAGAGCCTCCAGAACATCAGTGGGAGCCAAATTCAGTTCATCTAGAACAATCCAGTAACCCTTTCTCATTGCATCTATGAGGATGCCTTGGAGGGAACAGAAAAAGTTACAGTCAAAAATCTAAAAAACTAAATCAAACAGAAGCATGCATTCAGATACTTTCATCAACCAGTTTCATTCTGTATAAATGCTAATCCAGAGACAGAAGTAACAGTATTGGATTCAGAGACAGAATGTTGAATTTTTTATGTCCAATAGGCCAAGGATGATAAGACAAATGAACTCTTAAGAATTCACTGAAATTCACATTAGTGATTATCATTAATATTCAGCTGCTAATATTATTACAATGGACAGGTGATCTGTAATAAAACAGACAAGTTCAGCAGAAAAGGAAAAAAAGGCAGTGAAGTGAGACAAGAATTTGCAGTAAGTATAGTAAGTCCACACACCTTCCTTAAATACCAGCTTCCCAGAAGCATCTGACGTATAACAACCAATATATTCCTGGATATCAGTATGCTCATGATTGTTAATCCTTACACAATGGTTCCCAGTAGCAGCAGCCAACCAGCGAATTAAACTGGTTTTACCAACAGAGGTCTCTCCTTGAATCAGTACTGGATGAGTCCTAGATGGGATAACGAAATTAGTCATTTAGAAACATGAGTCAGATCTTTCACGCATCAACATTATTTAATATCTTCACAGATCTATATTACCAAAATATCACTACCTAACTCACACAGGAGTATCCTAGATCATACAACTAACAGGGGAACATAAGTAACTTTACCTCCTAATGCTAACTGCTACCCATAAAGCTTTACATGGAAATGTAATGAAATAAGCATGTTATTCTAAATATAATTTTCTAGATTATAATTTCAAAACAATTACGTATGGCAGTAAAGTAGTTAAGGAGACAAGACATGCGCATATAAATTCAAGTCACTGTATAATGAGAACTATGAAGTAGAAGGAAAACTGACATTACCCAGGCCAAACAATAAAGGCTAGATAGGCACCAATACCTGAGGCCCAAATAAATACGTTTAGCTTATTTTTTAATGGAAAAGTTGAAACAGACATACCCTGCAGACACAACTCTGGCAATATCTTTCAGATTAAGCTTAACTGAAGGAGTCAGCACGTAAGTCTCATCTACAGCAGGTTCCTTATCCCCAGCTGAAATCCAGTATCCCTCTATAAGTATAAAACTCCCTCCTTGGGGTTTTGGTATTTGCTAAGGAGACACGACAGAAAAAATATTACACAAACAAGTTTCAAATTGCATGTGAAGACAGCTACTGCTACACCACTGCAACACAGTCTTTAAGAAGTTGTTTTAATTTAATCCTTGAGCACTCCTGAGGTAAATGCTGTCCCCTTGTCAGTAAATGCAAATTAAAATAAAAGCCTGACCAGGTTATTTCAAGGTTGCAAAGCAGGCATCTTTGCCAGTACCACGAAGATAAAAATTTTTTTTAAAAAATAATTCTCTTAAAGAGTCCTAGCACTACATTTTGAAGTATGCTTCTAAGCATGAAATTGGTTTGTATATTTTTATCTAATATGAAGGGATTTATTCTGAAACAAATACAACTGGCTTACCTTGTCCCACCAGTTAAATCCCCCATGCAAACTCATGCCAGGTTCCCAGAACTGGCATAATTCTCCCTTTTCCATTAGGGACAAATCACAGTGCTTTCTATCCCTGTGTTCTATATTCTGAGTCAAAACCTAAAATGCCTGTGAAAGCTCCTTAAACGTCTGAAAGCTTTACAGTTGGAGTCACTGTATTAAGCTGCCCACACCCCACAATGCTGTATGTGTTCAGACTTCTGTATGTCTTCAAATTAACAAATAAACAAGCTAGTATATGGACGTTCCAAGCAGAAGTAAAAAATTACAAAGAAATAGTATTAATTTTTCTTTGTTCTTGTTTTTGTAATGTGAAAAACGAGTCTGAGAATGAAATGTGAAGGAAAAGGGCAGGAAAAGGCAACTCAAAGTAAATTCTACTCTTAACACTAAACAGCTTTATATAGGATTAGTTACTTACCTGCTTGAGAAGACTCTTGATGTTGCCAGATACTATATGCTGGCAAATTAGCTTTTGAACAACTGGGTGAGAAACTCTGTCAAGCTGCGTCAGGAAACTCAAACAGAAGCCCTAAGAAGAAGAGTTATTTTCAGCGATAACATGAAAAGTAATTAGAGAAAAAAAAAGTAGGTATTAAAGAACCATATCTGTTCAATGCTGCACTTAGAACAAAGGTTTTCTTTTACCCAGTCTTTGCAGTCAATACACACCAAAACAAATGCCAACATAGACAATCACCTCATACAGTGAGCGTGGTATGCTGCCACATGGATTAGATGCTGCAAATCTCAATGCCCTGCAAAGCGTACGGAGACTGTAGTGAGGTCTGTGGCCAGTTCCATCCACCAGCTTGGCTTCTGCTTCCTTTCTCACAGATAAGTAAAAGCTGCAAAAATAAACAGTGAAACCACTTCCAGTTATCTAGTGCTGTTTCTGATCAGAATTGTACTCTAAGGAATTGAACCCAAACAATGAACACTTCAGCTCCAACTGTGACTTTTTCTAGAAGTTTCAGGTTAGGAAAGCCACAGCAAACTCTGCCAACCGTACAGACAGTGAAGCAAAGCAACAGAATATTTTTAGAGCCATATTTTTAAGTAAGCTTGCTATACAGAGAATGACTACAAACTCAAAGCATTCTAAACTTGTAGTAGTTCTTCAGGTGAGAAAATACACCTTAAACTAAGGGAAAGAAAGGGAACTTGATGAACATACGAGACTTTCACTATTAGGATCTACAAAACCAAACCATTTTAGATTCTCAGATAGCAAAGGACTGCAACAACAATGCTTTTTAACTAGGATCAACAAGAAAGCATTGCTGAATAAGAAAAAGTCGATCTCCTCTACACAAGCACAGAAACCTTCAGAATGAGGAGGATGGATGTCAACCCCCTTTCATTTCCTAAGCCTACACAGACTGCTGCATAGGGAGTATTATGGTGTTTCCAAAAACAATCTAGCCACAGGCTATAGATACATACTTTCTTTTTGCAACTTATTCCATCAAGCATTCAAAGAGATTACAACCAACTTACTTCACAATTCCTTGTACTGTATTTTTGTTCACATTCAAGCCTCTCAAATAATCCATGATAAGAACCTGCAAGTCTCCTTCACTTCTCAATTCTTCCACATAAAGTTCAGTAAACCTACAAGAATCAATTCAACCCATAACACAGACATTCAACAATAAGAAAAAATCACATTACATATGATTCTCCTGGTATATAACTTCTAATATTTTACAAGCAGCAGAATACTTACTTGTCAACCTATAAGGTTGTGCATAAATAACTGTCATTTTTGTCACTATAAACTATGATGCTTATTTTGGATTAAACTTTTATTTAAGTGTGTGTTTAGAGTGTACCATTTTCATGTGTGAAACCCACTCTACTTACTCATGCTTATGGTTTTCATTGTTTATTCTTTTTTATATTACATTGCCAAATTAAAGATGGGAAACAAAGCAAATTTGAGCAGTTCTGTTGTATGAATTCAAGACAGGACATAAAGCAGCGGAAACTGTTTCAATATCAACCATGCATTTAGCTAGAGGACCATCAATGAATGTACAGCTCAACACTGGTTCTAAAAACGCTAACAGAAATAAGGAGGGGCAGTACATGTCCTCCTGTGATAAGACGACAACAAATTGAGGGCCAGTACTGAAGCAGACCCACACAAAACAAGTCAAGAGGTTGCAGAAGAACTAAACATTGACCATTCGATAGTTGGACATCAAAAAAACCTCAACAAATAGGTTAAGAGAAATTTTTTGACACATGCAAATATAAATGCATTTAAACTTAACAAGCCATGCTAAAGCTCAAGTCCTCTTTCATCTGTATTACATTCACTTTCTGTCCTTTCACTACTAAGCCAGGAGAGATAATAGCAATAGATTCTTACTTCTCCACTAATAACAGCAAATGACTAGTTACATATAGCAGGAGCATCTCTATAACCTTATATAGTGTTTACGACTCTGATATGAGACTACACATGAGACTTGGCACCCATGAGGGAAACCACATCAAATACAAACAGAATATTTTTGTATTGAGGCACAACTAGTACCGAAGAATGGATCTGCCACAACTGCAATTTCCTGGTGGCAACTTGGATGCTTTAAAGATCACATATCTACTCCACCATACAAGCCACCTTCCAAGTGAACAGGGCTAGATATACAGCTTTCTGCAAGGATCATGAACACTTCTGAGTTAAAGAGAAAGACTGCTGAACAGACACAATGCACTTTATCATGCCCATCAGGAACACAAAATACTGCAGCAGCATTCCCAGGCACTGACAGCCATATAAAGAACAACCATTCTCCTGCCCTCAGTGATAACTCTACAGTACCACTAGACCATTTGTTCATGCTCAACTACCTTACAACAGTTTTTTCCTGATGCTATTTTATGAAAAACCTTCACCACAATGTGGAAAGAACCTCTCACAAGAAGTGAGCTAGAGTACAAACTTGATATCCTCAGGTTCAGTAAAGCATTTTTTACTGGGTCAAGTTGTGAAACTAGTTAAGCTCTGACAAGACAAAGTATTCTGACAGAGAATCGTATTTCCTACCTATTTCTTATTCCTGGAGGAAGATTTCTCTTTCCAACATCTGTTGCTGGATTCATGCATGCAAACAAGCGAAAATCAGGGTGACGGGTAAGAGGCTCTAAAGGAAAACAAGTAAGAGACACGAGGTTAATCCTAAACCCAGGATACTTGTTATTTTGAACTAGGTTTATTTGTCCTAAGTCAGTCTTCTATTACTGCACTACTACATTTTCTTAAAATGCCAGGGTGACAAGTTCTCCTAAAATAACCCCAAGTAATTTTATCACAGTTTTCTCTTTAGAATGACCACAGGCAAGAAACTCTGACTTTTATTTCTGCATATCAGGATGTAACAACAAGACCTGAACTTGGAACTCCTGTCTCCTTCAAAACAACAGGCACCGCTTCCCTCAGCTAGGAAGAAAACTCAGTCTATGAAGCACAAAACATTTGTCTTTATCTGTACCTCCCAAACACTGTATTCAGAAATTGCTTTTTTTTTTTTTTCACCTTTAGGTCTGTCCTAGGTCTGGCTAGGAGTGAGTTAACTTTCTTCATAACAGCCCCTATGGTGCTGTTGAGAGCACACCAATGTTTCAGCTGTTGCTGAATTGTGCTGGCACAATATCAAGGCTTCCTCTTAACCACCACTCTGCCCTCCTTCTCCCAGCAATCAAGGTAGAAGTGACCAATAAGATTGGAATGAAATAAAACTCCCACTTCTTGCATGAAAATACCACTTCTAGAAAGAACACATTATTCTCTTCTGCACGCATTCATTTCAGTGGTAAATGTTCGCAACTTAGAGTCATATAAGACAGGGAATTCAACAAACTACATAAATCATAAGCAAGCACAAAAATAGTACCTGTATCTCCTCTGTCTAGTAACACCAGCGACCCAGATGATCCTTCCAATAAACCACTCAAGCACTCTAAAGTCTCTGCTGCAGCCAAGTTAATCTCATCCAATAAAATCCATTCTCCTTTTTTCACTGCTTGTGCCAGGGTACCCTAAAAATAAGATGAATCTGTAAATCACATTAACAACAGTGATACATCAACTAAAGCATCTGTATACTGGAAACGCTTAGTTTGCAATCCATGGGTTGATTAGACAAATGGCAATTTCAGACCTTTTACAGCAACAGCAGTTTTACTGCTCTCCAATAACACTAATTATTTCTCAAGTCTTAGAAGCCAGTTACCACTGCTACCAGCTATCATTGAGATTGGCTCAGATAAAATAAAGCTCCCTTATTTGTGCAACGCTGCCTGTCGATGATATTCATCATTGTGGTGCATAAACTTCACTGACATCACTAGGAGAATCAAGACTTTTAATCTTAATAAATCCAAAGTCACAACAATATGTTTCTCAGGAAATTAATAATATAATTCTATCCAATAAGTTAAGTCAAAGGTTCTCCAGCTACTCATATAATCACTTTTGAGGGCTGGTCAACATTTTACATACTTAAGATAAAATTTCATATCATATATTCAGACTAAAAGGGTGATAAGGAACAAACGTGTATAAACCACCATTAGGTTTCCCCTAATCACACCTAATGTCATTACAATACTATACCATGGGCTTGAAACATTTAACAAAAAAAACCACTACAAGATATACAGCACAGGATTCTTCACATCAAATCCTTCATAGTAATCCCCAGGAAGAAGCATGTCCTACTCAGGATTTATCAAGTTGTTTTTTCTAATCTCATATACTTGAAAAGAACAATCAGCAGTATGTCGTACCATCTTCTATTATACCAGTCCTAATACCTATTATACAGCACGGAATTACCGTGTTACCACAAAACATTCTTTCACCCCATTCCTCATCTAACCACTGCTTCCTTTAAGCAGCAGAGTTCATGCCACAGAGTTGTCACAATCAAGTTTTACTTCACAGCAAGATTCCTGCCAGGAAGTTATTTATATAATACTTATAGCAAAGATTTTTAAATGCTCCTCCTTATTACTCCTAGCATCAAAATGTAAATTCCTAAATACCTCAACAAATGCAAAAAGAAGAGCATTTTCTGTCATTTTCATCTGTTGATGAGCATGATTCAGTTTAAGACCAAATGCCTCCCACTTCTCCTTCAGTGGTGAGCCTGAAAGCAAAACAAATTTAAACTTGCACCATCAGAACAACAGCACGAAAAAAAGGCTTAACAGCAGCATTTGAATCAAGCTGTCTGAAGCATGCATACAACAGTAAGCTTGGTTAAGCAATGAAAACATTCAAGCTCTACAGATGACATCTCATGAATTTTAAAAAATTCTTTTAAAATCAGCAATATTTAGCTGAGCACATGGGTACAGATCATTCGCTATTCATTCCAGCATGTCCTGGCTTAGGAGCAAATACTTATGCTGGCAATGCACTTGGTTCCACTCTCCAATTCGTGGAGACAGAGAGAGGCATCTCAGAAAAATAAAACCAAATTCACAGATCTGATGACAGAGCATGTTAACAATGTACAATTCAGTATCAGTAAAAGCACTGTTGCTTATCAGTTATGATATTATTTACTATTGCACCTATTTCAGTGATTTGTTTAAAGTCACAGCCTGAGGTTTATACAGCATGAGAATGTCTTAAGTTGAAAACCTGGCAAGTTGCAGACTCCAGCTTGTCTTAACTTAGGATTGCAAACACATGCAACAAGTGGTCTTCAAAAAACCTTATCTTTTTTTACATTTGTGGGCATTTACCTGCATATTCAGAAGAACGGGTTAAAAGAAAAGACAAGGTTCATCATTCATTTTACTTGGCCCATACTGAACGAAAGCCGTTAACTTCACTTTAAGAATTTATATTGGACAAGAAACCATCCCATGCAAGGCAATTTATTGATATTGTTTCTGTCCCAAAGGGGTTGTAAAATATGAAACAAGAACAACTTATTTGAAGACAAAACCATAGTGAAATAAAGTAAAGAACTAGGCAAGTCAGCATCACAGACAGTGAAACTAACATCACCAGCAAGGTCTTAGGGTAGTAATGACTTGAAAAGCTTGCTAAGTCAGTTATTTGGGTTTTAGGGTTCTCTTGCTGTTGTTTTGCTTGTTTTTCAAATAGGATGTATTTGTGAGACCTAATGAGGTTCCAGAACTAAAAGAAAGCATAAATGCATTCATATGGAACACCTGTCAAAAAAACTAGGACTGTTCACATACACAACAAACAGGAGATCAGCTTTCAAGAAAATATAAGTCTCAAAAGTCTACTTTCGCTCTGTCAGACATAGCTAAAACAGTGAAGACTTTGAAAGAAAAAAAATTGCTATTCTAACAGCATTTTGAATGCCTTGCCATAGACAGACTGCATTTTTCAAAACCAGAAGTAACAGAGTGATGAAAAAAAAAGGCAAAAAATTCACCATTGTATCTACTCTGCAATAGTTCACCACTGTGTGTTTGATCAGTCTAAATTCTTACCAGATGCATTTTCTTTTGCTTCCTTACTAAGAGCAGATTTATGAATATGCTGCATTAGTTTTAGCAGATCATGCCAACGTTTCTGCCTGTAGCAGGTCTGAATGTGTCCCAAGAACGTCTGATTTTTCTTTCTAGAAAATGTCTGAGAGAAGAGTTCTTCAAAAGACTCCCGCAGAGGCAACCAGATCAGTCTATTATCTACAGGCTTGTAACTGAAGAGAAGCAAGAGAGTAATTATTTGTGGCACAGGAATCAGCATCTGTGAACTAACAAAACCAGTTACTGAATAATATTGTGTATGAAGGAAAAAAGTTTTCCACAGCTTTTTACACAACTAATGAGCAAAGTAAAACCACACATATTTAAGTACACTCTATGGGTCAATTTTATAGACAGGATCACTCTGATATGTAAAAATATTTGTACCACTACCAACCAGTATGTCCTCTGAGTATCATATTTGTATCGAACTCCTGAGCTATTTAAAGAGATCATGGTTTGTGCTTTTGAATTACATCACATGCAGCTGTACACATAATTCAGCAAAACTGCTTCTGTTCTTCAGCAAGAACAGGGTTTCTGCACGCAAATACACTTCTTATGAAATTTATGCTACTATGAAAGATATATCTCTAAAAACAATTCTGTGAGAACAGCAACTATACTTCTGTTAGAAGCTTGTTCCAATACTGCCAATTCGTTATGCAGAACAGAAAAACAGTAGTCAGTGACTCACCCCCCTAATAGATCAGCTGTGTCACTTTGTTGGTTCATGTTGATAACCTTCAGATTATGCCCTTAAATACAAATAGAAAGCACCATCAACTTGCAGGTTTTTTATGTTGGCCATCTTTTAATCATCTTCATGTAAGCTATAGTTTTCATACTTCGTTTACCTGTAATATGAGCAAGGTACTGAACAGTTGAGGTTTTGCCAGTTCCTGTTTCACCAACCAAAAGCACAGGCTCTCCTTTCACAACACAAACTGCAAGCTGTTCAATCAACACTGCAGATGGCCGGGTGGCAGCAAAAGTTTGTTTTGCTCTGAAAAAACAAAGGAAGCAACTCAAAACTAAGATTCATTAAGGGCCTCATTTAAATTTTACCTTACTCTAAAGATAAAACCTAAAAATTCAGGCTTTCCAAAGAACTTCCTGGCCAATTCAGTTAGTGTCACACACTACAAAAAGAAAATCTCCTTTTACAAAGATAAGATTAATTACAATCTTATTACAAGAGCTGTAGATCCACACTGTTTTGAAGAAACTCTGGTTGAAAAGAAGCTGACAATCTCCATGCTTTAGTTTGCCAGAAATATGATGCAGACAGCCTTGAAGATACACAAGGTAAAACTCAGAACACAAGAGAAAACTCATCACATCCCTTTCATTAGTGAGAATATCCAATTTGCATTTTTCTTCTAAATCCTGTGATTTCCAAACTATTCTATCACACCACAAAATATTTCAGTTCACATGGAAACTACAAGATATTCTACCTGTGTACAGTGAGAGCCTGGGTTTGTTTCTTCACTAGATGCACTCGTCCGACAGAGACTTCTTGTTCCCGTGTTACGATTTCTGGTTTATACAGTTCACAAAAGAACTCAACCTGTGAAGAAAGCATCGACATTTCCAATACTGATGTTGCCTATAACGTCAGGTTAAGAATAATCATGTTATGCTACAAGTATTACCTTGCACCAAGCTAATTTCTCATAATAAGAATTTATATTTTGCAGGATTTACATGATCATCACCTAAAATGCTGAAAGTCCTCAAAAGTGTTATTGTCTATACAAACATCTTTGCAATGCCACTTGGCAATGGGTCTATGCCATTGTATTTCACTTTCACCTAATTCTATTGTAATTTAACCACATAAACTTGAACCTGGGAACAGCTAAGATAAACAAACCACCTCTTCAAAAAAACTTTGGCTGATACCTCTGTGTAAATAAGGATATTTTGCAAATGGCAAAGGATAATACATTCCTGTAGTGAAATAATGCAAGGAAAGAGGTATAAGCAGGAAAATCCATAAAAGTTTCAGAGATACTTCTGACCACCTATCTGGCAAGTTTCTCCATCTTAAAATAACAAATGAGAGAATTTCTTCACAAACTTCTATAATCATGAATAGTTGACAAAGTAATGATTTAACTAAACTCAGCCATTTATATAACATACTGTTAATATGCAGATAGTTACTAGCCTCTAGAGAAGTACTTGATTTTGGAAACAAGTAGTAAGTAATGTTATGTTTCTCTCTGTTCTCAAATTCCTTTAAGTCAATAAAGTTCACTGTAACCACCAAATAAAAAACCCACATTCTTTGCTACTCTGTGCCTTTAGCAGTATCACATACTGAGGTAACTGTGCTGCTACAGCTGTGTGATCCTTCTTTTCCATGATGGGGCCATTTGCAATCTGCTGTGAAACAGGATCACTGCAACTTTCAAAGAAAAAAAACCCAACACTACCAAAACTAAAACATGAGAAAAAGATATTATAGAAAGCAAAGAAAGTGTTCAGGGCAAAGAGATGAGCATGACTTTTAAGAAAAATACCAGAACACTTGTAAATCAATCACATGAAAAAAAAACTTCAAGTCACAGTATTACCAATAAACTTCATGTATATTACAACTCAACATACCTTTTTCTTGGAAATATTTAGTTTGCTTCCAATAACTTTTGCCATTTTCTGTCTGTTCCCTTGGTTGGACAGCATGGCAGTGAAACAGTCCAATGCCTGTTGAGAGGAAAACAAACCGATTGATTCAACAATTTTTTTTAATGATGATTCTGTATATATTTATATGATCTGACATGCACCATATTAATTTATATGAGTCTGAGTCCAATCCAGCCATGGTAAATAAAATTATCTCACTGTCCACAGATCAAGTCAAACAAGAGAGTTCAAAAGGATGCAATAAGAACTTCTAAACTTTGTACTGCAGAGGGTTTCTACTTGAAGTAAAAAAAAAACCTTTCCAATATCCAATCACAGTAGCTATTTTTAGACGAACGGAGCAAACTGAAGAAGCAGGTAAGAAAGATCCCTTATGTTAAAACTACCTGCAACTGATACTCAAACAGAAAATTCCAAAACTGGAATGTAAACTGATCCACAGGAAAGAAACTTTACAGTAGAAGAAAACAACTTAAACTTTTACTCTTGGTCATGTGCAAATCCAGCTCATATCAGTTATAATTGTGCCAAAGTATATGACAGTAGCGTGAACTGGCTTTTAGTACTACTGTAAACAACTTTCCTAGAAGCAAGGAAAACCTCTGATAGACTGATCACAAACATTCCAACTACAGTCCAAGTGCTTCACCTAAAACTAAAAGTAAATTTTCATCTCACATTCCCAAAACGAACATGTTAAGATTTATTAGACAATGCTACAATTTGGGTAAGCAATTTCCAGATCAAGTCTTACCGCACCTCCTGAAAAATATTCACTGCCGTGTTTGAAGAATTACTGTCAAAGTTGTAAGCAATCCTGCTGCACCAATTCAGTAAGTCTCTAAAAAGAAAAATGAAAACATTTGGTATAAGCAAGCCCAAACGCATAGCACCTTCTCTAACGTTCAGCTTAGGTGACGATGTAATCTTCTAACAATTGCACATTTAACTGTTGTATAACTTGTACATACAAAGACGCATAAAAACAGGATGCTAATTCTAAAGAACAGCCAAGCATAGACCAATAGTGATGTTTTCAGACACATTGCTTAAAATAAATAATACATACTCCATTTAACCGTAAAGCAATTATGAAATTGAAAAAATGAAAAGCAGCAAGCTCTTCGTCCAGAAAGGTCTAAAGCCCTCATTTATCAAGATGAAAACTCCTTAACAACGAGAAGGAAACATCTCATTCTATAAAAACAATTTCTCTTTTAAAATCAGTAGCATTCCTATACTTCACAAAAACATCAAGTGCTAGCCACACCTAGTATTTACTGACTAATTCACAAAGCATTACCGGTTACAGAAATCCCAAATGAGTAGAATTGACTTTTGGTATGAGAGGAAATAATCAAACATCAAGCTGTATTTCATCATAAAAATTCTGACATTATTAGGATGCTACAGATCTCATAATTTCCAGTCATATGTAAGTTAAAACACTGCATCTAATAGGAAGTTATCTAAATAAGCAAATACATAGAACTGCTGAAAATGCCGTCTACTAGCTATTATGAGAACATCATACAGTACATTTCATTTAACAGTCCCTAAGTTGTGGAACTGACATTACGTGTTAAAATGAATTCAGAAGTAATCCATATGGCTTGACACCAATTCTGTACCACTCATAACAAAACCTACAGATTTTCTAAAAATACCCCCATATATATAGCAAATAGGAAGCCCTAAACAGTTCAGATTGACATTTAAGATACATTAATCATTATTTTTAAACGAAAAAAGGATTTTTCCAGTTTTTATGAAATTCTTTTCATTTTATTCAAGCTTTTAGCACTATTTAAAAAAATAAAGAAAAATAACAAACATAAACCCTTCTATCCCTGTTGCTAGTTGACTAAACCTCCTCCCAATAAACATATAAGACAAGACAACCTTAAAGATAGTTCTCGCCCTTCCAGATTTGGTTTCCTATTTTCTGATATTGATTCTGATGAATCTTCTGGTATGTGCCTGCTGCCAGAAGCATTGTTTTCTGATGCTTGATACTTGTCTCCGGTAAGGTGAATGTAAATGTCTAGCAAGTGATCAGTTACAAGAGCAAGGTTGGGGTATCTTCTTTGAAGAACCTAGAAAAAACAACAGAAAACAACCCCAACAAACAACAAAACATCACCAAAACAAATCTTTATCATCGGAGGAAACGACTAGTCTGTTAACAGGATACAATTCAATAGATACTCAAGCTAGCAAGCTGCACAAAACCGCTCCCTTATAACTTCTCATTTGAAGAAAACGGAAGTCATTGACTTGTCTATGCATTTGGATGCCAAAAGTGATTTTTGCTAACTTAACTCCACTCTAATTCATCTAATATATTTGCACAAATAACAACAGGAAGAACAGAAGATATATACAACCCTAGCTAAATTCAAATCATGATCATACAACTTCACAACTGATAGTTTTACCTCCTGTCCTCCTTTTTATTACTTAGACAATTTGAATGCCCAAAAAAAATATTTACTGTGCTGACAAAGCCACACTAAGGGGCTAATTTTTCTTCTGTAATTTCCTTTCAGATCAGTTCTCTCCATTAAAGCTTGCCAACCAAAATTATTACTTCCCAAAATAAGCTTTTCCCAGCTACAGGTCAGGATCACAGGTCCTACACTGACAAACTGACTTTTATGATTAACCAGAAGAACATGAGTCTACTTTTAAATCAAGTAAAGGGTTTTCTACCGCTGTGTCATCTTCTACTACTACTAAAGAATCCTGCAGAGTGTTCTTATTTATTTTTGTGACTTGAGCTAAACAGTTACAAAAAAAAGAACTAAAAGAATCTAGTGCTACGTGAAACATTTAACACTAAAGCTTCCTTGTTGCTTAAGGTTCTGAGCCCAAAGCCAAGTTTTATATAAATATTGATCCTTTCTGGAGGTCATCTTTGACGTCAGTTTGGCCAGATAGCCTTCTATAATACTGCTGTCTAGGATTCCTGCCCATGTGAATCTACTACTTGTAGAAACATCTGCAGCAAATTACCTGCAGAGGCCTCCCCGTGCATCTGCTTGCACCCCCTCGCACAAAATCTGCAAGTATGAAATAAGTGCTGCTCTTGCTCCATTCCTAACAACTAGCTGACAAATGCCAAAGTGGAAAAACACAGATATTTAGGGTCACTCACAACTGTGCTGGCTGCCATTCCAAGGACTGAACGAACACTACTGAAAAACTATCTTCTTCATTCTAGAAAATTCAGAACTTTCTCCTCAACTTGTCTGCTACAGACTGTTAACCTCCTTTTGCCTCAGGCAAGGCTCTTTAAAAAAACTGGATCCTCTTCTGAAGCTCTGTATCACAAGGAGAATCTCTAGAGAATTCTATTCATTCTACTTTAATTGAAGCCCTGGGCTACTTAGTTTTTTTCAGGAACTACACAAAGCAAACATTCCCTAGAGATGCTAACAAAACACATCAATAGAAACAGTTATTTGTAATTAACAACTAACAAACTACTTTTCATCTCAAAGCTCAGAAGCAAAGCATTGGAGAAAGCTCATTTTTTTTTACTTTTTCTCTCTGTTTTTAAATCTGTGGGGGCTACTACAAAATGACAAAAGTAATTTGATTCACAGACCCATTCAAAGCAGAAACTTGTTTGCCAAGGCAAGTTCTATTAATCTTTGTCCAATTCAAATTCTTTTGGCAAGGTGCCCATTTATATATATTTAAATTTGGTAGGACAAACCAAAATAAGGGTGTATTGTGGAACTTGAAGATAAAAATATGGATCAAATGTATTACTGCAAAACATTTATTACTCTTAATTGACAGAGTAATTGACACACCACAATAAAGCAACAGACACCATACCTCCTTGAGTTCTCCTTTGCTCATGTTATCCAGATGTATTTTGGTCCAGTATTTGTCCAGAAGAGCAGCATGGCTGCTTTGCTGCCTGTACCAACCTCCACCACAACTGAATATCCTAAATCAAAATAACATGAAGAAACACAGCGTGTTGCATCTTGCAGAAGAATTCGACATTTGCAGTGCGTTCCTGTACATCAAAGAACATGTTGCACACTGCTGCTACAGCATAGTATGCATGCTTAGAGCACTCACTGTTTGCCACTGGATTGTCACGTACCTTACTATCTCTGCTTTTCAAATTGTCAGGGCTTTTTATTACAGTGTTTTTCATGCTGTAGTGCAAAAATCTCACTAGAGCTACTTACAGAAAGATGACAGATGATAATTTAAGAATACACAGGATTCTGTGTGTTGCTTCTGATAAAGAGGAAAGCCTGACAGAAGTGGCCTGAGAAATACCTTCCACAGATGATTAAGGATCCATGCTTTCCTGTAGAGATGCAGGGAAACCATGTCCAGTCCCATTATTTTTCCTCACTCTTCAAGCTCACAGTTCTTTACATGATATATTTTGTTCCATACTTCTTTTTTTTCAAAATGCACAAATAACTATGCATCCATGTATTATACCCACGGTGGAATTAGCCTTCCACAGGCAAAGCATTACATACCAGGTTTCTGGTGAGTTTGTGTGCTGTTTGGGCTTGGGGTTTTGGTTTGATTTTTGGTTTTGTTGTTGTTGGGAGGTTGGTTAAATAGTACTTCACTTACTGAATCTGCTCTAACTAGTCAACAGAAACTATAACACGCTGCTATACAAACTGTTGACCAAATAAACAGAAAAAGACGATTTTTAGATGCAAGTTGAATCCAAAAAAACTCAACAGAAAAAACAGACCAGATAAAGAAAAATTTATGGAAGGAAGACAAAAGCAGGAAAAATTATTAGGTTTTGAGGAAATTACAAAACATTTGAAAACCATTGCCCTTCCAGAGATCCTAATCTTTAATCTTGACAAAATTTTATGTCCTAATATACAACAAGACATTTTGACATCTGAATCATGAACCATTACTACCGTGAAACTGTCAGGGAGAATACCTAAAATCTTATTTTCTGATTAGAAAGTATCACAAACTTTTATACTGACACAAGATTTTCACAAATTGGATTTTCTAAAAAAAAAAAATATTTTCTTCTATTTAGCTTCCAAGATTCCCAAATAAAATAAATTTATCCTGTTATAGACACAGGGTTCAGTTAAAGTTATTTATGAAGATCTTAAGAAAAAAATTCTTCCAAGTAACACGTATACAACTGCTCAAGGAGGGGGAATGAAAAACAAAACCAAGGAAACCAATCACATTCAATAGTCAAGATCACCAACCACCCCAATATCAGCAAAACTTAGAAATATTTTACACAAGTGCTGTTAAAATTAACAAGTCGAGACACCTTGTGAAAATAAATCATAAGCCTTTTTCACACTTTATTGTTGAGAGTGGTATTTTGTTTTGGTGAAGGGTTGATTTTGTAGGGTTCCCCTGGCAAATTCTATTCCTTCAGCCTTGTTAAAGTGACCTTTCTGTACAAATAGAAGACTGCTCTAAAGTGAAAAAAAAATCCTTTCACAATTTCTATTGCTTGTTAACTGGGAACTGCTAAAATACTCCTGCCTCAGTATCTTGCACTTGCTGTCTTGGACTTAAAAATAGGATATCCACACCCTTACCCACATTTAACTTTACATGCCTACCTCCTGGTTGCAAAAAACTGGAATCCTGATGCTACTTTTAAACAGTCGCCACGACCAGGAATTACCAACTCCCGTTTTTCCAAAAGTGGAATCAGCACAGAGATCTGGAAAAGAGAAGAACATTTATACAAGCTTTTTTTGTGAAACATTAACACACAGCACACCCACCCACACTCGTTTCACACTTGAGATGCTAGCATACTTTCCCAAAGCACCACTACGTTATCAGCAACTCCCATTCCTACACTTCCAAGTGGTGCTAACTAGAATTGTGGAGTCTCCCATAATTTTAACCAACATTGGAAGTCACAGGCGTATGTTCCCCTATCGTCTTTCTTCTGTATCCTGATTTGATAGAAGAGAATAGAAATAACATTTTTTGCAATGCAAGTCCAAATCAAAACTATCTACCTTGAACTGTCAAGTCAGTTACTAGATACTTTCTCCTTAGAAGCATCAGAAGCCTTATTTTATTTATCTGCCTAAAGAAATATGACCTGCATCTCAGTGTTCATTCTTAAACATAACAATTTTTCAGTGTATACCCTGCTACCCCAGGAGAATTCAGTACCTATTTGAAGAATCTATCCTTCCATGCAGAAGGACAGTAATAATGGTAGAAAGAAAAAAGGGAGCTAAGACCACAGAGGGAGGCAAGCACAACAACTCTGATACAGAGAAAGGAGACAGGATGTCCACAGGGAACACCTGAAGAAAGGGACAGCTGAGTGCAGGACACTACTCAGGACATGCTTATGATGAGTGCAATTAACTGAGTCCACAGAAGCAAGTAAGTACATGACTTTCTCAAAATGAAGAACTCTAGTATATGTAATCAGTATTTCTTGGCTTTCTCATAAATGTCCTATGTTTCAGAAGACTAGAACCCAATAAACAAGTTGTCAGGTTATTTAGTCACACAAAGGAGATGCTTTGCAGAACAGATATGAAAGAAAACATCTGCAGAACATCCAGTAGATCTATATAGAAAAATATCTCTATGACATCATCCTGGCAGAAGACATGCTTTCAACAGTCATTACTTCAAAAGGGAAGGATGACAGTTTAACAAGTAGAAGTTCTGGAGCTAAATCCAGGAAAACTGTTAAAAGAACCGGAGCACACAGAGTATTCTTTTAAATCCAAGCCAGAGATAAGAAATATGTAAGGAAGAAAAGGAAAAAAAAACCCCCAAAACTGTATGACAAAACACTAGAAAAAATTCTTATCAGCACCACTCTAATACAGTGATTATATTCACTGGTGCTCGGAGCCACATCTATTTTCAAATACTAAAATGTGGCATCAATAGTAGCATCATGACTACTCTAAAACAATGACAAAAACTAATGCAGCGTGCATGAAGACAGCATGCCAATATGTGAAAGAAGACAGCATATGTAATTCTTTTTCACCCTTTTCAGAGGGATGGTATTTGTAGCATGCTGCAGCAGAACTCACAACACTTGGACTCCAAAAACTGCTCACATGGGCCTTAACTCCATTACTTTACAGCAAACTTGAACCTACGTACCACATCCAGAGGGGCATAATCAATGTCCTCCAGAAGTATCCAGTGACCTTTGGTAACAGCTTGCGTCAAGGTTCCTGGTTGCCATACAAACTCCCCTGGAACATCTGTACAACGGTACATTCCAAGTAGCGTCTATGCCAGAAACAATCAGTAAATTAGAGGCCTGTTCATTACATCCCTTAAAAACTCAGAGTGAAAACATTTATTTCTTGCCAGCAATAGTTAAGAGCAACACTATAGATTTGGGGGTTGTGGAGTCTTTGATGAAAAGTTAAACAGTATCTCATTAGGAACTTAAGTTCATGCTTTAAGTTCAAATTATGTTTGATCATCCTACCATAAAACAAACTTCACCAGTTACCTTACTATCAGTTTGATCCCCAAGTTGGACTTTCAAAATATGAGGTGGCTTTGTTCTTCCTGTAACAGCTGCTAAATGTTCAACTAAAAATGTTTTGCCACATCCTATTGGTCCTTCTAATAAAACAGGAGACTGATATGCTACAGCAATAGCAAGGTTTTGAAGATTTGTGAAGGCAGATTCAACCAAAACGAAATGGCTGGTGCTATCTTCCTGTTAAAAGCATAAAATTTGAGTTACTACACTGAAATTGTTACTTTTTGTACAGGTTGTACAACACAGAACAGTCAGGAAAGCAAGTCTGACAACTAGAAAATTCTGGGCTACAGATCTGTCAACACATATCACATAAAATAAAGGATTGTAAAGCTGTATATAACGACAGATATTAAAATAGATTTAATCAAAAACCTACTATAGGCAAAACATTTAATAAATTATATGTACCATTTGTTCCCAAAGGGAGTTCATAGTAAGTTGTCAGTACAGGCATGGTAACTATTCAATCACAACACACATCAATCAAATACAATTTGCAATAATAAGTCAAATTAAATCATGACAATGGATCCAAATCACAACACAAATGAAACACCAATTAGACTCAGATGATGCACATATGAATATTTAAGCAGAAGTGTTGTATTTATTATTTTTCGACACAGGCAGAAAGAAAAAAATAAAATTCATATATATAAAATAATTAAACTCAATGCCTATGGAAGAGGTAAAAAAGATAAATTCAGTAACATTTTTATTTTATTCAAATGCAACAGATATAGTATATTCAATGGTAGTTAATCAACGCTACGGATACTTCCCAAATATTTTTACTCTCCTACAGTCACTTACATATCAGTATATGGTAAAAATTAGTGCTTTCCTGTCAAAAGTCACAGAGAAAAACTGGAGTATGTACCACAACAAAACGAGCATCCTGTATTTTACAACTGACCTTCTTTTCAGATATACTTTCCCACCCTTCTCTACTACCAATGCTAGTTTTCAAGAGTATTTGCCTTCCCTCAGTCTGCCTCCTCAGCTGTCCCTGTAAACCCAGTGCAACTGGAACTACACTGTATTCCAGATGAATGAAATACTCGTGACTATTAAAAAACAAAAGGATGCATTTTGGGGAAGTTCTCTCCTCTGTCACTGACAAAAAGTTTATAGCATGGCCTAGCTTCAGCACAACTGCATCAGCAATGGTGCTGGCAAAGGAATAACAACCTTCTCAAACAGTTCAGTTCCTTCCGCTGCAATGAATTACAAACCACACCCTCAATCCTATAAAACAATCTAGAAGACAGCAAATTCAGCTACAGAAGTTGAGATGGGGAAAGGGAAGAATTTGGGAGAAAATTCCTCTTTCCTTGCTTCTGCTACTCAAGAAATTATAAACACTGGTAATCTTCATTCATTTCTTTGTCCTTCATTTGTAGATAAGCATTGCAAACTCAAATAGAAATGCTCTTCTAAGAGCTCAAATTGTAGCCAAATGCGGAAAAACAGTCAAAAATACTGGCTGCAGCTACAATGAACTACCTGAACAATTCAAGATGAACTAGGTCTCAAGAGAAAGAAGAAAAAAAAAAAAAAGGTTAAATACTTCTAAATACTTCTTGTTCAAAAATGTTTATGCCCTTGGACTTTATAAAACTGTAAGGCACTAGTTTAGTTAAACAAAATGGAGCAAGTCAGTTCTGGCCCCTTCCTCTGCCTTCTAAACTAGCAAGTAGCAGTCTTGTTTTCTTTCTTTTTTGTGAGGAAAACTAAAAATATGTTTGGAGAAAGGCTGTTTATAAGATGCCTGTATAGTACAAAGAACTACTTCAATGTAGGTAGTCTTTACTCATCTATGCAAGATCACCCTATCTTGGGCTGCAGATACTATGTAATGCTGAATTTTCTTTTGTAGAAAGAAAAGTTTGTACATGCCACATGAAGATAAAACTAACAGCACTATGGTGCCTTCCTTGCTTCATTCCACTGCAGAGCTTCTTTGCAGTGTAACATTGTGCAATACTAGCTTATGGCACCCATCAGGAAAGCTAAACACACAATATTACTAACACCATTTAAGCAGGATATAAAGTCAGTTCACTGCCTTTGAGTTTCTTAAGGAAAACAGTCTGGATTTAACCCTGGGTTACATACCTGCTCTTTAGAAACAAGCTGTAGTCTAGGCAGTACAACACCACAGACAGCTACTACATTTGCAGAGAGGTCACTCGACACAATATGTCCTTGGGTGTACTGCAGTTCTTTCTCCTTTTGCCATAATGAGGAGTCTGGATTAGCCAAAACAAGGGCTCGTTCCACATTCTGCAGCTGAGATTCTTCTAGAAGCCTGTGAAACTCATAATATTAGTTCAACTGAAAACTATCAACAATAATAAATAGTGTTCAAAATTTTATAAGTTCCTACTTCAGTCTGAAATGTATCAGCTCCTCAGGATTGAATATCTTCTTCAGGAAGGACAATTTATGCTCATCATTCATGCATGTGACCAGAGCAAGACAGTTTGAAGTATACCTAAAAATCATATTTAGAACAAAACATGTCAAAACATAGAAATTTAGTTTGACAAAAATCATAGATCAAAATATCACATTTGGAAAAATATGCAGAAAGCTTCCTTCATAGATATTATTTTAGTGCTATGCTTAACATTCTTAAAAATAAGGAGAAAAATCTCAATTCTATCATGGCGCACGCTATCGTTTATACATCAAATAGCTAACCTTTCTCCAAAGGACTGAATGATCAACAGAAATATAGCAGAAGGACAGCACTTATTCAAAGAAAATTCAAGTCAACAGGAGATTACAAAAATCAAGTATTCTTTACATGATTATTTTTCTCTTCTCCTACCACTTCCCTTTCAGATTTGTTTTCCATCTTACGCTCTTTCTAAAATAACCCAAACTTCAGCCTCAGTGCCAAGCGTTGACTTCATTAGTACATAAAGCTGTCTTGCAACAAAAGAACACTTAGCACAATTTATGCATACACTTTTCATTATTATACCACTGCTTTTAGCTTCTAAGAATAAAGCTTGCAGTGAGCTTGGTGGGAAAGATACTGCCAGAAGACAACTGATTCAGGACAAAATTTAAGTCAGCTCGTTCATTTACTCAATGCTATTACCTGAACACCATGCAAATCAATTCTAGTCAATGAATTGGAAATACTGTTTTTTTTCCCAATACTCTATAAGAGCCTCATAAATGCCCAACAGGTTTGACAATATTCTTATTCCTGTCGTTCTCAAATTACAAAGTTTATTTTAAAACTATGTGAAATCAACATAATTCTGAATTTGGTTTGTGTTTTTTCTTTTTTTAAAAACCCACTAAAGACCTTTTCTTAAATAAATAAGAGGCCCTATCAATGCCATTACTCACGAAGCAGATTATATGACTAGGTTGAAGCCCTGCAGGCAGACACCTGATATTAAACACCTGACCAAAACCACACACAAAGCCTGCAAGAAGGCCAATTAGGAAATGTAGCTTAAATAAGCTAAACTCTACAGTGACCAAGATGTCTATACATAAGTAACAGGGAAAAAAACCAACTTATTAATAGGATCTCAATGCAGAACAGTATAATACTCCATTGTAATGCGAGTTGGAGTGACAGCAGATTCACCTGTACTTTCTTCTAGGATAACATGCTAGAACACACGCAAAACACTAACAGGCTCAGAGTTGACACGAAGTCATAATGTTTCACTGAATTCACCTTTTTCCATGAATTCAACTTGGGCAAACTGAAGTTATCTGAAAAGATTCTTTGTATCATAGTTTTAAGCATGGCTAGGAGCTAGCCTACATATCACTCTGATGGACCACTACAGCTTTCAAAAGATCAAGAAGCACAGGTATAGATTTTTCCAGTATTATTTGAAGATTTTCTTATTGCATCTGAACGTTGTAAAATAAAAGTCAAGATACAGAGAAGTCTTTTTTCAATTGAGAGGACCTGGGTATTTTAACTCACCAACGGACTAAAGTGTCATGACTTCTTAGGAGTGGAATACACACACTCCAGTCCCATAATTCCCGGAAAACTGATTGCTCCTTTTGTAAAAATCTATAGGCTGCCTCCATGAGGTCCCGTAACTTCATTCGTCTGCGCCCATATCGGACTGTGCTTGCATCTGAGCTCTCTAAGAAGAGTCTCTGAAAAACTGGTGATGTATTCTTAAAATATCTCAAAGCAAATCTGTGTAAGAAAGAGATGGAACACAGACATTTAAGCCCAAAGAAAGGAAAACAGCCACTAATAAAAATATCAGGACAGAGGTCCTGGAACACTAATTGGCTGTATACTGAAAACTAAGGCCTATATTTAACTTTGTCCACTCTTGGGAAAGATAACCACTTCAGCAATCGGCTGACAACAGATACTTTACCTTATTAGAAATCATTACTTAATTATTGAGAGGAAATGGTACTGCCGTCTTTGGTGAAATCTCTGATTTATTGTTTACTGAAAAAGTAATACCAATTCCTGCTTAGATAACTTTGGACTCACTCTACTGGTCTGCAGATCCAACACTAAATGCAGAATTTTGGTTGTGAGCAATTTTCCTGCCAGCCATTTCACTTTTCTTTTGATCATTAAGATGAAAATCACATGAGATCTTACCACACAATTTAAATAATGTGGGTTTTAGACTCATTTTTTCTAAATCATTCTTTTAATTCAAAACACATTTGTTCTTGTGGAAGGCAATCCAAATTGTAACACCACTTACCACCACCAGTGAAAACTGACAAGAAGGAACTCCCTAAGTTCAAGAACTGCACAGAGAGACATATTACTTACGGTAAAACATCAGGGTGGTCAGCAACCAGTTTGCTCATGGCTACACACAGCCTTTCATGCCGATCATGGTTGATTTGGCCACCAGCTTTAATGGCTTCTGCATTTCTTTCCAACAGATCCAACAAGATGGGCCGAACTTGACGGCCAATCAATAGAGTGCATTCTTTATCCAGTAATAACTGCGCTAAAGTATCAAGGATGCACTGTCTATCCTGGTGAGTCCAAATCTAGAGGAATGGAAAGCAAGCACAGATTAAACAGAAAATTATTTGGACTTCTAACTTCAGAACTATTTATGTGGGATTTGCAGTGAATTATACAGGAGTAAATCTTAAAAACAAACAAACAAACAGAAAAAAACCCAAATAAAAAGAAAACCCCAGAAAAAACACAAAGACAAAAACTCCTGATGGAAGTACTTGCTTGACACACTCTCCATATTCTGAAAAACTGGAAAACAGAATGAGTGACACACAGAATATGCTACAAAGGAATCGCAAAAAATCCTAGAATTACATTTTAAGCTGAAAGATAGTGAATATTTTTAAAAGAAAAAAAAGGAAAAATGTTATAACAACTAATACATCTTTGTTGAATAGAATTCTCACTTAACAGCTTGGTCTCACAAGAGCACAAAACACTTCAGAAGTTAAGTTCTTAAAAAAAGTTTGAGTTGCATCACGTTCACTAGCTCTTTTCAAAAAAACAGCAATCAATCCATCATGATTACTGTTGTATTTCCCTATTTCTGACAGCAATTATAGTGAGCAACACTCTTTATAAGAAGCAGCCTGTATCTCCAGATTTGAAGTTAAGACTTTTTTATTTCTTGCTTTTGTACAAAAATGGTCCTTTAGCACAAAACAATATTGGGTTGTCAAACAGACAGAAAACACATTCACATCTGCTAGGAAAACAGGGGAAAAAAAACCCCAACCCAGCACAAAAAGATACCTCCCTCTTACATTTCCCCCTCCCCATAACATTTCTAACGTAGTTACTGAAGAACAACAACCCATTTATTCTGTCTTATGCTTTAATTTCTCAGGACCTTAAGCTCATGTTATTATCCAAGCATCTCTCCTCTTCTGTGATGTCTGGCATATAATGCAGTATAAGTAATGCTGGTTTGCAAAAAAACCCCATTATTATGAATTTGCCCTGTAGCAGTTTCGCTCTTTAACTTTGACCTCCCTCCTCTCCCTTGCTGAGTGAACCCTCCTCCTATCAAGATGATTTTATCCTTCTGGGCAAACAGTTGTAAATGTCACTAGGCAAGTTCAGCTTTCAAAACAAAACGAGCTACAACTAAACTCCTGCAGAAGTATCTCCTGATTCAGGTGGTCTTTCATGATAGCAACATGTGCAGTCAACTTCTGCCTCTCCTTGACTTTTGTTACTCAGGTAAAACCTGCTCCTGGGTCTGTAGATGGGATGCTTTCATTGTTACAAGATAAATAGACTGCAGAGGTCCTGCATATCACCTTTGAAAAGGTGAACTCCTAATGATACTCCACTGTCAGCATTCTTCTAGAATACGCGTGCTTGTTCAAGATTCTTGAGTCTCCTGAATTTGAAGAGACATTAATTCCCTAACAGCACCATAAGAAACTGGGGAAACTGCAGTATATACACTACAAACATCAAACCCACCACATTTAACTGCAAACAGTTTCTTAAATGCTTTGTGTTTATTTTTACAAAACATATTAAGTCTATCTTCCTCTCATCTATCATTGCAGCATCAAAAAAACCAAAAGCTTTATAAATAGAGCTGAAGGTCTGCATTCGTCAGAGCAAGCAAGACAGTGTTCACTACTGGGGATCAGATTTTGAGTGGTAAATGATAAGACAAGCTGTTCAAAGGCAGCATGGCTCAAAAGAATTAGATACAAAATCCTTTGTAAAAAAAAAACAAACAAAACCCAAAACTCTTCAGTTTCCAAACCAGTTGTTACATCCTTCGGCTACCCAAACAGGCACCACAACATGCTTAATTTGTTAATCAGAGTTTTCAATATCAAATAAAAGGAACAGTTAACAATAAAATAGTAAATAAGTAATGTGACTAACTCAGTAATACTCTGTAGTTACATGACTGCTGCACAACAAATCCATTCCATTAGCAATTTTGTGAGAGTAAGCAGTTTTTTTATCATTGTGTATAAAACCCTTAGGACACAGAACAGCCAAAAAAATGACAGTGGCAGCTTTCTCATTCTACAAAGAGACTGCCTCTTTGATTTCAGAGCCCTTCAGAGTTTAAATTAAAAACCTCATAGACAAGAACACTGTCAGAGGGGATTTCTAACTAAAGGCGGCTTTGTGAAGTACCCAACTATCTCCACCAGCAGCAAAGGACAGCTGATCAGAAAGCATTTCATTCTAGCATTCAAAACTGGGACAGTAAGTCTGCATCCACAGTTCGAAACAGCTGCTTTAAGAAAGTATCACTAAAGTCTGTTCCCTCCAAATACTGAACATATACACATTGTGTATTATTAATGAAAGTGACATTAAACAGAAACACAGCTAGGACTGAGATCTGAAGTCAAACGAGATCCATACTGCTCCTCTAGCGGTATGTTGCACATCTCCTTCCCACACTGCACAGTACATTTACTCACAAGGTACAGAAATACTTATGAAGAACCAGCTCAATTAAAAAAACCCACAAGATTACTAAGGATCATGGCAATGAACAATCTGGGCCTCCGTACGTGGCTCACAGGTGCTTCCACAGAACATTACACCATGCATAGATTTAACAACCAGACACTTCTAAAGGGTGGAAGGGCACAAGAACCACACGTGGGAATTCCTTCCCTTCTAACACAGGAACATGTTCTCAGCTCTGCTCCCTCACACAACAGTTCTGCTGCACACCTATACAGCAGTAAGCATTTTGGCAAGATGATCCAAATTAATCCTTCTTCTGAAGTCTTCCACCATGTGAGAAAGCCAAATGGATCTTCCACATCAGCACACTCCCTAGATTCAGGATAAGAGAAGCAAGAGAGAGGCATGGCTTGGCCTTCAGAATCAGCAAAAAGAAAACAGACTAGGACCACTGATTTTGGCAGATGTCCTGTTCAGTAAGATAAAACAGAAGACGAACCTGCATTCTTCTTGTAACAATCAATGCATTTATTAACACGCTGTTCCCCAAAAATCACAGCTCTTCAAAAACTAGAAGCAGGGCAAGGTGAGAACATGCTCTAGGCTAAAAGAAGTGCAACATACCTTTCCTTATTCATAATGCTAAATGATGTAAAGCCTAATTAACCTCTCAAACAAAAATTGGAAGTCTTATTTTATGGAAAAAAAAACCCAAAACAGTCTGCTTTATTTGACAGGACGTCAGGACATTTTTCTGACATATGATGAGTAGTTGGGTAAACCTGGGACAGCTCAGTCATGTCTTTTCTCTGACATATTAAAACACAGGAATAAAGGAAATTGTCATAAAATGCTGTGGCTGAAGGGCTATAAATAAGAGCTGAGCATTACTATTAAAACAACTCTCACTCCTACATAGAAAAAAGAAGGCAAAATGAAGGATGCCAAGCTAAAACACCAACAGAATAGAGCAAGACTTGTAGAATGGTGGGCTCAAGACCTCCAGCTCACTTAAAACGGTTCCACAGGCAGAAAACACCCAAACAGGTCAGGATTTTTTAATTTATATCTTTTAGTACATGTACAGCACTTAAAATTGCAGCGTATGGGAAGGGGCCGATACCAATAAGGACATTTTTGCAATGAAGTTCCATTCCTAAGACCACTTTAACCATCATAGGAGACAAAAAATTTCATTTGCATAAAATCTGAATTTCACATTCTAGGCAGGAGGATGTTCTTATTTAAACAGACCTTTGGTAACAAAACCAAAAGCACATTCTAGCAGTTTGCAGAGCCCTACTGCTTATACAGTTTGCTTAAATTATCCAAAAATAGAAAGACAGGAAACAAAGACTGGTTTAGAGA
The DNA here is from genome assembly GCA_013389865.1 of Piaya cayana. Lineage (NCBI taxonomy): Eukaryota > Metazoa > Chordata > Aves > Cuculiformes > Coccyzidae > Piaya > Piaya cayana. The sequence continues at coordinate 110,917 of WAAB01003897.1, forward strand.
GTTTTTCATCCCGTTTTCCTCATTTAAAAGCACAGAAATTTCCCTGTACCTCTCTAGAGTTAAATGGTGGACATCTACATAGAAGGCTCTATTTTTATCACATATTGAAGTACATAGAGCAAGATCACCAAATAAACAGTGCCTTAGTATTAATCTCAAAATGCTGTTCATTACTGAGCAGTGGTGGGTATGTTCCATCAGTAGAAGCTTCTGGAATACTAAAGAAATTAGTTGCCAGAAATACAGTGAAGCAGCATGGCAAACAGAGGTCTAGATTTCCAGAATGCATGTTTACTAAGTTAGATACAAATCCACTGGTAGGAAACCAGGCACGATGACTGGATCTAGGCTGTTCAGTGGCAAGATAACCCTAACGTTCTCTCAGATCTGTAGCTTCAAAGCTTGGAAACAGCAACTCAGTTTTCAAAATGACATGTCATTGCTCATTAATGTGCTGTACTAGACTCTATATAATTAGTCCTTAACAATTTCCACCTTGCAAGACTTCTAAACCTGAGGCATATCTCTCAAAACAGTCCCCAGAAAGGAAAGGGCTTAGTCTCCTTCCCAGTCTCAGATCTTGGTGATTCACTTCTGGTCCACCATTCTGTCTGCTACATCAGATATCTGCACCATCCCTTCTCTATTTCTTAGCTCTTTCTTTTGAATAGCAGTTCTTCATCACTGCTTCCCACCAATTGGCATCAACTCAAACACAGGAATACATATTCACATCATTTTCTTCTTTGATCTTATGATTTACAGTGACAGAAGAAAAAACCATCTGCCTACCAACAGGGAGCCTTGACTACTGACTACCAGCATGAAAGCCTTCCCCAACCATAAATAAGAATCAGCAATTCTGACTGAAAGCAAATATTTAAAAAAAAAAATACGCTTTTCATCTTCAAACAACTGGAACATTTCCTAGACACTCAAACAGAAACATGGATTTTGAGTCCCATAACTTGGCAGCTTCAAAAGCTCTATCATGAAAAGTACTAACAATGTGACATCTGATGTGCTGATATCCTATTATTACACTTCTCCAAGTATTACAGATTCAGAAATTACCTAGGGCTTAAGTCTTCTAGATAGTAGACCTGCTTTTTACAGTTAAAGCAGCCAAAGCATAAAACCAGTCAAAGTAATAATGTATTTTCACTGCATCGCAGTGACAAAAAAAGGAAGCAAACTGTAGAAAATCCAGTCCTTTAGCCTCTTACCCCATGTGCTAGTTTAAAGTAATTAAAGAAGACAGCACATACCATCAAGGTAACACGCTGCAGCTAAGGGACTAGAAATCATCTCAGTGCTAGCAAGGACGTGCAATCTCTTGCTGTCGCTGTCGTACAGTCTCACTCCAGGGCACAGTGAAGATACCAGAGGTTTTTACTGCAGGGCTAAATGCCTCCTGAGGCAATGCAGTGGGAAGGGTACAAGAGGACAGGAGAGGACCAGCTTTGCGGGGCTCCTCTCACACTCCCTGATAGGACATTTCGTAGACACTCAAACAGAAACATGGATTTTGAGTCCCATAGCTTGGGGGCTACAAAAGCTTGATCATGAAAAGCACTAATAAAATGACATCTGATGTGCTGATACTGCCCCCCAAGCATTGTAGATGCAGAAACTACCTGGTACTTAACTCTCCTAGAAAGCAGGCCTGCTTTTCACAGTTAGAGCAGCCAAAGCATAAAACCATTAAAGCAGGAACATGCTTACAAGGCAGTACAGCGACTGAAAAAAAAGAAAATAAACTCTAGAATACCCAGTTCTCCATGGTTTTACCTTACATGAAAGCAACTAGAAAAGACAGCAAATAACATCAGGATAACGTGCTGCAGCTAAGGTACTAGAAACCCCCTCAGTGCTTGCAAGGACGTGCAATCTCTTGATGTCACCCTTGTACAGCCCCACAACAGGGCAGACTGAAGGTACCACAGGTTTTCTCTGCAGGGCTAAATGCCTCCCGAAAAATACAGCGGGAGGAGTGCAAGAGGACAGGAGAGGACCAGCCTCTCCTGAACACACATAAAATCATAGAATAGTTCGGGTTGGAAGGAACCTTAAAGATCATCTAATTTCAACCCCCCCCCTGCCCAGGACAGGGACACCTCTCACCAGACCAGGCTGCCCAAGGCCTCATCCGACCTGACCCCGAACACTCAAACAGAAACATGGATCTGGAGTCCCCAAAGCTGCCCACAGCGCAGATTTGCACTGAGGGCAGAAAGCAACTCCCCCCCGAGGGAATAGAAGCCGAGCAGCCCCGCAGTGCTCCACTCGCACAACCGCAAAAGGGTCGGGGAGAGGGAGACGCAGCCGCGGGCGCGTAGGGAAAGACGGGAGAGAGCGAGCGAGGGGGCGAGGGGAAAGGCAGGACGGCGGAGCCCCGCTCTGCCCGCTCACCTGCTTCGCCAGGAACCGGCCCAGCTCCGCGCTGCTCTTCTCGTTTCTGCGCGCCACCAGCTGCAGCGGCTCAGCCAGTCGGAACCGCAGGTCGCCCGCCATCCTCCCCCCTCTCTCCCTCACGCCGGAGCGCCGGGAGCGGCCCGGGCGGCGCAGCACGTGGGGCGCGAGGCGGAGGCTCCGCTGCTCCGCGCCAGCTTCCGCCCCGCCGCTCGACGTCACCCGGTCGCGACGTCACCCGGTCGCGACGTCGCCGCGCCCGCCCCCACAGCTCACGCGACTACAACTCCCGGCATGCCCCGCTCTGGCACGGCCGCCTCCAGCTGTAAACTACAACTCCCTGCGTGCCCCGCTACAGCGCGGACCCTGCGCGCCCCTCCCGGCTAGGGCCCCGGTGCGTGCTGGGAGATGTAGTCTTCCATGAGCCTCCCCCTCCGTGGAGGATCGCTGCGTCCGGAGGTCGAGCGAGTTCCTCCTGCTTTCTGAGGGCGCTGGAAGCTCGCGCGGGGCGGGGCACCCCTCGCTGCTCCCAAAGTCCTGAGTTCAGAGCCGCTGTAGCCAGGGCACTCGCCCTTGAAGCCCTTTCAGTCCACGTGCAGGGACAGCAGCCGTTTCGGGCTCGGGAGCAAGCGGGCGGCGCTACGTTGGCGTTTCCTCGCCAGCCTCTCCCCTCGCCAGCCGCAGCCAGATCACGGCACCCGGAGGCGGATCAAACGCGCTCGGAGGGGGGCTCGACAGTGGCCTCGCCGCGCGCAGGAGCCGGACCTGAACTTCGGGCTTCCCGGGAGAGCGACCGGGACTGCCTCTTGTTCCCTCCCCTCACCACAGCCGCTCCTCCCCAGTCCCAACGCGGGAAGCCCCTAGCCAGGCAAGGAGGGTGAAGTCGATAGGGGCGCCCCTCGGTTCCCGCGCGGGAGGGGCTAATGCAGGGAGGGGGCGGGGCGCGGCCGTGCTGCGCTCCTCGCTTTGGCGCCAACTGCCGGGGGCGGGGCTTGATGACGTAATGGACAGAGGCTGATCACGGCGCTGGGCGGGGTTAATGGAGAGTGGGCGGGGCCAACGCCGAAGGGTCGCCCGTAGCTCCTCGCTTTGGCGCCAACAGCTCGGGCCCTTGGGCGGGGCTCTGGACGTCACGCGCCGTGCGTCGGCGACGATTGGCTGCGGAGGCCTCGAGCCCCGCCCCCTTGGCGCCCGGCCTGCGGGACCAGCGGCGGCGGCCATCGGCGGGGCTGCCGCGGGCCGGGGTGGCGGCTGACTGGTGCGTGAGGCTTGTGGGCCTTGCCGAGCCGAGCTGGGCCTTCCTCCTCTCTTCCTTCCCCGCCGCGAGGTCGGACATCGTTCCTATCCCCGCTACTGTCCGGTTTGCCCCGGCTCGGTCTCCTCAGCCTCCCGGGCGCTTCCGCCGTGGGAAGGAGCGGGGCGGGAGGCCCTGATGGAGGGAGGGGGCGCTGCCTCCGGGCCGCTGCTCGCCCTGGCTCTTTTCTGTGCCCTTTTCAAAGGCTTGTGGTGATGGGAGCAGGGGGAGTGGCTGTAGGGCTAGACTACAGGAGGGATTTCTTCACGCTGAGGACGGTGAGGCACTGGCACAGGTTGCCCAGGGAAGCTGTGGCTGCCCCATCCCTGGAGGTGTTCAAGGCCAGGCTGAATGGGGCCTTGGGCAGCCTGGTCTGGTGAGAGGTGGCCCTGCTCAGGACAGGGGGGATGGAACTAGATGGGCTTTAAGGTCCTTTCCAACCCGAACCTTTCTCTAATTCCATGGTTCCTTTCCCCTGCCTTGGTGTTGCAGGTGGCTGCTCTTGCCTGGGAAGTGTTTAGATGTCGGTGCAACATGTGCGTGTGCTTGTAAAGTCGTTCTGCAATCACTGTTGTGGATATAGCATGTCCTGTGGTGATTGCTGTATGACTTGGCATGCAAAACATGCCTTAGTGCTTATTACTGGTTTGGCTGGTGGTGTCAGACAGGGGGAACTTGCTTTTAAATTGTCAGTAGAGAAGAAATCAGAATTGTCAAATCAGGTTATTTTAACTGGTTCAAGTATACATTCAGACAGCCTCGTAATAGAATACAGTGCTTGTTCTCTTACCCATTTTTTTCTAGGGTCTTTATTTAATTAATAAAATATACAGTTGAAGACCTTCAAAATGCTTATTTATTTCTTTTCTTGATAGAACTCTGCATTTGTTATCTTGATGTAAGAGTTCTCTTATTTTAGCTTTGGTTTTGTGGAAGAGCAAGGGCCACAGGTAGCTTGTGTAACTGACGTATTTTGAGATGCATAAAGATGTTTTACAAAGTTTTTCTGAAATTGTCATTTAATCTTTCCTCTGGTGTTTTACTCAGATGGGGAAGCCTTAGGGAGTTTGTATCATGGCAACAGATGAGGATGGACTGGGACTGTTTGATATCCGCTGTGGTGGTAAGACATGTTGGATTACTTTCTGTTTTGCAGGGGAATAGCGTGAACAATCTTATGAAAATAAGCAGGTTCAAAACTAACTTATAAAACAAAATGGAAATACTTTAAGTTGGCATGAATATTGATGAGCTGCAACTGTAATTACACAGCTGTGGCACAGTATTGGTGTAGACCATATCTCGTTAGGAAGTTTGGATTTCAAACCATAACTGTACATTGGATTTATGATATATTTTGAGGGAATGGCTGGAACTGTCCTCTTGTCTGTGTTTTACAGTGTGTAATTTAACCTTCACTACATCCTAATTGAAGGTGGTTTTGGGACACATGAGATTTGTTCCTTTGTTTGCTACTTTTAAGAACAAATGTGCAATCATCTCATGTAGTACCAGCAGTCAGAATACTCGAAAGATTATTTATAGCTCTGCAGTTGATTGAGACGTGTTTGTGAGATTCCCAGCCTCAGAAGGACAATGAATATTCATATTTTTCTTTATAGTAAAAATATTTGTTGCGGTTAGTACCTGAATAAATGGCAGTACTAAAGCAAATTCTTTGAATTATGGTATAGACTGTTACAATATGTTTTATTTAGTAGGAAATGTTTAACAGCAGTGGTTCTACCATGCTAATTATTTTTGTTTAAAAGTTCTGTGACTTTTGTATTCAGTGTATTCCAGAAAACAGTTTCAAATTCATATTGAGTTGTCAGTTTATAATTTTAAATTATATTTGTACTGAAAAAATATATAATTTGCTTCATGTGCAGATCTTATAATATATAGGAATTGATTTTATAAGACTGTCCTTGCTCGCAGGTGAATAAAGATCTTTTCTCCAAAGTAGCAGCAGCTTGCTGGGTAAAATTCTCCTGTGTTTTACCGGTCTGTGCTACTGCTGCTACGCTCTGCTGGTCTGGGACCATAGCTGTGCTTGTTTTATGGGAAAGTTAGAGGCTGGAGTTTACTAAATGTTTTCTTTGGCCTTTTTTTTTTCTGGCTTTAGCTGAAGCTTCCCCCTTTAAGGAAGGTGATGAGAGCTCAGTGGATATTTATGACGGCTTGGATAATGGTTTGACAGTTCCTGGTAGGTTGATTGTATCTTCCTGCTTGGTTTGGTTCATTGCAGCGTCTTTGTGCTCCTTGGGCTGGTTTCAAGTAAAATGACAATTAGCTTTACGTTCACATCTAGCTGGTGCAACATATGCTCCAAGTGAGCTCGTTTAAATTCAAGCCATATATGTTACACTGTATAAGCACCGCAGAGAATTTTTAAATCTGTTAGCTGAATGATGGTAAGATAGTTTTCATGTGATGCAGACTATTTTAAGAATCTTGGCCATATAAACGGGTGCAGAGAAACCTCAGCTGTTCCATTTGTGCCTTGATATAGGACATTTTACCTTGGAAAAAGCATCTTTATTTTGTTGTTTTGTAAGAGCTTCAAGACCAGAATGGTCACTTGCTACTAAATCCCCAGTGAGAGTTTTGAAACGTACTTTCTCAGTGATACAGTATGTTCATTAGATCCATTTAGCCATTTGTTACTTTCTCAATTTCACGTGCTTTTGTAAATTAATTTCCTCTTCAGTCTTCTTTGAAGGTAAGAAAAATGTATGCAGCATGTGGGTTTCTCTGGAGTCTTAGTGTACCATTTAATGAAATACTATTTCTACTATTCAAACAAGTTTTTCTCTTCTAACCACACTACTGTAAGGCCATTGAATTTTTATAGAACTACACTATGTCCTGCAGGCATAAATCATCTATAGCTCTTTTTCTCTATTTCCATTTTCTATTTGTTACAGCATACACCAGTATTCTCTATATTTCATATACTGAGAGGCATTGTAATATAAAAATGATAAATGTAAAAGATGCAAGGAGGAATAATAATGTAGAGCAAACATTTTTATATAGTTTAATTCTGAGGGATTTTTTTTATTTAAAAAGAAGATTGATGAGACTTATGCTTTATGCAGAAAAGACTTACTTTCCCTTGTCTTAAGACAACTTGTTAGACAGTGATAAAATGCACCCATCTTTGTTGTTAGGTGTCCCTTACACATTGTGTTTTTTTTCTAGCACAATGTTTTCAGTCGGGCTTTAATTTTCATTGCTACTTTTTGTGTTGATATATACTGGATTATGTATTTCCAAGTAAACTAGCATAAATGTTGAAATTTGGTATAGGAATTTCTCAAGATAAGATCATGTGTTTTCCTCACTGACACAATGCAACCTGGTTAGAAAAATACATTTTTCTTTATGCAATTCATTTTCTTTCTACAGACGATTCTGCTCCAAATTCTACACCAGCTGGTAACAGCTTAAATTTATTTGATGAGATATTAATTGAAGAAGGAACTGCAAAGGAAGCATCCTACAATGAGGTATGTATTAATGTGACAAAAATAATTCTGGTGTTTTCAGGTTTTTTGTTTCCCAGTGCTCTTGTATGTAATGCAGAAAATATTGTCTGTATGCTAACATTATGATAAAGACAGGGAAACTTTTAAAATAAAGAGGTTAAAACAAGTGAAAAATAAGTGAATCTTTTACTCTGTGTCTTAATCTGTTCTCATTTAATGTCCTTTACTTGTGATTTGTGTATCAACTATGTTATGGGGAAAATGTACCCTAATTTCCTTCTAGTTAAATATCTGTCAGATGTCTGATACAAAACTAGTTCTGAAATTTCTTCTAACAGATTTTACCAGACTAAAGCAGGGAGGTCATGAATTAATCTTAAATATCATTAGATTTTGTCCTTGAGACTGAAGACAGCCATGCAGTACATAACTGCTTTTAGCAAATCAGCAGAACACTTACATAGCATCGCCTATCCTGGTCTGTAAGACACATCTTAACTTTTTAACATGGCTTTAATAAGTTGCTTTTGGGAAAAAAAAGAGCTTTATAATATCAATTGCTGTGTTAACTATAGTCTAGAGGAGTAGCTTTTCTATGTAATTAAATCCCCTTCTGTACTGTGAATTCTTCTCTCTTGATAGTTACAAGCAGAATATGGAAAATGTCAGCAGCAAATTAAGGAGTTGATGAAGAAGTTTAAGGAAATACAGGCACAGGTACTGTAGTTCAAAGGGTAACATTGTGAAGATTTGTGTAAAGCAAACTAAATGTTGCTTTGAGAGTGCGTTAATTTATTATGCTTTTGGGAATTAATCCATTGTGCAAATGGTTTATAAGGCATCTCTGCAGGATCTAGGAGCTTGTTCTGCCTAGGGTGCTTGCTAGGATAACCTACTGACAAAACCAGCTGGTAACTTGACTTGCTTCATCATGTTGCAGGAAGTAAGACTTTCATTGCTTAACAAATATTTTCTGTCTCCTTAATTAGAAAATAAGCATGTCAGTAGTTACGAGAAAGATATCCAGTTACCTCTTTTTAAAAAAAATCAGTCTTTAATGAGTTAGCGAGAGGGTTGCAAAGGTACTTGAGCTGTGATTAGAGCTGGAAGAGGATGTCTGTGTTGCCTTGAGCATAGTGCCATTTTGATAAGGCTGAACTGCTGTTTAGTTTGAGGTAGTATCCCCATGCTGTGCCATTCTGTATAGTTAGATTGTCTTGGGCAATTCTGCACTGTGCTGTACTGTATAAAACAAGGTTCTATGATTTGTAGTGGTAAATAATTTCTTCCCTGTGACACTTCTGTATTGTTGTCTGCAGAACCTGTCTGCCTTTCTGAGCAGGCTTTGCTGAGGACGATTATTTAAAGAAGGGGCTATCTAGGACTGACAGATTTCTAGAACATCATGTCTGGAAATGTTAGAGCACCCAAAGTTGGCTTTCATACCTTGAAAGAAATACAGTTAACCTCTTTCGCTGACAGTGCTTGAAAGCTACATGTCATTTGATATGGCAGTCAAGAAAGCAAGCAATTGATTAAAAGAATGAAGCAACGGGACTGATTATAATTTATTTAGCTCTACGGCTGCTTGGATTATGGCATATTTCAGTTTTAATAAATTCTGTACTTAAAATATCTAAAATAGTTACCAGGAATAAAACAGGAGCGTAAACGTGAGTGATTTTTTTTTTTTTTAGAATATCTCCTTTGGATCTTAATAGTTTTGACTTAATCCTAACTTCTCCAAAACAGCTCCTGTATGTTCTACTGTCAGTTTGTATATGATGGGACTTGTTCTAATGGTTGTCTTGCACTGTTTTACATTACCTGTTTAGATACCCAAGCTAATTCTCTTTTTTACTCTCTTTCTTTTGCTGTCTTTTTTTCTTGTGTATTTAAAATAGAACGTCATCCTGCAGAATGAAAACCAAGCTCTCAAAAAGAATATTTCGGCACTTATCAAAACAGCAAGAGTTGAAATTAAGCGTAAAGATGAAGAAATTAGTAATCTCCATCAAAGGTACAACTAGACAGTGAAACTACGATTGTGGTTTTTGTCTGGTCATGTTTATATGTCTGTAAAAAAACTTTTGTGTATATTATAAGTAAAACTAATGAAGAAAATCATTACTCAGTAAATGATTGTTTATGTGGTTTAGTACTGGTACAGTCAGGGGAAATAGGTATGCATCTTCTTTGTTTGATGAGGTCTGTGATTTCTAATTAAGAAAACAAGGAGGAATCTGGATGGGTGACTACTTGCCTGAATTCTTTTTTTTTCTTGTTTTGTTTAATCACCCATTCCTGGTGGGCTCTCTACCCATCTTGTGTGTTTCAAAGCAGATATTTTCTTATACAGCTCAGCTTCAGATCTAGTCTGTTGTATGATCTCAGATACGAATGTTTCAGCCAACGAATGAAAACAAAGACGCTATATTATGTTTTCGTGGCAAGAAGTGAAGGCCCTTTCTCTGGTGGTGGGTGATAGCAGCTGGAGATTTTTTCGTAATTTCTATGTACTACTGGTCTTACTGCAAGGAGTTGTAAATGTTGAAGTGTGGATGGGAGAGCAGCTGAGTGTAAGGTTTCTGAACTGCTTGAAATCAGAGAAGTGGTCCCAACATTCAGGACCACCAGCTTATCGTAAGGTCACTTGCTTGTCTCATGTGACATGAGCCACGTCATTTGTTTCAGTTTAACAGCTTAATATTTTCTTGCACCAAAAGACATTGTAAAGAAGGTTTGTTTGACATTACTCTGCTTGAAGCCATATGAATATTAACCATGTGATTTTTTTTTTCCCCCTAAATACGGAAAATCAGCAGATACGATCTGCTGGAGGTCAACAGGTTTTAATGTGCAAATCTTTCAGTTGATTTGCTTTGACAGAATAACTGTCACTTTCACACCTTTGAGTGTAGTATTCTGGATTTTAAATTAAATTGTTTGAAAAATATTTTCTTTGTTTCAATAATTTCCCTAGTGAAAGAGTTTACAAGCTCTGTTGCAGTACCTTTTGGTGATGATGAGAATTTATGAACAGGGTATTTGATCTAGGCACTTTGCAAGAAAATTATGGGGACGATGGCACTTTGAGGTCTTAGGAGCATGCCTTATCTATTCTGTGGTCTGTAATAAATTAGCTCATCTTAAGCAATCTACCTGTCTGTAAAGACTACTTCAAAGTTAATATTTTTTAGGGGATTTTTCAGTGCTTACCTAAAATAATTCAAAACAAATAAAAATCAGAACACTTGAATAGAATTACTTCCAGCACACACCTATGCAGATTTAACAGCCAGGCTAAAGCATGGTGAAAACTTGTCAGTATAGTTCAAAATTATAGGAAAGAGGTCTGGATTACAACAGCTGCATTCTTGTTTTAGTGTAACATTCACTTCAGTCACAATGTCATATAAACTGATCATTGCATATTAAATTTGCTATATCAGCCCCTAGGAAGTGTTCAGTTTTGTAAAGCAAAACCAACACCATTTTGTTTTGGAGGCCAATATGGAATTTTTATATGCTTGAATGGATTCCTTACAGCCAAGTACTGAACTGCCATAGTACTTCAGGCCCAAACCAAATGTCTGTGTGTAGCAGTCACTTCCTCCTTGACTCTCTTAAAATGAGCTGTGCATTTGGTGTTTTGCTGACATCATATATTCGTGTGACTTTTACTTCTGTTTCCTTCTGCATGGATTAGACACAATCATTGTTCTTAGGTAGTGGAGAGTATTTAAGAAGGTTACCATTGTCTTTAATAATGTGATTTTAATGAAATGTTTCATTTAATATGGCAGGAGTTTTTTTGTTGGGTTTTTTTTCTAGTGAGGTAACTTTGAGCTCAGTCAGTGATGAGTAAGAGTTCAGGCCATACAGGCTACATATGCCCTCTCTTGTTTTAATTTTTAAATTTTTCTTATGATGACCTTGCAACACTAGCAAGTGGCCTCGATGAGACTTGATTGTCTTAATTTACTACTTATTTTCTGTAGCTTGCAGCAAGTTCTAAACAAATAGTTACATCATACCTGTTCCTTTGGTTGCCAGTTTACCAAGTAGTAGGCTGTTGGGTATTTGAACTACTTTTTTGTTGTTATTATTTTTTAAAATCACATAATGCTGTAAAAAACAACTGTTTTTTTCCTAGTAGAAGGCTCTTTTTATTTCTGGGCAATGAAATACTGATTGGAATTACTGAGAATGTTAATTAGACCAAATACAGTAAATTTCCACAGATCTTGCTTTTTCTTTAGATGAAATTCATTTGGAAAATATGTATAAAAATTTTATTCTTTTGCTGTGTGCTAATGGAAATTACCTAACTTATATTTATATCCCACTTGTTATCAACTTGAAACTGAAAGACAGCATGAAAAATTTTTAGAAATATATGGATTCCTTGAATTTGACTTTAGTTTTGTTTAAATAAAATTAAAAATAATGTAACTCTCTTTTTTTTTTTTTTTTTTTTGTCAACAGGCTGTCAGAATTTCCCAGTAATCGAAGAAGTTTCACCAGAACGTACCATCCAGCACCAGCTAATGGAAGGTGCTCTGAGATGTGTAAGACAAAAGATTCCAAATTCAGATCTTCTGATTTATGTGACGTAAAGATGGAGCAGAGAATGAAAAGTGACTTGTCAAAAGATACATACCACACATCTCATGATACGGACAATGGGAAGTCTAGCTGTGAAAAAAGAAACACTCCGTATTTACCGAGATACCTTCCTGAAGAGCTCTGCAACAATGGTGCTTCCACTTGTCCACAGAACCATGACCATAGTTCCAACAAGGATAATAGAAAGGAAAGAAAAGAAACGAGAAGTAATGAACAGTATAGTAGGGGAAATGTCAACAAATACAAAAGAGAAGTACATCACAGCACCGAAAACAATGGTAACTGTAACAGTGGTGACAGTGAAGAGGGGAATTCAGATCCTCAGCAAAAGCTGAAAACCCTTTCAGAGAAGGCTAGTAAAAATGAGTCACAACAAAAAAGTCAGACTGTAAAGCTCAAATACAGTCCGAGTGTAGAAAGAAGAGTAGAAAGGAGTGTTTATTCCTGGGAGAAGCAAACTACCAGTAAAGACAGATTTCAGATAAGAGATGAACTCTATGCTGATGGGAAATCACTAAATTTATTTAAAAAAGACTTTAAAACACATAAAGATGAAAAAAACAGTGCCCCAAAAAATAAACCAAATGAAAAGCTACAAGAGCAATCAAGGAGATCTGATAGAGGGAGTAGTCCACTCTCAAAGAATGAACATTCAAAAAGTCTCCATGAATCACGTAAACGTCACCTGGAAGAGTCTAGAAAAGGAAGAGATGCTGACTGCAAGAGAGACAGGGGAACAAATGATCATTCTTCTCGAGAAGGAAGGTCTTCACCTTCTAATTCCAACAGCAGAGAGCATAAATACGCACGCTTGAAGGAAAATGGTAGTAGATATGAATGGGAAACAGCACATTCCAAACCAGAAAGACACAGAACTGAAGAAAAAAGGAAAAAAGAAAGAGAGAATCAAGATGAAAACAGACATTTTAGAAATGAAAGAAAAGTTGCAAAAGAGATTTCTCACCAATCTGGAAAAGAATCCAAGAAAGGTACAGATATTGTGAAGAGTGAGAAAAACAAATCCCATAAGCTAGAAGAAGCATGCAAAGTAGCAGATAGCATAAAAGACCATAAAATCCCCAAAACTAAAGATGATCACACTGGGACAAAAAGCAAAGACTTAAAACTTAGCTTTATGGAAAAGCTAAATTTAACTCTTTCTCCTGCTAAGAAACAATGTCCGTCTTCAACAAATGAACTTAAAACACCTTCCCAAAAGGCCACTGACAACGGAAGCCCAGAGCTCACATTGCAGGCAGAGCTGTTAGATTCTGCCCGCCTTGTTAACTGTGGTCCCACAGAGCAAACTAATTTGACACTAAAAGTTCTGGACAGCACAGTTGAAAACAATGTGGAAACAGCACTACCTGTTTCTATCAGTTCTGAAAGTGAAGTCTTGAAAGTAGCAGCAGCAACAGATCCAGCACAGTCTGAAGAAATCTCACCAGAAGCAGGTCAGTTAGAGCCCCAGGCCTTGCCAAGAGCTGTAGAGGTACTGGTTCCCGATGAGATGCAGACTGAAATGTTGTCATCAACAACAGAGGCTTGTGATGTGGTTGAATTGGAAGCCTCAGCAACAGCAGTAGCTGTAACTGATCTGAATCACACTGAATCTTTGCCCCTGGAGGTGGCAGAGAGTGTGGAAGAGTGTGAAAACTTGCCTGTAACAGTGGATGTGACACAGGATGATAATTTACCAATAGCAGAAGTACAATCTGAAACCACTAGTGAAACTACAGGAGCACTTCCGGAGTCATCAACAGAGAAGAAAGAGGAAGATAGAATATGGCTGGTTGCTGATGTGGAAAGCTCAGCAGACCAATGTGGCTCTCAAATCATTGTCTTAGATGACTCAGAAGCCAAAAGTTCTGATGACCTTAAGTCCTGCGGTGTCACAGATGATAGTGGAACAAAACAAGACTCTTTAATGGAAGTAGTGAAAAATGATGATCACTTGGCTGCTGAAAATGTTGAGTGTCTCATTGAAGAAAAGGATACCTGCAAAATTAATATGAATACATCTCAGTCACCTGACAGAACTATGTTAACTGATAAGGATGAAGCATTAGTTGACCAGAATGCTTGTGGTGTGGAGCCAGACCTAACTGTAATTGGTTCAACAGCATCTTCTCTTAATGGTGAGATGTATCCCAGAGCTAAAGAAAGGGAAACTAACCCAGTTCCTGTTGATGATGAAAGCTCAATACTGAGCATTGATCTCAATCACCTGCGGTATATTCCGAAGGCAATCAGCCCACTGAACAGTCCAATGCGACCTTTGGCTAAAGCACTCAAGATGGAAAGTCCCTGCAAAAGTCTTGTGAAGAGTTATATTAAAGGTATTAATATATATATATTCCAATTATTTTCTCTGTAAAGGCTTAGGAGGACCATTAATGGAAAGCAGAAATGACTAATTTTAACTGCTTTGTCAAACTATAGATTGTTTCTTAAGTTGTAAAATTCTCAGTGGCCCTTTTTGTTTGTAGTGGAGCCATTTAACAGTGCAGCCAAGACTAGCCAATTGAACATTATTGCTATAAAAGTTGGAGTTTGCTAGCAGATGTGTGGTTGAAGGGAGAGTTATGTGTAGATTCTAAAAAGCAATACATTAATTGCAATTAGTTCTGACAAGATCTTATTTGGTTTTTCTCTGAAATTATGGAGATGAAAGTTGCTTAGGATCATGTTCTTCCAAGTATCTACTTGTGAGAAACTTGGAGAGAGTACCTGAGACTTAATTTCTAGGAATGTTGGCTTAGAGAAGGTTGTCCTCTCCATCTGAATTAATTTCAGTGTGAATTATTTTCTGTATTTTATACTTGTCAGTTGGGGGGGCTTGGGGGAGGGAAGAAGCAAGTAGAACATCAGGATTTACCATTAATGAAGTAAGAGCTAACTCCTAAGTAAAATGGCAGGGAGATATAATATGACGACAGCACTGACAGGGAAATAGCCGACCTGAAGTTTTAACCTTTTAGTTGTATGAATTTAACTCTTCCTGTAGTGTCCTGCTACAACTAATAAAACTGTTTCTTGGAAGTTTAGATTTCCCATGAGAAGAAGAGGAGTGGCAGAGTGGCATTTAAATCTTTTTTCTTATGGTACAGAGCATAATCCTCAAGTCTTTTGCAAACCTTAGGGTAGTTTACTCTGGAATTCAGTCTCTTGTGCTCAAAACAGTCGCTCTTGTATGTGTGTATTTAGCAGTTTCTGCTTCTACAATAGTTGATATTATTTGAAATATATGGAGGGATATGAGAGCTTCGGATCAGAGTAGATGAACATCAAGTAACATTATTTGTCTAATTTTGTAGTGTTGTCCTCAGTTACTTGTTAGAGGAGTTCATAGTGTCCTACACTTGCTACTAAATTCCAAACTAGTGATTTTTCAGCTCTGAAGGTAGATTCCTAGTTGTCTTTGTAAGCTGACTAATGATATGCATGCCAAATGCTCTGCATCTGTTAAATTGACAGGAGGCTATGATTTCTCTTGGTTTTGAAATTCAGTACTCACCTTTCTGCTGTTCTACAGGACAGGGGTACATTAGGATATCAGTACTATATTTTGAACACTTACATTTTCTATTTTGATTTACCAAAAATTTGAAGTTATTAATTTGAGAAGGTATTACTCCTTTTAAAACTGAAATGGAGGCAGTGATGGAATATGTTTTTACTCCCATAGAATGTGTATAAAGTAAACATTTTCAAATGTTGCTTTAAAGTGTTAATCACAAGTTCATTCTTTATGGAGATCAGTTTAGATATGATATTTTATGAGATTAAATATTTGTTAGAGGTCATTAAGCAGTCCAATCTATATGTGATTGAACATGAGTGTTTTATTAAGTCGAGTGTCCAGCAAGCCTAAAATTAACTGCAAATCTCATTGATCAATACATACACACAGTGGAATTTCTGTACAATGGAAATGAGTTTGCCTTTTCATCTTCTGTAACATGCTGCTTTGTGGCTAGCTGTAATTGCTTATTTTTCTTAACAAAATAGCATTTGGTTTGAATTTTAAATAATGATTGCATACATATTTAATGATATCTAAAAAATAGAAAACATTCAGTAAACTTACTTGTGAGGCTGAGTAAGGCTTACTGCATTTGGCAGAACTTTAGCCTTTCCTCCCATATGTCTCCTTCCTAATTCCTGCCATTCAGGAACCTGAACTGGAGCCTTTTGACAAAATTTCTAAGGAAAAAGCTTTTTATAATGTTGTGCTTAGTTGTTGTGCTGTAGCTTAATGCTGGTAATCTTAAATGCATCCAAAAAAATGAAAAAGGAGTTTTATGTGTGCAGTGCCTAGTACCTTTTTTTTTTGTGTGTAGTAAGTCAGTTTATTGAAAGATTCAAAGAACCTTGTCAGCCCTGGAAAAGATAGTTGAATGCAAACATTAATAGATCATTAGTTCTTCTCATTTTGCTTTCATTGTGAAAGAAAAGACACCTGTTTTATGTAAATGTTAGTCCTTAATGATTTTAAAGTTAAAATTTAGTTTGTGCATTGTTAAGAAGGCTTGTTAAAGTAAATGGAAAGAAGTTCAAAACTGATAGAAAGTGCTACATTTATGTTTTCAATGGATGTATTTATGAGATAGATTACATGGGTTTATGATGGTCTTATTTGCCCTTTGAAGCTCAATAAAAAAAGACTTCGAACTATCAGCTGCTGAAGTAAACCATCCAAACTTTTCACAGCTCAAACTTCTTGAGTTGTTGTTGGCAATGTCAAGCAAGCAGTTCTAAACAGTCGCTTTACAGAAGAGAATCTCCTAGGGTTTTTTTTCTGAAAATGTCTGTTTAAAATTGCATTCTATATGGTGATTATTAAACTATTCTCTTTTTACAGATTTGATTCCTGAAAGTACAGTTGTCATATGTCCCTCAAAGAATTTGTCAAATGAGGTAAACAAAGAAAATCAAAAACCGGTCAGCATGTCTGATGAACGCTTAGAGATGGAGTCTCGGCTGAGCATCTCTTCAGATGAAATAGAAGAAGGAGAAATCATAAGTAGTGATGAAGATGAAGAAAAATCTAAACCAGAAAGATGCTCTGAAAATACAAAAAATTCAAGACCAAAAGCTTCTCCTGAGACACGAAATTTGTCCAGCAGTCCACAGAATCAAAACAGCAAAACTGTGAGTTGCAGTGAAGATAGTGGAAAATTTGTTTCTGTGAAAGTAAATACAAAGAAGAACAGAGAGGGGCATAAAAATCAGACTTTCAGGCCTTCAAAGGATATGAAGAAAAGTAAAACTGTGAGCATTGCTTGTCTTGAAAAAATAGTTCATGTTATTGTTGAACCCTCAAATATACAAGAAGTCATGCAGATGCTAAGAGCTATACGAAAGCAGATGAGGAAAAACTATATGAAGTTCAAAGTACACTTTCCAGTTCAGCATTTTCACAGAATTATAGAATCTGGTATCATAAATTTTACATCATTAATAAAATACTTGAACTTTTCCAAGATGTCTAAATTAGGTGAGACTTTAAAACTGAATATCTGTGATATTATAGAGTCCAAGCTTAAGCAAGTTAAAAAGAATTCAGTAGTGGACAGTCTATTTGAACGACAAGTATCAGATATGAAAAAACAGTTATGGAAATTTGTGGATGAACAGCTTGATTACTTATTTGAAAAGATACGGAGAATGATAGTAAAACTATGTGATGTGGGAAATGAGAGTGAGGAAGGGAAATTTGAAAGAACAGGAAAACAAAACCACAAAATCAGTAATAAAAATGATGTGCAAAGATCTAGAAAAAAGTCAGATCTCAAAAAAAGTCAGATCTCTCTGAAAGCCAGATCTCAAAAACCTGAAGAATATATGCTTTCAAAACAAATTGTGGATTATCAACGACCCAGGTGTCACCATGAGAAGAATAAAACAGATGCACCAAAAACTGCCTTTTCAAAATGTCTTAACTCCATTGATAACACAAGGAATTCCCAAACCAAAGTGCACCTCCCTAAAGAGAGTAATTTGCTAGGTACTCTCACTCCAGTGAAGGGTGTAAAATATGAAAAGGAAGGATTCCAGCTATCCAGAGATGCTAATAAATCCGAACTTGGTTATGAACTTCTCACAGAACAGCAAGCATCCAGTCTTACATTTAATCTTGTAAGTGATGCTCAAATGGGTGAAATATTCAAAAGCTTATTGCAAGGTTCTGATCTCTTGGAAAAAAATGGTGGCAATATTGACAGGCATGAGTGGGAATTCAGGACACCAGAGAAACAGGTTTTAGAAAGTCATAAATGCAGAGGTAATACTGCTGGACTGGTGCCAGAGATTGCTCCAAAGGAGGCTTCTGTGGAATCTCGACCGGCAGAAGATATCAGCTGGCCTGTTGTTTCACCTGTAAGAGCTCCCTCTTTAACATCGAGGCTTCAGATGTCTGTTGATCCAGACATACTAGATGAAAGCTGTATGTTTGAGGTTCCTACAAATGCAGCTTCATGCAAGGAAGATGAGTGCAGTTTACAAAAGAATAAATCATGTGTTTCTTCTATCCTCCTTGAAGATTTGGCCGTTTCCTTAACTATTCCATCACCTTTGAAATCAGATGCTCACCTCAGCTTCCTAAAACCTGAGAATAATTCTAGCTCAACTCCTGAGGGTGTTCTCAGTGCACATTACAGTGAAGATGCGCTTCTTGAAGAGGAGGATGCCACTGAACAAGACATTCATTTGGCTTTAGAATCTGATAACTCAAGCAGTAAATCGAGTTGTTCCTCATCATGGACAAGTCGGCCTGTTGCTCCCAATTTTCAGTGTCGCCCCAGCCTACCGATGCAAGCAGTAATCATGGAGAAATCTAATGATCATTTCATTGTAAAGATTAGACGTGCAGTCCCATCTACCTCACCAGCATCTGATCGTATGGCTTCAGTGAAGGAGGTACAGCCAACCTCAAACAAGATTGAAAAAGAAGAAATAAAAAGTGGGGAAAAAGAAAAGGATGCTCAGAGTGCTACAGCAGCCACTGTGCAAGAAGCTGTAAAACTCTATATGGTTAAGCCAGTTCAGTTGCATCACATGAGCACTGGACAAGTACAAAATCCTGCCTTACCTCAGTCTCTAAAGGAGTCCCATAGTAGTATTGGGAAGGAAGAAACTACTGAGTTGCTTGGACCCTGCAGAAAATCTTCAAACGCAGGAAGCTGTGATACTGAAAGCCCAGGCGAATGCTCTGAGCAATCTTTGGTGCAAGATTTGAAAGTACCCGAAAACATAAATGAAACGGGTGTTAGATCTCAAGCTTCTTTTCCTGCTGGATGCAATACAGAGTCATACATAGACTTAACAGATGATATTAGTGAAAATTCATGTTGTGCAGTGGAATCCAGTGTGGATAACAGGACTCAGGAAACTTCTGCAGGAAACCCAGAAATCAGTCATAGAAAGGAGGAACTGGAAGAGTGCTCTGATGCATTTATAGACTTAACAGAAGA
The DNA here is from genome assembly GCA_013389865.1 of Piaya cayana. Taxonomy (NCBI): domain Eukaryota; kingdom Metazoa; phylum Chordata; class Aves; order Cuculiformes; family Coccyzidae; genus Piaya; species Piaya cayana. The sequence continues at coordinate 130,221 of WAAB01003897.1, forward strand.
GCTTTCCAATGAGACTGTAGCAGTTAAATGTGATCTTGAAACAAAATCCACTTCAAATACTGATGTAGGATGCCAGATAAGTATAGATGATAAAACTAGTAAAAAAAGGAAAAAAGAGACAGTCGAAGAGAATTTCAACTCAAAAAGGCAACGAACAGAAACTGAATCAGCAGGTGAAGGGAACAATGCTAGTGATGTGAAGTCTGAAGAGGTAAATTCAGCACCTAGTCAATGTTCCAATAAGAAGAATGAGTTGCAGCAGAACAAAGACTCTTCTCCTTCGGCTTTGTCTGCATCGTCACCTAGTCTGTATGCCAAAAACATCGTTAAAAAGAAGGGAGAAGTAGTAGTTTCTTGGACAAGGTAATTTCAATTTGATTGGTTTCATTGTTTTAGTTCTCTTAAACTATTTGATGTACTGAAAAGTGGGAAGAAAAGGATATTTAGTTGATGGCTGAAGATATGAAGATACTCTGTAGCTCCACATCTTTCTGTAATTAGTGGGGCAAGAGATGCTGTCTCTCTGTGCAGGATGGCTCTGTGAGGTTAATGTCTTAGAATACAACCAAAAGATGCCAGAAGTCTATTTTATTCTTTTTCTATAACAGTTGTCCAGAGGAAAACAAATTTAAAAGATAAGTGGGTTGCATGTAATCCTGCTAGCAGCCTTTGGAAGAGAACAATTTTTAGTCATTTCTTGAATAGGCTAAATCAGATTTGCTTTAAAGAAGGTGGTTTCTGTATGTCATAACTCATTCCATTACTTACCCAGATCTCTCAAAACTAAGAGTACTTTTTGCTTCTGTTTTAAAGCTTATTGCTATGGTAACTACTATCCGTAGTTTTTGTTTCCTCTGCCCATTTCCTTTCCTGTCCATAAGTTCCACCCAGGCTTGGTAAGGGATGGAGGTCTTTGATGCTCCTACAGGGCGTGGAATCATCAGTGACTGAGTAAAGGAGAGCATCTAAAGATTTACCCCATTGAGAGAAAGCATGAGGCCAAACAGACCCCAAACCAGAAAATTACACTACTCAGTCTACAGAAATGTACTAGCCAACCATTCAGCCCATGTATTCTAGTTGGTAGGATTTGGCTGACAATTAGGGTTGACAGTATGTGTCAGAGATATGTTCAAAGGTAATGTGTATTCTTATCCTTAAGAAATTATAGTTAGCAGATTTTGCTGTCCTTGCTACAAGATACAATCAACACTTTTTATAAAGGGCCTCTTAAAATTTTCACAACAGACTTTCCTGAACTATCATTCGGATGTAAAGTAAGTTTCTAGGTAGCATTTTAAAAGAAAATCAACTGCTTTATGGGGAAAAAAAGACTGCAAAAAGTAATGTGATTTTTTAACGTGCAAACCAATGAAATAGGATGAGATTATTATGAATATAGAGAATAGCTTATAAATATGACTGGGGTTTTTTGCGTCACAGTCTTTAGCCATCTTTGAACTATATCTAAAAAATAACACATTTTTCTTTGAAATGGAGGAAATTTAATGTAATTTATTGAAATATGTCAGGTTTCAAGCAAAAGTACATAGTAGCTACTGTGTAAGGACTATGCTTATGTACATTTTGAATATAGCTAAATTAATTAATGAGATGAACAGCAAATTGATTACACACTTGAGAATAGATTCCTGGTCGTTCATTCTCGTGTGAACAGTAGCTGTGCTTGGGTACGTTTATTATATTAAGTCACTCATAGAAGTCGAACACCTGTTTAATCTTTGAATGTCAATGGGCCTGAGGTGAAAGCCGCTGCCTAACCATACAAGTCTGCCTAGGAATACTGGTCCCTGGTGAATTTATGAGTTCTTTTTAATTGAAGTTTAAATGTTTGCTTTTGAAGCTTAAAAATCCTTTTAATGACTTTGGATTTGGGTTAACTCTGTTGTAATAATCCTGCCCTTCCTGATAGGGTAGTATTGTCTCTACTACTGTTTGTTTGTTCTGACTCTGTTACTCTGGCCTGATAGAAGGAAGAATCCTCCGTAAGTTCATTGCTGTTCTTTGAACTTGTGTTTGGAAATACTTTGAGTTTTACATATGCCTGTGTGTCTTTTTGTTTGTTTATGTGTGCGTGTACACAGACACACACACACATACACACACAGATAAGTATACATATATTTATAACTATTTTAAATATGCTTTTTTTTCTCTAGAAATGATGACCGAGAAATTTTACTGGAATGTCAGAGTAAAGGACCATCAAGCAAAACCTTTGTTTCTTTGGCTACTAGGCTGAACAAAAGTCCAATTCAGGTGGGTGATATCATTCTTACGTTTGATAGCAACTATGTTGCTATTTCTATGATTGCAATTAAGAGGTCTGCTAATTTGTGACTATTTTTTCTTATGTCTTTTGTTGGGGAGGTTCTTCCGGTCATTACTTTTTAAAAATATACATTATAGGGTTATTATGGTCCAAAGATTCTTCAGTACCTATTTGACTGGTACTTTGAAACTGCTGCGTCCATTCATAAGCCAGGGACAACAGGATCATTTCTATTGTTGAATCAGTGCTTAGGTAAAGAAAAGCTATTTAGAGAGACCCAAATCCTCTGCACACATTTAATAAATTAGAAAAAGATTCAAATTATAACTGGGAAAAAAGTAGCAGGATTTTTCAGAAAGGACATTTTCCATGAAAATGTTTCTTTTTTACTTTCATTTTTTTATTAAGAAACTTCAAAAGACACAAATGTCAAATTGATGCAGAATATTTCCAGAATTTGGCATATAACTTTGTACTTGTCTTGAATTGCTATCTTAACCGCTGTCCTGCAAATATAAAACCGAGTAGGAAATTCTGCCTCCTTAGGGTGGATTTTAGGATGTTGCATTGTGTGGTTAACAGAGCCTTTGTGGGGTTTAGAAGCTGTTGGGGTGGAAGTTCAGATAAAACAGTGTTATCTGTGCATTTATGCCATCCTTCTCAGTTAGCTGTTTGGTGGATGGTAGATCTGCTATAGCAATATGCATGTAGTAATAAAAAATATTAGCTTACAATTGAATGAAGATGCTAAGAAAGCTGTAGCTATGCTCTACAAAAAGATGTTTGACTGTCATCTACAGACCAGTTTTGTAAAATCCCTGGGAGGCAGATTCCTACATGATGAGCCATGAATAGCAACAGTTGTACAAGAGTGTAGGAAATAACCAATAAGCTGTACTTTTTGCGGAGCACAAAATAAGCTTTTTGTCCTTATATTTGAATCTTACTCACAGTTATACTTGGCAAAATTCAAGTCTCATTGACTTTGAGGCTTCCATCTTTTTCCTCCTTGTTGTAAGGAAACCTGTGTTAAAGAAGTAGTTTGCTCTAGCTGTCTGTGATTAACCTGGAGGCTATTTCAGATATCAAAGGTATAGGAAGATTTCCTCTATCCAATTAACCTGTTAATGGTGCTCCTGAAATTCTCCCACTAAAATTTATTTGAAGCAAATAAAAAACGAAATAGTGGTAGTCTTAAAAAGAAAAATGTTATACTTTCAGATCTGTCTTGGTAGGTATGGAAATCTTGGGCCTTAATGATATCTTTTTTTTATTCTCCTTCAGGTTTCAGAAAGATTCAAGCAGTTAATGAAGCTGTTCAAGAAATCCAAGTGCAAGTAAATTTACCACCAAGTTGTGTCATGGTTAGCAGGATTTAACTGTTAACAGCAACGATGGACTACAACCACTGCATCCATATGATGGGATTAGTGGGAGATATCCAAGTTGGTGGTAAATCTGATGCACTGTTGATTATTTGCTTCCCTGACTGTGTTTCCTCTGAAGTGCTTCATCACAGAATGCAGAGGGAACAATCAAATGGACTAGGAAGGAATGAGTACACACAAGTGGAGCGGTGCTGTTTCAAGGGGTGGACATGTGTTTGTTAAATACATTTTATAAGGAAAAACAAGGGCAAGCAGTCAAGTGAAAATGGTGGTTCTTGATTAATTTGTCAGAGGCACTGCATATGGTGATATTGAACTGTGATTTTAATAAGTAAGAGCTCTTTGGAATGCTGTTGGACTATCTCCAGGTAGATAGTCCTGGAAATGACAGGTGCAGCATCTTGGTTACCTTGAAACATTTAGAGAAGCTATCAGGGCAATGATAGCAATGATTCCAAAAGCTGCTTATCTAGTAACTGGATTCTGATGGTGAGTATGGGTCAGTTTTTGCTGTTTTGTCATTTGCTCATAGTGGGTTTCAAGGAGAGGATCTGGCACCTAGTGTAGGGTTTGTTTCCAACTTTAAGCGCATTATCTATGTCATTTCTTAATTACTCCAGTGTTCAACAGAGGTGAATGAATTTCTGTTTCAGGGTGCCCATCTATCATAACCAACAATGAAGAAAGACTAGACAATTGGCTTAGATTAGACCCCTAACTTTCCAATTTCTGAAGTAAAATGAGCCTTAATCCCTGGGAGAGAGTGAGGCCAGTCAGTAGTGCTGTGACCAGTTTCTCAGTTTCTTTTAAATTGTGAAATGCTATAATGAGGAATCATTTACAAAGAACTACCTTGCAGTTAAGTATTTCACAGCTCTGATGACATTTAAAACAAGTTAGTATTGAATTTGGAATACTTGGGGTTTTTTTCCCCATGAAAAACTTACTGTATTTTTTTTTCTTTTTTTTCCCCTCCTTTTTTTCTTCTTTGGAAAAGGCTGTTCCAAATTACACGTAGGAAAGGTACTTAAGTTAGGTCTTCAACATAAAGAACATTCTGTTTTGTTTAAAAAAAAAATTGACAAGTGATTTTCTTAAGATTAATTTAGAAACAGACCTTTACAGTTTTATAAAATGTGACTTTTTACTTACTAACCAGGAGAAAAACTTTTTTGTAAAAACAAGCAGTTTCAGAAGCTTGTCAGTTTGTCATGTTTTGACAGCAATTGTATCTATCTTTACAAATTGTTTCATACATTAGAAATTCATGATGTTTTATTTTAAAGAACTCTTATAACTGCTTCCAGTTTTACTAGGACCTACTTAAAGTGTATGTGTGTGCGTGTGTGTGTATATATATGCATGTATACACACACACCTTTTTATATATCGCTGCTTTATCCCAAATTTCTAAAAACATTTTTTTTATTATTTCCTCTAAGCAACAATCCTGAAAGTTTCACACTTTTGTATTACAGATTCATTAATGTTGAGGTTTTATTCTTTATTGAGGACCAGAATTGCTGTTGTCTCTACTCAGTCAGAACATCTGCTGAGTTTAGCCTTCATTTTAAAAGCCCTGTTGCCTTTCAGCTTGGATTAGATTGGCCTTTTTTCAAATTCTGGTGACCGCTTCTTCAGTTTCAGCATAATGGTTTTTTTCTGTCTCCTCAACTGATGGGACAGACTTCTCATTCTAATAAACCATAAGGTAATTTGCCAGTGACACTTTTGGAGTATTGTAAACGTGTGACCTATGGAATTGAGTGTCATGCTGCCAAACAGAGCGCATCATCCTCATTTTAGGCAGTGCTCTGGAAACTGTTAGAAGGAATGACTTGAGTAGGTAATGATGTCAGTTCTGGCAGTCTTCCATCTTATGTGCTTGTTTCCAAAACATTTGCTTTTGGTGGTCAAGTGTCATCTTTCATGCTCCACCAGCAGTGCCCAGTCATTTCAGTGGGGGATTGGTATAGCTACCCACGCTTGTTCCTAGCAAACGTTTGTGACAATTGTTCACTTACTGTAGACTTAAATCTAACTGAATCTGTTCTCAGGATAGTCCATTTGCAGAGTAGTGTGCAATTTGTGGAAAAATCAGGCTCTGCTGAGAGGGTTCTTTAACCATATCCTTAGAGATCAAAATGTGCACGTTTCTGAAGGCACTGAGGGAAGTAGCTTCTCTCCACATAAGTGCTTCCTCTCTGTCTCAAGAAGGCAGGCAGTGTTTTATTGTTTTATTACAAAATTGTTTATTCCTTGCCTGTGTTTGTTTACTATTTCATCTGTACAGGTGATGAGGGGCTGGGGTTTAACTGTTTTGGTTCTGACTTGGATTCCATTTTTTTTGTAAATTATGAAACTTTTTTAATGTTCTGTCTGTTGTAAGTATGTGTACAGGTTCCTACATGGTCATGTAAAATATCTAACATGTGTATATATATAAATATCTGTATAAAAATAGAGAGCGCTTTGTTTAGCCAAAGATGATTTTTTTAACTATATAAAACTCCGGGTTTATTTTGTATAAAGTTAAATAGTTTGCTTACTGTAAGAGTAATGCAAAAAATAAAACTGTAAAATTCACACACGCACGTTCTTGTTGAACAAAGATTGGCTTGGAGTGGTTTTGTACCGTTGTTCGTAATTTATTTCTCCAACAAGGATTTTGATACATATATGCAAAATGTACTGTATGTAAATCTCCAGTCTTACTTGTGAAACCTCAGGTAAATGAAAACATTTTCTAGAACCATTGGCTAATGGCCTGACAACTGTAAATGCTGTGATGCAGCACTAACATTGACTTCTCTTAGTTTGTATAAATGAGTAGCTATATTGATGTTCTGGCCAATAAACATGGAAGCAACCAGCCGCTGCTCTAATGCAATTACTGCTCCAAATAGGTGCTGCTTTATTTCTTAGTGGACATGACTGGGTCAGACATTGGACAATTTCACGAAGTACATAAAGCCTTCAAGCCACTTGTGAATTAGAATCATAGAATCACCAGGTTGGAAGAGACCCACCGGATCACCGAGTCCAACCATTCCCACCAATCTCTAAACCATGCCCCTCAGTACCTCATCCACCCACGCCTTAAACGCCTCCTAGAACCTACAGCTTTCCTTTTTTTTTTTTTTTTTCTTGTAGAAACATTGAGTTAGTGGTGAGTAGAACATGAAATGTACCTGAATTGCTTCAGCTGCACTCCAGCTCACTGTTTCACATGGATTGGCTTCAGAGTTTCATGGTGGGTTTGGTGAGATGGCACAAAGCAGGTGCTCTTCCAAGTGGCTATGACCTTGTAACACTGGTAGGTTTGAAAGTCAGAATACTAATATATTACTGCAAGGAAGTAGTATCATAGAATCGCTAGGTTGGAAAAGACCTCTTAGATCATCAAGGCCAACCATTCCTCTCTGCTACTAAACCGTGTCCTGGAGAACCTTGTCTACCTGTCTTTTAAATCCCTCCAGGGATGGTAACTCTACCACCTCCCTGGGCACTTCCAGTGCCCAATTACCCTTTCTGTGAAAAGCTTTTCCTGATATCCAGTCTTGAACCTCCCCTGATGCAGCTTGAGGCCATTCCCTCTTGTCCTGTCCCCTGTCACTTGGGAGAAGAGGCCAGCTCCCTCCTCTCCACAAACTCCTTTCAGGTAGTTGTAGAGAGAAATGAGGTCTCCCCTCAGCCTCTTCTCCAAGCTAAACAACCCCAGCTCTCTCAGCTACTCCTTGTAAGACTTGTTCTTCAGCACCTTCACCAGCTTTGTTGCTTTTCTCTAGACTCGCTCCAGAGCCTCAACGTCCTTCTTGTGATGAGGGGCCCACCTGAACACAGTATTTGAAGTGTGGTCTCACTAGGGCCGAGTACAGAGGGAGAATAACCTCCCTGGACCTGCTGGCCATGCTGGTTTTTTTGATGTCTGTGTTATAAGAAGATTGCGATTAGTTCCCACGTGTATCCTTTCCTGGTTTTCAAATCTACAAACTTTTTTTTTATCGTCTGCCACTTAGATGCTGTCACAGGCAAGACAGAGTAAATACCCCATGCTGGACTTGGGTACTGGGGTTTATTGAATAACCAGCAAGATAGAGCTTTTACCTTGCTTGGTTGTCACCAGCATCTGCCCCAGCACCATATTCCCTGAGTTTCTGCTTCCCAGCAGGGAGGCCTCTTCTGGTCCAGGAAGGTTGGGCTCAGGCATGCACTTGTGCTGATTTTTGCTGTGCCACTGCTAAGTTACCCATCTCAGGCATCGCTGGCCAAGATCCCATCTCTCTGACATCCAGGGTATAAAATGTCCCTAAATGGCCTATTGCCACCTCCCACACCCCCTAAGAAAAGCAAACCCATAAGCCAGATTGCTCTGAGGGCAGAGTGAGGCAGGCAACCTGTGGCTCTAGTGCTGTGACCTGCTAAGGGGGAGATGTGGGACAGGAGCGTGCTGGGCCACAAACAAGCGGTGAGCTACAAAGCACGTTCTCCAACAGGATGAATAAGTCACAGGTGCTGCAGCTCTTGCCTGGTTCTCAAGTTTTCACAGCGAGCAGAACTGAAAAGTGTGCTGAGAAACCCTTGGGAGCTGTGGAAGCTATTAGACATCAGGCCAACAATACCATCTGGTGAGGCAGCAAAGGGCACCCAAGGCCAGAGTCGAGGCTCTAAGTCAGCTGAAGCAACAAGGTGAAGCCTGAAGGAGTTTGTAACTAAATATGGAAAGAAGAGACATGAAAATAAAATAGCAGTGACAGGTACATGAGAATACATGAGCTTGAGAGTGAATGTGAGAGCATGAGAATATGGATAAGAAAGGCCCATGGAGGTACAGGCAGTTTGCATGAGTATTAACAACTTTTTGAGGAATGGGAAGTGTAACACAATTGCCCTTAAATCATTTGTAGGGTATGCATAGACCATACGTCGGCTGCATTAGACTGAGGCTGGAGAAAACAGGCTGTAGCCACCTCAGCTGCTACAGGTCAAAGCTCTGAAGACATGTTTAAACAGGACTTCCAGGGAGACAAGCTTGTGTGGGGGAGAAGGATGCACTGGTACATAAACGTGAAATAATCCCAAAGAAGAGATGGTGCCAGAGACTTTTAAGATCTGGTCACTGATTACTGGGAGTATCTTCAGGGGAAAAAGCTTGAAGTGGAAGCCACACACCTTACAGATGGAAGAAAATAGCCAGAAGTTCTGGAGCAAGAGAGAAAAATGAGTATCTGAAATATCCATAACAAGTAAGTCTGGACAGTACTAGGCAGCAGAAGCTGATAGTATCACCTCTGGTAGCCCTGATTTCTTTTTTAATGCTTCTCTCTCACAGGTACCAATTCTGAATGGGTTTGAGGTTGATTCTTTTAACCCAGCTGAAGAAACATGACTGTACCAAAAGCCTGTGTTTCTAACTGATGACTTGAGTCTGTTTCTGTGGCCTCCATTTTCAAAGACTCAGTCTAATACATCCTAAATTAACTCACAAGGCAACAGAGTATGAAATCGGACGTGACCGATCAATCCTTGGACATCGATCCAAAGCAAAACTAATGGAATGTAAAGAAAATGCAAGAATCTATCATACTGTAAAGGCTGCCTATTTAGCCATTTTACAAAATAAAATTTTATTTGGGAGATGGGTAGGGGTGTAAGGCTTGAAGAACCAACTAAAATAAGGCATAGGGTCATTGCAAACTGTTGCCGTACAGATTGAGCCTTGAGGGAATGGCTTTGTTAGATGCCACTGACTAAAATAATCGCATGATAATTTTGGCTAGAGGCACCATCCTATCATCTGATGATTTTTAAACCATGCACAGATAGTTTAGACTGAGTGATCTTAGTATCCAGCTACAAAGAACCGAGGAGTCTGCTCAGTGGACCACATCTATGCTTTGGCTCTTGGATTAAAAAAAAACCAAAACAAAGATGTCCTAGCAGTGTCGAAGGAAGGTGTCTGAGCTATGGCAATCGGCAGCGCTGCGTGTTCCTTCTGCAATGCTCTAAGACAGACCAACCACAGGATTTCTCCTGAGGTAAGCAGCAGAAAAATAATTCTTCCTAGGGAGCAGGCAGATGCCTGTCTGACTCAAGACAAGGTGAATAAAACCCAGAAGTATTTGTATTTTGGCATTTAACTACTTCTGTCAAAAAGTTAAAGATTTAACTCTGCTTTTTCAAATTACAGCTAATGAAAACCTGGCATGAATTTAATATAGAGGTGATTCAAATAGTGGTTAATTATAAAATTAACTTTAAAATAGAGAGGTAAGAAAAACAAGAAATAAAAAAATCTCCCTCCAAGAGAAATGATGGATTTTGATCTGGAGCTAACTGATAGCATGCGTGATTTTTTATTTTCATTGTTTGGAATGAGCATATAAAAACATTTGGACACAAAGGTAGTTGGATGGTAATAGAAGAAATGTCTCAGGCATGTTCAGTCTATACTGAAAATGGCATATTAGGCCAGTATATGAGAATTTCTAGTACATTGATAGACTGGAAATAATTATATCATTAATACTAGGGAAAGGAAAGAAGGAAAAATTGGAAGCACATTGCTATGACAAATTTGTTAAGCAGTTTTGGGTGATTTCTTAGAAATTCTGGTTTTAATGGCTCGAGATAAGTTCTTTGCTTCATACACAACGTTCACCGTGTCGACATTCATACTGCAGTTCCACTAGTGCTGATTTGAGGGAAAGTGTTTTGGTACAATGAGCTCCCTTAGAGAGTGGAATTATACCACCCTTATAATTACTGTCCCCTGATGGCCATTATAAAGGAAAGATGAGGACAGGGTTGTTTAAATACTGGTGGAAATGGTGTAAGAAACAAACACATCTACAGAGCCGGAGTTGTATATATAGAGATATATACTCCTGCATATGTATCTATACACACAGCCCTCTTCTTGTCCTCTCTTACCTCAAATCATTACATTCACGTTCTGTTCCAAACTGGGCAACGATAATTCCTACTGCTAGAGGAATACTCTCTTTTCACTTCAGGATTAAAATATATCTTCTTTCCCTTTTATTCCTGCAGTTGCAGAGAGCACACAGCGTCACCCACTTGTACTTGGCCTCCTGATTACTCCTGGTTTGGGAGCTTGCTCTATGTAGTGTTCTCCTTCTCGCTTTACTGAAGGTGAACTAATCTGTATCTGCACTTCTAAGCTCAGAAAAACAGATTCAACATATTTGACTTGAGATGTAACATTTTCCTGTAAACATTTCAGCATATGAACATCTTCACAGCCACCCAACATATGAAGTTGCAGCAATTTGATATCGGCTCTGAAACAAAAAACCATATGGAGTCAGAAGAAAGATCTGACATCGTTCTTTAAGAGGAGGAAAATAGTCTACAATAATTCTTGCTGATTTTTTTAAAAAATTACCTTATTTCAATGAAATACATGACAGGGAGAGAGTAGGGAAAGAAGGTATATGAGGTGCACCAAAACACCTAGGAAGCTGTTTGACTGGCTAGGTTTCCTCAATCACTTCCCCACACCAAAAAGGAAAATCAATGTGTAGATTCTAATTTGCAGGAAAAAAACGCCAAAACACAGAAATGTAATGATGAAGTCTTTAGGATGCCTATGCAGAGAATGACTGCACTGTTAATTACAATTGAAGCCTTTACTTTCAGCATGGATAAATACAGTCTCCAAGCAGAACCCTGCTATGAGGGACCATATCATAAACCATAACCAAGTTATACAGATAATGGTGACATTACCCAGCTGTGCTATTAATTAAAACTGTGTAAGATTTTGGGTACTGCCATCAGCCACTCTTAAAAAAAACTTAAGAACTGCACTTCACTGAAGGCTGGAATTTATGAAGTTTTTAAAGTACAGTAACATAAAAATGTAAGTGTGAACCCTGAAGTAGACACAATCTTAGTAGTTTTCAATATTTTGTTACCATATTAACAGAAAGAATTCCAGGGGCACAATACTGGATGTGCGGTGGATTCACAAGTAACCAGATAATAATTACCTATCTGTAATCAGATAATGATACTTTATACTTCCATTCCACACATTACCTGAAGCTCCTGAATAGTTTCCAGAGAAGCAGCTTGGAAATCAAGCGTCTAGTAGCAGAATCTATGACAATTTACTGGTGAATAAAAGAGCCTCTGGGAAAGAGATAGTTAAAAAGATTGTTTCATGCTCGCTGCTAAAAACCTCCACTATGTAATACCTGGTTTATTTATCTCTTGTTGAAATTTATAATTAAGGCAAAATCTTGGGGATTTACTAAGACTTTAAATGCATCAAATTAAAGATATTAATCCTAGAATCACTCTTAATTTATTAATGTTTTCCTAAAACTGAGACTAGTTACACAGAGAAACATAGAATCATTAAGGTGGGAAAAGGCTTCTAAACCTCCATTGGCACAACTTGACTTCATTTCCTCTCATCCTGTCACTTGTTACTTGGGAGAAAAGACCAACCTCCTTGTACAACATATAAAACACATACATCTATGTGTGAATTAGCTATGTATTATAGTTTTATGAATGCAAGGGAGAAAGTTGTGGATTGTTAGCCTGGTAGATAAGAAAATCTTGGATGGTTGGCACTAATAATGCTACTACCTTGGGGCACAAAATAGAAAACTTTTCAGCCACAGCTATAGGATACTTCTCAGAATTTTATCAAAAAAAAACCAAAAACCAAACCCAAAACAACCCCGGAAAAAAAGTAATGAGAATTAGATATAGTTCTAGCTGTTCTTCACACAAAACTAGGCAAAATCACAGACAGTAGAATGGAGTGGGTGTAGAATTAAACCATAGCTGGCAAAGAATTTGCAAAGTGGAAAAAAAAAAAGTCTTCTTTCCGAGTGGGAAGAAAATAGTGTAAAACTGTAGGCAGTTAAGAAGTACTGTGGCTTACAGCTGAAATCAGTCTCTCTTAAGCTTAAAATAATCTCACATTTGCATCTTTCATCGGTAACCATAAAGTCTGCCATCATTTAAAGACCCCTTAAGCAGAAAAGGACTTTTGGGAGCTATCCTGCTATCACAAAAATGTGTATGAAAGATCAGTATTTAAAGCAAAATATTAAAAATTGAATCCAGTATTAAATCAATATATATACACACATATACAGATATGTTTGTATTTCAGATATGAACTCCTGACCATGGGGGACTGGAACCTGTTAGGCAGCATCCTTGAAGAAGTGCACATCCACTCCACCATAGTTGGCAAGATCTGGCTCACTATCCTGTTTATATTCCGAATGTTGGTGCTGGGAGTGGCTGCTGAAGATGTCTGGGATGATGAGCAGTCTGAATTCATCTGCAACACGGAACAACCCGGCTGCAGCAATATCTGTTATGACAAAGCCTTCCCCATCTCTTTGATCAGATACTGGGTACTGCAGATCATATTTGTCTCTTCTCCATCTCTAGTTTACATGGGCCATGCACTCTACAGGTTAAGGGCTCTCGAGAAAGAGCGACAGAAGAGAAAAGCCCACCTGCGGGCCCAGCTAGAAGATCTAGAGCCCTTGCCCGAGGAACACAGGAGAGCAGAGAGGGAACTGCGTAAGTTGGAGGAACAGAGAAAAGTGAATAAAGCCCCCCTGAGGGGGTCCCTGCTGCGCACCTATGTCCTGCATATCCTCACCCGGTCGGTGGTTGAAGTGGGCTTTATGATAGGTCAGTATCTTTTATACGGGTTTCACATGTCCCCCCTTTACAAATGCACTCGGTCCCCTTGCCCTAACACAGTGGATTGTTTTGTGTCCCGACCCACAGAGAAGACCATCTTTATGGTTTTCATGAACAGCATCGCCGCGGTCTCCCTGTTCCTCAACATCCTAGAAATCGCCCACCTGGGCCTCAAGAAGATCCAGAAGAGCCTCTACGGCTCCAAGAAGAGCTCCGCGGGGCCACCGGCCTGCCCGGCCCCAGCCACACCTCCGCCTCCTCTCGCGGGGCCACCGGGCCGTCAGCACCGCGGACAGCGCCGCCCCAGCGCCGATCAGCACCGCGGTCAGCGCCGCCGCAGCGAGGCTCAGCACCACGGACAGCGCCGCCCCAACGCGGGTCAGCACCGCGGACACAGGCCTCCGCCCTCCTCCAGCAGCTCGGAGGCGGCGCGGGGCGGCGCGGGCTCCCGCAAGGGCAGCGGCCCCTCCCGCGCCCCCACGGCCAGCAGGGCCGGCAGCGGCGGGGACAGCGTCGCCTCCCACCGCGGTGGCTCCGACCCCGGCCCCGGCCCCGGCTCCGGTCACCGACCCAGCTCCGTCTCGGAGGGGAAGCGCCTCGAGGAGAGCAGCCCGGCCTGCAGCCCGTCGCCCGCCGCCGCCGCGGGGCGCCGCGTGTCCATGGCAAGTATGGCCTGGGCGGGGAGGCGGGGGCAAGACCTAGAATCGTAGAATCGTAGAGTCACCAGGTTGAAAAACACTTCTTGGATCATCGAGTCCAACCATTCCTATCTGCCACTAAGCCATGTCCCTCAGCACTTCATCTTCCCATATTCTGAACACTTCCATGGACGGTGATTCAACCACCTCCCTCTGCAGCCTGTTCCCGTGCCAATATCCAGATATCTGGATATCAATTCCTGATATTGATTCCTGATATCCAATCTGAACCTCCCCTGGTGGAGCTTGAGAACATTGCCTCTTGTCCTGTTCCCTGTCACTAGGGAGAAGAGCCCAGCTCCCTCCTCTTCACAACCTCCTTTCAGATAGTTCTAGAGGGCAATGAGGTCTCCCCTCAGCCTCCTCTTCTCCAGATTAAACAACCCCAGTTCCCTCAGCCACTCCTCATAAGGCCTGTTCTCCTGTCCCTTCACCAGCTTTGTTGCTCTTCTCTGGACTCGCTCCAGAGCCTCAACATCCTTCTTGTGGTGAGGGGCCCAGAACTGAACACAGGATTTGGGTTAGGTCTCACATTGGTACAGGGGCAGAACTGTCCCTAGGGAAGCTTGTTTGTCTTCCATATACTTTACTGATTAAGAAAGAGAAACCCAGAGAGCACTGAGTTTCATGGTTCAACTTCTGTCAGCTTCAGGAGGTTTCTCCAGAGGCGACCACTGAGTTGAATAACTGCTCAGTGAACAAATCAGGCGATCTACATACAAAACACTAAAAAATTGCAATGCCAGAGGCAATGACTAAAGCATTGCATCTTCAGCAACCGTTCCATTCTTTGGCCACACTGTCTAAGCTTGCTTACATTCATAGTTGATAAGACATAATGCTTGCACTCAGGGTTTTTTTTTAAAGTAGTTTCAATTGTGATTGCCCCAGATCATGGTATTAGTCCTGTAAGATAAAAAAGCACCTTTACAACTGCTTGGGGAAACATACCCTTAAATACTTTTTTAATAGGGAATGTTAAAACAGAAGATTATTTCACACTATACTCAGTTATCAATTCTGTTCTTGTTTTTTCTTACACTTCCTAAAAATAAATATTTTTCCTAAACGCAGAATAAACAAACCAACCAACTGAACAAAAACTTCAAATCTTTAGTGGTACATGTCAGAAGGCACTCTTATCCATTGCTTATCAAAAAAAACAGTGAGTTCCAGTTTTCATGGCATATGTTTTCTACAATAACTAAATAGTCAGCATAAGTCATGTTAAATTGTCACTTAGAAACAATTTGAACACTTCCCACTTCACCATTTGTAATACAGGGAGAGGACCTAGAGCACAATCTGTTCATCTTCTGGGTTTTGATACTGAGCTGAGAAGGCTCTTTAAAGGGGTGAAATGCAAAAAGGTATTAAGCAAGAAAGAATTTCAGTAACACCCTGACGAGAACACACAGAAGTTGCCTGGCAGATTCCGGTGTTTAATGACAATGATGCTGTCTTTCAGGAGAGATCTTGCAGAGAAATATACTCAGTTTGCAAAGCAATGTCACTACTCTTGAAAGCAGCACTCTTCTGGCGTGCTGCCTTTGGGGATCATCATGGATGGGACTCATACTAGCATGTTAAATTATGACTCGTGTAGGTATGCCACCTGTTGTTTCCTGCTTACAGCACATGATAGTTTAAAGCAAAGGGGCTTCTATATAAAACCAAGTCAATATTTTGGCAAATTCACTTGACAGCCAGCACTGCTACAGCATTTTATGAATACTTTCAATACACAAATGTGCTGCCGTATCATAAAAATATAGAATCTAGGCATTAGTGGTTTGTATTTCCCAGTTCCTAAATTCACTACTCAATTTTGGTTGTGAAAGACACTCAGCATTGATTTCATGGAAGGGTTTGAGTTGGAAAGGACCTTAAAGATCATATAGTTCCAACTCCTCTGCCATGGACAGGGATATGTCACACTAGATCAGGCTGCCAATTTGATTTTTTTTTTTTAAACTGGATTTCCAGGAGACAATCATAATGTATTAATATTTAGATAAAAGAAAAATATGTATGATTAGATTTGTTTGTGGGACAGGAGCATTCAAAAATTAGTGATACTGTCTAAAAATGTACTTAATGGAGAAGACAAAAAAATTATTATCTACCATCGTGCCTAATTAATAGTGACTTGAAAGAATAATGCAGAGGAAGGACAGACATTTCTTAACATAACAATGAATCCACACACACAAACATTTTATAAACAGCCAAAATACAATCTGTTCTGACCTGGATCTTACTAATCTTAGCTGGATAGCCAAATAGAGCAAAACCATAGTGGAGTCAGCACTGTTCTTCAATTTTCTTTGATAACTTTCCCAAACAGTCATCTTTAATTCCATATTGGTTTGATTGTTTTCTTTTTCCCTTCATCCGTAGCATTTGCTCAGGATTTGTCTGTAGCATGCTTTGCGTTAGCTCAGTGGGAGCATTCAATATACCACTTTCTATACCTTAACAAGCAACCTCTAATCAAATCCATTACCCACACTCTGTGCCAAGTTAGCCGGAAAACAGCAAATTCCCACAGTCACTGCAGCTTTCTTAGCTGAAAGAGAATCTCAAAGCTACACAAAATTTATACATTTGATACTGAAAGAAAGCAAGAATCTGCATACAAGTCAATGGCGTCCTGTGAGATATGGCTTTGAAAGCACAAAACAAATCTAATAGTACAGATATTGATGCTTCACTTTTAGCCAGTAATGAGATTTTTTTTTATAGCCATATTGTCAATACAATTTCCACACCAAACTTGAGTTTCTAACAGATAAATAATCATTATTAGGGACAACTAGGTGTTGTAGAAGTTACCACTCATAATGTATTGCACTCTTTCGATCAAACAGTGAAGACCAGGTGGTGGATAATAGTTGACCAGGTCATACCCAAGTTATTTTTTTCTTCCAAGGAAGTACAGAACTGCATCGCTCAAAGAGAGCAGGAAATTCCTCTTAAGACTTCTTCTTCAGCGGAAAGGTTACTTTAGATCCTTAAAAGAGAACACATTAAATTCCTCACTGAAAACCCTCATGAAACAGCTCAATAGGGTATTGAATACAAAAGGCATGTTTGGCATAAGGAGTCCTCAGCTTTTAAGACTTCAGTTCAAATCAGACCAGCTATATCTATAAAAGAATACATGCCCTTCCCTTTGGTAAACTTTGTACAGACCAACCATACTTGGCCACAATGCTAACTAACAAGGCTATTTAAAGCTTCATCATCTGGAATTGGTGGAGGTGAAGAACCATTTTTTCATTTCATGTCCAAATGTGACATAAAACCTTGGAAAAGTATTTACACTCCAACTGTTCAGTTTCACATCCAAACCACTCACTCTATATTAGGTTTCCTGGTCATGACATTGTCCAAAGTTACCCATTATTCAAAGTGGGAAATGAAAATGAGAGAGTCAGAAATCTTGAAAGACTTATTAGGCTAAAGGCTTCTCGAGAGACTCTGATCCACTTGGGAAAGTATCTTTTCCTTCAGCCACTGCTGGTCAAACTTTAGATTTATTAGGTTCTGAGGACAGACCACCAAAACTGGGCTTTCATTTCACCAGGGAAAGCATATGGCAAAGCACAGGAGGAGAAAGTCGCTGCATGACATGAGAGTAATTTCAAAATGATTGCAGTCCATCTAAACACAATGACAAGAGCATCACTGACTGTACAGGTGAGCTAATCTCAACTCAGTGGAGACTTCAGATAAATTGTTACCATAGTCTACATGGTCAGGGAAATTCAGCATCTGTGTAAAGCTGAAAACAGGCTGCCTGCAAGCCTCCAAACCTTGCAGACAGCATGCTTTGAAGTGATAGCCAACAATTTGTTGGCAGATAACTGTCTCCAAACTAATAATTTCCAAGGCTGACTTTGAGGATACATCTTAGTGAATATATGGTATCTTATCTTCTAAGAGGTATTGTAGGTATGCACATACACACAAAACACCCCAAGTTTTGCATCTCTTGCCACATTTTAACTTTTAATTAGGGAGAGATACAGCGATGGAGCAAAGAGGCACCTTCTGCATGCTCATAGGCTGACAGCCTCCCTTAGGCAAGTAATCCTTAGAAGACTGTACGTGAATGACATTATGAGACACCCTCACACTTCACCAAACCATGATTTACACCAGTCAGACCCCTGACTGGTGCATGATACATCCTTATGTCTGATAAAATTAATAGACTGATCCAGTCAAAAGTCAGTGTATATCTAGTACAGGTACAGTCTTGGGTCTCTTGAAAACAGGCAGGCCAGAAATTACAGCATATAATAGGAACTACCTGAAAGGAGGTTGTGGAGAGGAGGGAGCTGGGCTCTTCTCCCAGGTGACAAGGGACAGGACAAGAGGGAATGGCCTCAAGCACTGTCAGGGGAGATTTAGGCTAGACGTTAGGAAGAAGCTTTTCACAGAAAGGGTCATTGAGCCCTGGAACAGGCTGCCCAGGCAGGCGGTTGAGTCACCTTCCCTGGAGGGGTTTAAGGGAGGGCTGGATGAGGTTTCTGAGGGACATGGTTTAGTGTTTGATAGGAATGGTTGGACTCGATGATCTGATGGGTCTCTTCCAACCTGCTTGTTCTATGGTTCTATGGTTCTTTAGAACCAAGCTCTCAGAGCATTGCCCTAAGGAGTATTGTATCACTGCCTGATGTGTGCAAGGCTTTGTGAAGTCATTAGAACCATCAAATCACTCTCTTTTTCTCTGGGAAGGTGAAAATAAGGGATTAACAATTAGAGAGGGAGAGAGATTTGCTTCCAAAGTCCTCTTTTGCAGCAATGAACCAGTCTTCCTTCCCAGGCATTTTCTACAAACCAAAGGAAAAATTGCAGAGCACCTGAAAGCTCAGCTGAGCATGGCCACAGCCTGGAGCTGCATCGTCAGGATGTCACAGGGTCAGCACAATTCAACAGCTGAAAGCAAAATACTTCTACAAAAGCTGGAGGTTGTGTGATATTTCATTGCTAGCTGCGTTTGAAGTCTTTCGCTAGCCATGTCTCTCCTTGCCTTTCTCAAGCAGAGAACTCCAGCTGCATGTTACCTGAGCACATCCAGCAGCAGTTCTTTTTGGCCTACATATAATAATTTTCTGAAGAAATCTAAGGTGCGCTCTAAAACCTATGAGTTTCTATTTGGTTAATGGGGATTGGGAGTATTTAGACCAGACTGACAATGCTTCTTACAAAGGCATCATCTGTCAGATGCTTTGGAACTAGGTTATCATCACATTTATGTGACCCCAAGCCTGAACCTGCATTAAGAGGACTACTATGCTAGTTCTCTTGCTAGAGCAGCCAAGGATAGAAGATGGAGAGCCTTGATGTTATGTAATGGTTGTGTTTTTATACTGAGCCAAGATAAGTTCCTGGAATCTCAAAACCAAAATTGGAAGTCATTAAGAAGATTCATAATATTCTTAGCAATATTTTAGCTAACTCGCTCTCCTGGGAAACCGAAAGTACTAGACTGAGGTTTTCAGAAAGAATTAGCATTTTAGATTTTAGGCACTCAACTTCAGATGCTTGTTTTTCAAGAAGTGCTGAGTTTTCATCGCCCTGATGTCCATTCATTATCTTTATCCTTATCCCACCCTGTCCTCTAGAGAGCTTATGCTTGCAATGTTATTTCTTGAAATCTATATTTTTTGCTCCAAAGTAATCAATTTGTCTTTAAAAGCAAGGCTGCCTCCTCATGGTGAATGAGAGGGGTTAAAGCTGATACTGAAGTAGCTGGTAAAGCTGATATACTCTCAGCTTACAGAACTGGACTGAGATGGGGCTACTGATTGTATTAACTTGCAGTAAAGAAACTCTCTGGGCCTGAAATCCTGGCCCCCATAGTTGGAGAAATTTTACAGTTTGCTGGTTCTGTTTTCCCTCACTGCATTGCTTTTTGTTTTACTCCTGTGTATCATTCAATTCTTTTTCTATGCCTCAATTCTCCATTCAGCTTTGAGCTTTTACCTAGTGGGAAAATACTCCATAGCGAGCAGGATATAAAAGAGAGAGCTCCTATTCAGCTTGAATACTTGCAGTCTTCTCCAAAACACTTTCACCCTTTCAACAACACTTGAGGAATAAATATCAGCTCATTTAACTATCTGCTCATCTGCTCTCACACCTGGGGCTGGGAACAGTTTGATAAGAGTGACAGTTCACTGAAATATCAAGCCTAATAATTGTGGAGAAGTTTTTTAGACAGCCGAACTCCACCAGGAGAATCTACATGTGGGGTGAGGAACTGGTAAAACTCTGTTCCTCTAGGATATCTGAGAATCATTAAAGGTCATAATCATTTACACCTGCTGGTAGCTACTGCTGGTTTTGTACAGATATTCTATGCAAACAACTATTTAAAAATATAAATTAAATTAGGCCATAGTTGTATTTTATTCTGCCCTGGAGCACTCAGGAAAAGCTTGTGGTGATGACAGATAGTTATCCTGCAAAAGTTATTTGGTCACCCAGATGTAACCAGTCAGCAACTGCACAAACACAGCTAAACTCTGGGGATCAGCAGCAACTAATGAACAACTAATAAACCTCTCTGAAGGTTTGTGCAGCAACAAACAGATAAGCTGGATTTTAGAATGTGAAACTCTCCTGACTGAGTCCAATTTTTAATGATTCTAAAGCAAACAAAAAATACACAAAACCCCTTAATATGTAAAGAAAGGCCTTTAGGATGGATCCACTGATTTCAAGTAAATTACTTCAGGGATTAATGTGTTTATTTTGATCTGAAACTAAGGTGTTCCCCTTTTCCCCACCCTCCCCTTAGCGCTGAACAAAGCCCTACAAGGTATGTGTGTTGTCAAGTAAACACCAGATACCCACCTTCCCAAATATGATGCACTAGAACATGGGTTAATTACTATGATAACATTTCTTTTTTCTCTTTTAAGCCAGTTCAGCTTCATCTTTTGTTTCTCTTGTTATCTTTCAGAGCATGCTACTAGAACTATCATCTATTATGAAAAAGTAATGATTTTCCGAGGAGAAGAGATAAATTAAGAATTGAGCACAAGCCACCTTCAACAGAAAGATAAAAAGCAGATTATCTGTTGCTATACGTTCCCCTCCACTACTGCTATAATGTTAAATTCATAATATAGTTTAAGAAAGCAAGCACTTTCTTCCTCTATCTTACATCAGCCCCAACCATACTGTACTCTAATTGCTGGTGTTAATGGGTGGTTTGCTCCACAACTCCAGATTTTTCTCATGAAGACTGAGCCTGATCTGGTCAGTGTGTGCTGCTGCTGCAGAAATAGCTTTAGTTTTGGGATGTACAACTTGTTGTGCATGCTAGTAGCATTCACATCTGTAGCCAGCCCAATCCATAGACCTACAAGGCAGCGGAGGACCCAAGGCACCTACAAGAAAGGGTTAGTTTGATTTCAAGTAACTTGGAAGGCTATGTGGCCTCTATCTCCCCAGGCTTCAGCAGCCAATGAATAAAAGATGGAGACATGCTCAAGGAATCTGAAAGGACAGAGAATTTGAGAGAGAGGGAAAAAAACCAGACCAGCTGAAGAACACGCTGCTGTTCACCTGCCTGTGTTAATGCAGCCCCCAAGCTCTGATAGAGACTTTCCATGCTAATGTAGCATCTTCATAGCTAGTACTTTCAGCTTCAAAATTGAAACTAAGTAAATCCAAGGAATTTATTTTAAGTGCAAAACATCCGTGCTTTTCTTCAGTTTGCTGTTCAAGAAGATCTGCAAGATACCACCTCAGGTTCATGAAAGTCTTACTCCTTTCACTCTCTCTTTAGTTCATAAAGGGGAATTGAAAGATAAGCAAAGCCAAAAAGAGCACATTTTTCACTTTGCTAGGACAGACTAGCTCTGGAGGGTTGGATTTCTGGTAAGGAGCCCAAGAAATCAGTCCTTACACTTGTGTGTCTGGAAAATAAAGCAACTTTCTCTGACTGTTCCTGACCCTGTTTCTGGCCACATGCTTTGGGCTGCTTTTATCTGACAAGCTTATAATGGCTGCATTTGTTATCACTTCAATGGCAAGCAATGCTTGGAACAAGCTCATTTGCTGTGCCAGTTTCCCTGTGCATAATCCTCTATGGCTTGACAACTCTAAGGCAAGGCTAGCAGAAAGCAGGGGAAAAGAAAGAGTGAAGATTGCTTGAGATTACAGTGTTTTTCTCTAGTGAATGATTTACATTCATATTCTGCCTCACTACATTGACAGTTTGCTGTGCATTCGTTTAGTATTTTAAGGCAAAAAAAAAGGAAATACTTAAGATGGTGCCCATTAAGTGACAGCAACAACTGATTGAAACTGGAGAAACAGTTTTGATAAGTACGTTCTCTACTGCCAGGCTATGTGTAGATTTGGTGGATGCTACATCTTCTGACAGGTCTGGGGGCGTGGGAAGCTTGCTTCATATACACTCAACAGGAAAATTCAGACTGAAAAATCACAGGCAATTTTCACTGCTGCGGATTGAGGACACTGTTTGCATCCCCAAGGATGGCGGTTTAGGGCACATGCTCTAGGGCTGCCTGGTTAGTGATAAAAGAACCCGGGGATCTCCCTTTAGCAGCCCCCCTCCTGCCTGCTCCCCACAGCACCATCCCAGCAAGCATGTGGAGCAGGGTAGGACAACTGGTCATGCCACTCCACTCTTCTGAGGGTTTCTCCTGCCAAGAGGTTGAGCAGGCTCTTGGGTTGCATCCAGCCCAAGGACAGCGTAATCTGCCTCTGAACCATGTAGAAGTCCCAGAGAGCAGAAATCCCCTGCCAGATCCCATACCCTGCTGGTGGTAATAGCAACTGGCTCTTTTTTAATGTCTTCTTTCCTTTCTAGATCTTCTGCAGCATAAGTGATGCTAATGGTTCATGGCACTAGTTCCTCCTTCAGAAAGGAACACTACAGTATTTGGGTTACACAGAGATTTTCAGCTACATTCTGTTTCTACAGGAACCTCTCTCAATTTCCCTCAGGTTTCCTGTAAAGGGGAAACAAACACCAATCTCTCCCCTTGCCCCCCAGCACATACACTACACTTTAGAAGACCAAACCAAAGACTTAGAAGAATTGCCGTAAGTCAGGTGCCAGGGGAATGGGTTTAGATGCAGCTTATTTGATCTTCCAAAACAACTTATTTCATCTTTGCAATGAAATACCCTTGGCTGTTCCTGCAGCAGATCAAAGATAACCAAATCCCTGGATCAAAGACAACTAGTGAATTAGCAATGGGACCACGTGAGAGGAGGTTGCTTCCTTAGTCCAGAGATTCACTGAGCAGTATCAGCCACATCTAACCTACCCACCCGAATCTCACCTACAACCCATGCACTAAGCAAGCACTGAGACATCAGAGTCAAGAGGAGCCAATTTACAATACATAATGATATGTCTTTATTTCATCAACAGAAATGGTGTCTAGACAAAATTCAGTTAACACTAGCAATTCAGATGAATGAAAAGGGTTGGGTGGGTTTTTTTTTTATTTTTCTTTTTTGCACAATACTGTATTTACAATGACTAAATGACGTTTTTAAATTCATTAGTTCATAGCAATGCTTTCTTCCAAAAAGGTAAAAATTCTTAGTAACAGAGTAAGCATCAACAGCCACCTCATTTATTTATACAATAAAAATCACAAGAAACCACAGTCACCTAGAAAAAAAATAAAGACAAGCTTAAGAACTAGTACAATAAAATGATGCATTGAATTAAGTTACATTAATCGCATAGAATTTGTGTAAAAAGTATGTAGAAAAAACACCTGATGTAACCTGTTACAGTCATTGACCAGTTATGAGAGGTACAGAGGGTTATACAGGTAGATATGTGTGAAAACTGTCCATACTGTTTGACCTGGGGAGGAAGAGAAGAGGGGTTGCACCCCCTTGCATACACTGATAAAACCCTGTTTTGAATATGGCCTCTGAAGTTTGTAAGGCATATATAAGAGGTGCACTTGTAACCAACTGGTTCTGGAACAAACTCTTATGGCAATCCCACCATTGAAATCAAAGGTGATGCTTGGAACTACGAGTAAAACAACCACGCATTGAATACCACCAAAGTGTTTAGTATCATTCCTGCTGGTTCGAGGGATCCAGATAGCTTCAGGCAGAGCAAGCCTAGTAGTGAGAACAAGATTGAAATCATGCGCATTTCTCTTGGGCACATTGCAAAGGGGATCCCAGCCACAAGTCCCAGCATGGGCTGCTCCCCTCTCTGTCTTGTCCCAGAAGGTGGGATCCTCCAGCTGCAGGGATGAGCACAGCTGGCGATCGCAGCACCCGCTGGGTTCCCTCCAAAACAGAGGGGTCGTTTGGGTTCATAGCCTGCGACTGTCTCTGCTTCTAAGCAACCAATGAAATCAAACGCTGCCAGTTGCCATTTCTATTTTAGGATACTAGTTTCTTTCTGCATGCCTTTAATTAGCCAAAAGGGACAACAGTGTCGCTGCATGAACCACACAGTGACTTTCGCCTACAGAAAGAGCTCTGCTCACAGTCACTAAAATTCGTACAAGAACAGGAGTCATCTACCTGGCTTTTTAGCAGTCATTTTGTTGGGGTAATGACCTTATAAAAAGGTATTTTTAGCATTCCTCCCTGCCAAAAAGCAATTTCATTTGCAAAAATTGCAATGTTATCTGTGTCATACCTTAAAATGCGTAACAATATTTGACTTCGATATAAATAATACCTATCTTGGTGGAGTGTAGGAAAATACTGTACACTTAGTCTTTGCAAGTAATGCTATTAAAATTTTGAGGAGAAAGGGAATAATTATTCTACAGACCACCAACAATAGATCTTTTAAATATACAGACAGTATTTTAACATATGCATATACACATATATTGTATTCTACAGCATCAGATCTGATGCCTGAGTCATAAAATACTCCAAGGAGTATTATAAATATACATATATGTATTATAAACAGGAAAATACGCAAACACACTCTGACTAGAATTATAGATGTATGTATACATACATACATGTATTATATATAGGTATATAAAATTAACTTGGACTGTGTTGGCAGAGACAAAAGTGAAATGAAGTCAAAATCTGTTGAGAGAATTTCTAGCAGAAAAGAGAGCAGAAGTTCTTTATGTTAATGGTTTTAGTTTCACCTCACTTCTGATAAAAATAAACTGCTCCATACTTATCATATTCCCTCCTTATGCAAGGCCATAAGCTCCGCTGCTCATACTGAGCTAAACTTTCTCTAGGCAGCCCTAAAATAGAGACTTGTAAAGCGCTGCAACTATGGGCTACAGCATTCACCCAGAGGCACCTCCAAACATATCTCAGATCAGAAGAAAAAGGTGAAAGCAGTGCTCCCTGTTGCAACGGCAGAGGACATGAAGTAGAGCAAACTGTGAGCTTGTGTAAAACTGACTAATGTTCGCTTCATCTCCCTGCAAAATTCACTGAACATCTTCAATTCTGCAAGCCCACTCCTCTCACTTTTTTAAACTATCACAGCAGTGGATTAAAAGACACAAGAGAGGATATGGTGTTGATTCTAGAATTGCAACACTTCACCGTGCTTTCTCCTAGTAGATTGGATTTCATTATTACAGGACTATAGTGATTCCAGCATGCAGATTTGCTTTATTTATTAGGCAATTGTAAAGTTACACATTAAAAAAAAATCTAACTATATATCTAGGCATTTAATCTTCTATTTAAGCGCTCTTCAGAATACAGACTTGACAAAGTGTTGGGACTCCAGATTAACAACCACTCTATCAGCATTAATCATTTTTCTGGCAGCAGTTAATCCATTTAGCAAAGTTACATATCTAGTTCCCACTCTCCTTTTTCAAGAGAAGTAGCAGTTAGCATACTAATCACTGTGGCTTGCCTTTGCAGCACATTTTACTTCCTTGGGAAAAAAAATAATACAAGGATTAGATCCAAAAATATAGTGCATCTTAAAAGCAGCATATAACCTTAGAAAGACATTTAATAAATTACTTGTACAATATATAAAATAATAGTTTTATACTGCAGCATCAAACTCTGACGCCTGAGTCATCACATGTTAGGAAGTCTGTGATATAAATACTGGGATCTCCTGATAACACAGCCAACATTTTTTGCTTTTGTTTTGCTTGTTTTCTTTTTTCTCTCTCTCTTTTTTTTTTCCTTTTTATTTCACTACCTTTTTGTTCCAGAATCAGCTTGCGATGAGCGTTAATTGTGTTCAAGGCACCCCCAGAGAACGCAGAGAAACAAAGACATTATATAGTGTAGTACTCACCTGACAAAGCATGGCAAGCCTAAATGAAATGAGGTTTCCTGGCGATACAAGTATAGCAATGGCAAAGGAAAAGGAAGACTAGATAAAGACCGGACAGAGCTTTAAGGACTTGCACACCAATGAGAGCGCTGCAGCACTTGGAAGGAAACGGGGTCTCACCAGACCATTTCCAAGCAATGCCTGACAGGATCGATGCTGCATGTATCCTCTTTGACAAAAGCAAAGATATTCTTAAGATCATGGTGACCACTGGTCAGACTCCTAAAATTTATAAATACTGCAGCCAGCTTTATTATTTTCTCTTTCCAATGGTATTCTTGTGGTCAGTTGGTTTGACCTCATGACAAGAATGGTTGTGTATGTCAGCTGGTGTCCAGGTCTGAATCTAATTCTTCCATTAATGTTAGCCCATTAACTGCTCTGAGCGCCGTGTAGTTCAGAACAGCAGAAAAAAAAAAAACCAACCCTCAAAACAAAATAGAAACAAAAAACAACCACCACCACCAACAAAAAAACCCCACTGAAAAACCATAATACATGTAAATATAGGAAGCAATGACACAAAACCAGCCACTTCTAATGGGAAAGAATGAAATCAAACATCCAGAAAAGCTAGCAGGGGAGGGAAAGAGAGAGAGACAAGATAAAAGTTGAGGAAGAGACACTTATTTGAGCAGTGGTTTTATATATCAGTTCTCAAGGTAGAGGAAATCAAGAGACCCAGCACCAGTATGAAGCCAGGTCAAACCTAAGAGCTGCAGCGCAATGGGTTGTGTGGGTGGGTTTTTTAAACCGTTGGAATGAGGTCAAGAGTACCAGTTGCACATGAGTTGTTAGTAGAGTAAATCTTCATGTCAGGAAGCAAGTTAAAACTTGATTTTATACTCATAAAACATTCTATCTATTCATATATATAGGAGGTCACTTAAAAATAAAAAAAGGCAACAGAAAAACATCTTTAAAATACTGTGTCAGTTGACCCTTCCCTCCCACCCACCCCAGCCCCCCTCCCCCAAGTAGCTATGACTCTATAATGTGATTCACATTTAGTTTTAAATTCTAGCTTTCACCATGGTCTCATAGAAACAAAACTTCTCTGCGAAGCACAGAACTGCTTTGCAACGTCAATGAATTCAAAGGAAAATCAACTCCCCCTCCCTGCAAAGAGCTTCTCAGTCAGTTACCTGCAAAACATGGCTGGGAGGGGGTTCAGTTACTTTTAGGTTAAGCTCTTTTAAAAAGAAAGGACAACTCCTCCCCCCTTTTCAACCATGTGAACTAGGAGTTTATGGCATTTGTATATTTTTGAACATTTAAAGGTAAGGATTTTGTACAGTAATGATTAATACTTAAACATAAATATTCTCCTACATTATATACTAGTTTTTCTTTGTACATGCGGGGAAAAAAAGTATGTTCAACAAACATGGCACATGCTATATGCATTTCCTCCTTGGTAGCTTGGCTACAATAGTTTGGGTGAAGAGGGTAAAAGCAAGACTTTGTGGCTAGTGGGTGACGGTCCATGAGCACAGTCTGAAGATGGAAGAAGTGGAGAGAGGGAGCTGATTCCTCCTCCAGGGTCAAGATGCTGATCTACTGAGTGCCTCAAAAAAGCACCAGCGCACACCTCTAGTGTAAACGTTAGCGCAGAAGACCACACTATCAGTGCTTCTGAGAAGCTGCTTTCCCCCCACGTTTTGTTTTTTTTTTTAATAAATAGGTGTGAACAGCTGGTCATTTTCTTTCAGTGAGAACAAACAATATCAGCCAGTAAAGCACACGACAGTTGTTGTCGATAAAGCCACGCAACCTGGCACACATAGGGCAAAGAACCACAAAATAAAAACTCAGTACACTTAGAATAATAATAATAATTATTAAAAAAGCATTAGGAGGACTTTTTCTGTCTACACTGTACATACAGATGTTATGCTTGGAAAGCTGCTGTCTCACACAGTCATAACATGAGTCAACATTACTTAAGATACAAATCCAATACAGTTACAACTAAGCCAATTCACTGAGTAGTCTCCTTCGAGACAGCACTCTTTTAGCTGCGATTTGTGCTGAGGGCAATGCTGCAGGACGAGAGGATCCTGGAACGCAAGAATCTGATGGATAAGCAGCCAAATCGGGTGTTGGCAGATGTATGTTTTGCTCTTAGAGGATACAGTGCTAACTTGACTTCTGTAAGGAAACCAAAGTCAAGAATTAAGGGTCTGATCCTGCAACTCTGCCTACGCTGGCAGGACCACTGACTTCACCGGACCCATTTCTGCAACTCAGGTCTGGTGAGGAAAACAGGTAATGTCTGAGGACAGATGAGGTGAGGCTCTGGGGACTAGCCGGAGCAGCAGTTGCTTCCATGAGCAAAGGATGCAGAGCGGGGCTGGAGAAAAAGCCCCCCCCAAGTGTATCGATGTGATCTCCATTTGCTTAACTTCGTGGAACGTATGATGAAGTGATCCAGTTGTCAAACACTTTTTTCTCTAAAGAGTGAAATATACTTTCCCCTATAAGAATCCATAAGCATCATTAACAGCACTTAAAATTGGTTTGTGAAACAGAAAGAAGTCTGAATATAAAAATAATTCAAGCAGATTCTCTTTACAAATTGTATAGTGAATTCAGTATTTGGCAAGACCGTTTTTACTACATAATGAGCTCCTGAGTGTTTGTCTATTAGCTAAAACTTTTCTATTTTCTTTAAGCCATAAAGCAAAGAAAACCATATACTCAAGTTATACTGAAGTCATGACTTCATTTATGAAAAGAGGTTTGACCAGAAACTCAGTGCAAGTGGCAAAGTTGACCATTACTGTACAGTATCTGCAATAAAATAAAATAACTCCACATTGCTCAAGTGGCACAAAATGGCCGTGCCACAAAAACTGTCTATAATAAAATCTCAAATAAGTTTCCAACATTAAAATTTTATAAATAAGTACAAATCGAATGATATTGCTGAACTGCGAACCAAGAAAAAAAATTATCGTGTAACAAGTTACCAAACTAGTTCTAGCATCGAAGACAAAAAGGAATGTTGGAACTTGTTTATACAATAGAAATGAAAGCTTCCAGTTTGTAGGATGAGAAAAATTGAGGCATGCAGGGACTTTTGCATATGGATATATATATATTTTATATATATTATATATAATATGTACAGTTTAGCTATAAAACTTTGATGTGTAAAGAAGCTGTCTTCAATGAAAAATTGAACATTCAGAGGAAATTCCTGAGTTAGGGTTTTGTGACATGGGCCACTGAGAAAAAAGCTGTGGTTGGGTCCTCAGAGGTGTTATGTCCATCCCTGTTAAGATTGAAATCAACATACAAAAACAGACAGTGTTGCCACTGCTTAATTCCCTGCCTGAGCAAGGGATAGCACCATTGTGAAGAGAACTCCTGCTTGTAGAGAGGAGGGAATACTTAAAAACAGTATTGCTGCTAAGACCACTGTAGTGTGCACCAAATAACGTTCTTCTAGACAACAAATGAACACTGCCACTGGCTGACTGAAGAACACCTGACCAGGTGTAATGTTAAGGTTACAAGTCACTAGGTGTAATCTTTCCTAGGTTGTTCATCTGTTGTACATTTATCAGTCATTTCCTGACAGAAGTCTACCGTGACTGTTTGGCTGCTCTGTTCTGGTGGAAGCTCTCTCTCGGGGTAAGTACCTGTATCGGCTCCATCCAACCCCCCAGCGGCCGAACAATTTTCTGAGACATTGTTGGGCAGCCAGGATGCTCCCAGTTGCACTGAACCTCGCTCTGAGCAGCATTGCATGCTTTCCCCAACGCACTGGGAGGTCACCAGGCTCTGCTCCACACCAGCTGGGGAGGGACTGATGGTGGTGGCTGGCTGTAGATCCATGGGTCTGAGAACGGGGCAGTATCTGTGGAGAGCTTGGATCTGTTCTGGGCTCTGCATGTCTCTGCAAACTTCTTGAGAAAGACACGAGAAGTTGTCTAACAATTCTCCCATGCTTGCTTTCAGCTGGTTCCTTTCAGAGAGCAATTTCTCTTTCTCACACACCTGAAAAAGAAAGAAAGTATCTTAGGCTGAGGACAGGCCATTCACTGGCTGCAGCAGCGTGGGTACGTGTGCAGCAGTACCCAAGAACACAAACACACCACAGTTACTTTGATATGGGTAGTGGAAAAGTCACAGAGCTATCAGGCATTTGACCACTATAAAATTGGTGTAGACTACAGTTTGAGAAATACCTGGAGAAAAACATCTGAGTTGCAAGAGGGTAGAGTCACAAGTTAACCCCAAGATACTGTTACTTCCCTTAAGGTTGCTTGACAGATGATACAAAAAAACTTTGAAAGAGAAAAGCCATTACTTATCTAAACAGCAAAACGAGAGGGTTTAGTTCCTGAAGCGAGGACATGTTCACTCCACCCTCTGTTGGTTGTTCAGCCTGGTTGCATCCACTTTGGCCTATATGCCCATTACCACTGAGAGGCGTGTTATTCAGACGAGAGGATCTGAGCGTGTGCTCCATGGCCTGCACCATGGCTCGTTTTCTTATGTCCTGGTGCTTAACGATTTGTGTTTGACCTATCAAGAAACTTCTATAAAAATTTATGTGAAACCCCTGAAGGTTGGTGGGCCTCTTAACACTTAGTACAGCAAGCTCAACATAATTTCCCCTTTGTTCTGCTCAAGCTCTGCCTCTTGTGATCCCAAACATCCTCCTCTACCAAGATCTAGCTTGAGCACTATCAGTTTTGCTGTGTCAGCAGGCTGCTCTAGGAGGAGTGAGAGGCAGGACAGCACTAGTGTGGAGGAAGAGTGAGAAAGATTACTGGGACTTACTTTTTCACATAGCATCCAAAAATTGGGAAAAGGTGCTCAGATTGTTCTGTATCCATCAAAGCATGGGCAAGGCACCAACCCCAGCTGGTATAGGGTGCTGCGCAACATGCTGCAGTGACAGTCATGTCCTGCTTAGACCTCACATGGCTGGCAAGCCCCTCATGGGGTGACGCTGCCCTCCCTGTGCTCAGGAGGCAGACTCAGAGGGTTAGGCATAAAGCCAGACCCAGCCTGGGGTTACAGCTCTGAAAACCAGTGTTGATTCAGTGCAGACTGATTGGGATGGTCCTACCAGGAAGGTAGGCATATAGCTTGAGGGAGTAGATGAGATTTTCTAGATTATCAGAGCTATTTCCAGAGCTGAGCTGGCCCAAAAAGCAGCACAGACGTGTACCTCACCTAGTAACACAGCTAAACCCAAGCTGCCTTGGCATCTGAGGTGTGAAAACTCCACAACTCAGATAATCCAAACATGGGTGGTTGTTGACAACTGATAGTATTGCCCTGGGTCTGAAGCCTGCACTGGAAGCATACAGCTGTGCAAATGAGAAAGAGAGCAGCACACATGAAAGAACCAACTGCTAAAATATTGATGAATCTATCAAGAAAGCATAAAAATACTAAAAAAATAAACAGATGCTCAAGTACATCTTGAGATAATGAATTATGGAAAAGAATATGCTGTGAGTTTGCAAGGAAAAAAGGGAATGTGAGTGGGTAGACGGATGAGTGAGGGAAAGCAGGCAAAAAAAAATTATGTATCAAACTCAGAGGACACAACCATTTCACTCACTCTCTGCTGTGAAACCATCTGTGTCAAGAAGATGAGGGACTTACAGGAAGTAAGTGCAGAGGGTGGAAGTGGTCTTTCATGAAAAAGACCCAGCCTAGTAAGAAACCCTTAAGCCCTAGTACTATTAGATAATCCAGGAGACTGGAAATTGCTGGTCACGAAGTGGACACAGGATGAGAAAGGAATTTCCAGTGACCACATAGTTATGAAGTCAACTGGAGTTTCACTGCTGGTTTTCCTAAGAGTAAAAGTAAGATCTGGTAGCAGACTACCTGCTTGAACAGCATGCCTATGGGGGACAGGCAGGAGTGCTAAAGAGGAAAAGTTAGATCTGCATGAGTTTAATTCTGCAGCTTTATACTCTTGTATACCTTGTGACTGCCTTTTTTTAGGAACACCCTTTTTCAGAACAATGTATCAGACCCCATAAAATCACACAGAAACGTTTAGTCTAGAAAAGACCTTTAAGACTATGAAGAAGTCCAATTTTAGTCCATCACTAAACCATGTCCTGAAGTACTGCATCTAGGGATCTTTTAAATACCTCCAGGGATAGTGATTCAATCACTTCCCTGGGCAGCCTGTTCCAATGCTTGATAACTTTCAGTAAAAAAAATTTTCCTTATATCCAATCTAAACCTCCCCTGGAGCAACTTGAGCCCATTTCCTCTCATCCTATCACTTGTTGCTTGGGAGAAGAGACCAATACCTGCCTTGCTACAACCTCCTTTTAGGGAGTGGTAAAGAGTGATAAGATTGCCCCTCAGTCTCCTTTTCTTCAGACAAAACAGTCCCAGTTCCCTCAGACCCTCCTCATAAGACTGGTACTCCATATCCTTCACCAGCTTTGTTGCTCTTCTTTGGACACACTCCAGCATCTCCATGTCTTTCTTGTACTGATGGGTCCAAAACTGAACACAGTATTTGAGGTGCACCCTCACCAGTGCTGAGTTCAGGGGCATAATCACTTCCCTGCTCCTGCTGGCCATACCAGTTCTGATACAGGCCAGGATGCTATTTGCCTTCTTAACCACCTGGGCACGTTGTTGGCTCATGTTCAGTCAGCTGTTGACCAACACCTCCAAGTCCTTTTCCTCTGGGCAGCTTTGTAGCCACTCTTCCCCAAGCCTGCATCACTGCAAGGGGTTGTTGTGGCCCAAGAGCAGGACCCGCACTTAGCCTTGTTGAACCTCATATAGTCGGCTTTGGCCCATCAAACCAGCCTGTCCAGATCCTTCTGTAAAGCCTTCCTTCCCTCAAGCTGATCAATACTCCTACCCAACTTGGTGTCATCTGCAAACTTACTAAAAGTGCACTCACTCCCCTCATTCTTATAGCTGATACAGATGTTTAACCAAACTGGCTCTGACACTAAGCCCTGGAGGACACCACTTGTGACCAGCCCTCAACTGGATTTAACTCCACTCACCACAACTCTTTGGGCCCAGTCATTCAGCCATTTTTTTACCCATCTTGCTAAATAGAAACTTCAACATTTCTTTTAAAGAGTCCTGCACCTCAAAGGGTGCAGGCACGCCAGCGCAATATGGCTTTCATTCACTTTCCTGAGATGTGTGTGTGTGTTGGAGAGAGAAGGGGATGTAAAAATATTATTTTGCCTATATGCATTTGATTATGTTAGAAATAATGGTAATGCCACAGGATTGCGTAAAGCCAGTGAACCCGAATTAACTTGCAAGTGAAAGCTATAAGCTGAACTTCCCCCTTGATGCTAGTCCAGCCTCTAGAGTGCTGCCTCGAGTGCTCAGTTCTGGAGAACAAGAGACCTACTAAGAATCACAGAATCACTAGGTTGGAAAAGACGTCTTAGATCATCAAGGCCAACCATTCCTATCTGCCACTAAACCATGTCCCTCAGCATCTTGTCTACCTGTCTTTTAAATATCTGCAGGGATGGTGACTCAAGCTCCTACCTGGGCAGCCTCTGCCAGTGCCCAATGACCCTTTCTGTGAAAAATTCTTTTCTGATGTCAAGCCTGAACCTCCCCTGGCACAGCCTGAGGCCATTCCCCCTTGCCCTGTCCCCTGTCACTTGGAGAAGAGGCTAGATCCCTCCTCTCTACAACCTCCTTTCAGGTAGTTATAGAGAACAGTGAGGTCTCCTCTCAGCCTTCTCTTCTCCAGGCTAAACAACACCAGCTCCCTCAGCCGCTCCTTCTAAGACTTGTTCTCCTGTCGCTTCACCAGCTTCGTTGCTCTTCTCTGGACTCACTCCAGAGCCTCAACTTCCTTCTTGTGGTGAGAGGCCCAGAACTGAATGCAGTACTACCCATCATCAGCTCAGTGTTGAGGGACAGGCACATGCAGCAGGACTGGACTTGCTTCTCTTGACAACTTGGACAAGGAGCTGCTCTTTTTCCATGCAGAACTGCTTCTGACTCATCCTGCAAGCACTGCATATTATGCTTGGTGCAGGAAGCTGTTGCTCACTGTTTTGTTTATTTTTGATATTTATTTGTTTTGCATCAGTGGAGTACTACTCTGAACAATGCTTTGATTTTTTTCTTGCTCTAACCCCAACCTGTGGCTTCAGCAGCAAGGCATCTGAAAACTTCACAGGCCTTGATGATTTAAGCCTCCCAACCGCCTTGTGGGGTCAGTGTCACCTCCGTGTTACAGACGGGAAGCTGACCTAAAGTCAGTCATGTGGCATTCTGCCATTTACAAAGTGATGGTAACTCAGCTTCTTCCAAAAGATCCCTGCCTCTTTCACATTATCTTTACTATAGCTTGCACAGAGAATGAAGCACAACAAAGCCTACACTGAAGACCACTTTTAACATGCAACCTGTTATGACACGAACAATTACCCTGTTCCCCAGACCCACCAAGTAAAACCTATAATTGAGCACATTTTAAATGTGCACATAAGACATTTAAATCAAAGACTTCAAATCACCTTCAATTTTAATGGAAGTTGGGTATGCAGAGATCTCAGTAATGAAATCAGCTTCAGAACCTTTTATTTTATCTATGTGAATTAAATGATTTATTACTCAAATTCTTGGATATTCAAAGGCTGAGCTTAATGTTGGATTCTGAAGCCTATGCTGTGTAATGCAATTAAACTGTCTAGTCCTGCATGCTGCACACACCCACTTCTTCTAACAGCTGAACTGGGACTAGTGCCTTATTTTTCATGTCTCAGATAGCTCTTAGAACTTTTAAACAGATAAGGAGGTGCCAGCCTGTTTTGAAGTTCCAGGGTTGCATTCCTCCTGCTGAGAGGCACCGCGAAGACACGTCTTGCCTCAAGCCACTTTTTCATTGTGTACCAGCTTGCTCTCTCAATGGGCAAGAGATGCCAGGGGAAGAGGGGCAGGGCCCTCAGACCACATGGGTACTGTAAGAAAGGAGGAGAGCGTTTTCAGTTAAGGTGCCTATAGCTGAGATGTCTACATCTGATATGGCTCTCCAGGTGATGTTGTTTAGCAATGGAGAGGAATAGGCATTTCTGGGCTGCATGTCACCTCCTCTGCTGCAGATGAGACAAGTAAGATTCCACAGGTATCTATTACTCTTCATTGACTATAAAGGAAGCCAGGACAACTAGCTCCAGCACAGGTGTCTATATTGTAGATAATCTGTGTTTGGCCACCCAAACCACACCTGAGGCATCCATACCATGACTGAAAGAGAGAGGAATTTACTGTGCAACCATTAGTCTTGCTTCAGTCACCTCACTCCTGTAGATTCATATGTGGTAGCACTGTTCACAGACACCTTGGCACACAGAAGACCCATTCCCAGGTGTGCTCTGGCCAGTAAGCAGGTCATGCTTTGCACTCCACTCTGCAGCAGGCTGCTGCCAGAGATAAACATTAAGGAGGGTCAAGGCAAACTAACAGTTGTCACCTGAACCTAGGCTAGAGCCTGCTGGAATGGGACAGCACATAAGGAGTCTTGGAGGGAGGAAGAGAGCAGGAGCATGGAGAAACATTCCCACGCTGTCTCACTGACCTACTGCAAGGGGTGCCCATTTGTCTGAATATTCACATTCCCAGCTTTGCAGTTCCCTCAATATTTCTGCCATTTGCTCAGTTAATGAAAGAGCTGAGGAAAAGGCATACTGAGCTGAAACATCCTGAAAATGCTAAGTTGCCTTGTAGCATAACAAAGAGAAGGAAAATCTCTGTGTAGAGATGAAGTTGGCTCTGCCATATTTCTGTTTGGACCAAACACCAGACAACCAGAATGTCTCTTCACACCTATCTCTTTTTAGCACTCCATGAATCCCTGTCCAACAGATCATACGGTAGTTAGGCATGGAAAAGGGGCTCAGGTGAGGAAACGTCTTTGTGGATGCACTTTAAGTACTGGGAGCAGGTTAAACTGCAAGAAGGGAGCTGTGATATAGGCTTCTCTCCTCTTCCAACTCATTCAAACAATGTTCTCTTGAGATGTCAAAATATAGAGATATCTAGGCCTCATTCCACTGGAATTTTGTGTTATATATTACATATACACACATACTAATACAATTTTGTATGTTAAGATATTCATACTAGCGGCTTCCATAAAAACTGACTGAACCCACTAAACTCTGGGCAGGAATTGCTGTTGGTTCCCTCTGCGCTGCAGTGTGAGGGCGAGCGGGCTGTGGCGAGAGCACACAACTCACCAACTTGCGGATTTCACATTCTAGGTTCTGAATACAGTCCAGTTTCCTCTTCCGGCAGCGCTGAGCTGCAATTCGGTTCTTGCTGCGCCGGCGGACATCATGGATGAACTCAAGCTGCTCTGAGGTTAGCTTGTGCATCTTTATCATCATCTGGAAATCATTCCTTGGAAGATCTGTGATTTGATCTACAGGAAAAGGAAGTTTCACCTAAACCAAACAAACAGAAGACAAAAGCAAAGAGTCATGTTTTGCTTGCTGAATATAAGCTGGACAACACTGAACGGAAGGACAATTAGCTAT
The DNA here is from genome assembly GCA_013389865.1 of Piaya cayana. Classification (NCBI taxonomy): domain Eukaryota; kingdom Metazoa; phylum Chordata; class Aves; order Cuculiformes; family Coccyzidae; genus Piaya; species Piaya cayana. The sequence goes on from WAAB01003897.1 coordinate 167,165, forward strand.
CGTGCCACCCCCTAAATAAACAATACATCAAGTTTTACATTGAGAAAGTTTTTAACGTTCCCTTGTGGCACATTGTAGAGGTCCAGCTGGTAAAGATCAGACAGTCATTGTACTAAAATCAGCAATACAGATGAATCCCAGGTTAAAACTTCACCTTTTAAAAAAGCTCTAATAACAGATCTTCTTGCATTAAAAGACGGCTCTGTCCACTAGGAGAGATGGTCTTTTGGAAACAGTGAAGGACTTTGTTGCTATTAATTTCAAACTGGTTTAAAGAATGGGTTATTACTGCAGCAGGAAACCTGTATCTGCATGGCCTTGCAGGACTGATAGTTTGATTAGGTGAGAGGTTAAAATGGAAACTGGCATCCTAAGTGGATGAAAAATATGATATTGCAATTAGGAAAGTTTGCTTAATCAGCATTTCGATGGAACAGTACAAGACATAAGAAGAAAGGGATGTGATTCAACAACTCCTACCCTACTAAAATACATGCATTTTGAAATAAAATAGTATTTTTTTAATAATATTTTTGTAGCCTGAAGAGCACTCAAGTTGCACTTCTTGAAAAAAACCACCCCTAAACAGTCTAAAACATCAGTTATTTGCAGTAAAACACTTTTTCTTCAAGCCACGATCTGCCATTCTGTTTGACTACAGACCATGTGACAGCAGCTCCAGGTCTTGACTTCACGAATTCCAACCACCTCTCCAACTCCTAGTCATTATGCATGAAAGAAAAGCAAAACACAAAGCTCCTGGCAGCTTGGAGCAATGCATTCACACTGTCTAAAAACCTGAAGAACTGCAGACACGTTCAAGGACTTCTGTTAGCTTTGTTCCCCAGACCTATCAGCTTCCTCAGACTGAAGTGAGTTCCTCTTGCTAGATCCCTGCTTCACTTGTAGCTTGAGACTTACATTACTATCAATAAATAATGTTCCTCAGTGGGCTGCTGTGTTTGGTGGTCAAATCAGTTGACAAATCTGAATAAGATGACAATTGAGGAACTGGATTGATTCCTTTTTCTTTTTTTGAGTCATACCCACACTGCCCAAAAGATGGCAGTAAATATTTACGTGTCTGTCCCTATTTGATGCAATCCAGCCTCTCGAACAAGACAACTATTCTTCATGCGGGTTACCAAAGTAGATAGACTTAAGTTGCTCCAGCTAAGGAAAAGATTTGGGTTGAAAACCTTCCTTTGATATTTACAATATGGTTATTGTCTTCAAAAAGTGCACTTCAATTACTTGGAGATAAAGGAAATAAGAGCATAGATTATAGATTGTTTTTATTGGAGAGCTGAGTTAGTTTATGCAGAACAGTTCACTGAGGACACATGTATGCAAACACATAGCAGTGGTCTGCAGCACTGACAGTCACGGACCCTTGCTGGGCACCTGGACCTGCTGATAACCAGCTCCTCGCCTTGTTTATAAGCTTGTTTTCTTGCAGTCTTCCATCACTGCTCTGCACATCTCCAAGCCTGGGGCATGTGAAATTCAGTGCAAACACCCACCACATCCTATCAGATGGTGTCATGCCCTGGACATTGCCCCTCTGCCTGACTTGTCCAGGAACTGCTTTGTAACACCCTACCTGGCAGGTCAATTTAAACCAGTAAAGCAACAGCAAACACTGACCCAGTCTGCCCAGACTCATGCTTGTATAAACTAAGGCTGACCCGAAGTACAATGATGAGGACTACCTTGTTTACAAACTGCTAACTAATGTCATGAAGCCTGTTTGAATCCTCCTTCCTAGCCTTTGGATGGTCAACATAAACTCAAATGTCACCTGGTTTTCTCTCAAGCTTCAACCACCATCTGAAAACGAAACTAGCCTGAGCTTTCCTCTGAAAGACATCACAGTTTCACTGCAAAAACAGTCCTTTCACCTTCCCTTTTTTTTCTTATTATCTTAAGTCCAAAGTAGAAAGCGAAGTTCACTTTATTTCTTCCTCCCTCTCCCTTTCAAAACATATTTACTTGCAAAGAGATGTGCTTGCAGCAGGAATGGGAATGAAAGGGAAGGGACTTAAATTTGTCAGATACAAGTCACTAAAGGGAAACGGGAAAATAAATAGAAACAGATTCATAAAAGAAAAGGAATGTATTGAAAATAAAATCATCTACACAGCAGGTCAGAGACTGCTATCAGTAAATCCAGCATAATCCCACTCCTGTCATAGGCAGCACTGTACAGGATTAAAAACGTGAAAGGGAGAGTGGAAGCGAGTCAGACTCATTTCCTTCACCATTCACAGCACTTTTATTGCCTGTCTCCCTTTCTGCAATTAGCTGTGAACTGAAAAAAAACCCCAGCAAGCCTTTGGTATGGACACAATGAATAGTGGGTATTGCTACAGTGAGAGCTCATGGTGTTTTACATAGGTGCAGGGCAAGACCCTCTTCTGGTGTTTATCATAACAGAGCAGTAAGTCAATTTGCAAGCACCAACAACTGTGCCATGGGTGGGATTAATCTGACCCAGTTACAGCCGTTGGTATCAAGCACAGAGAGGCCTTTGGATGGGCATGCATCCTGCACAGCTTCTCCCTCCTCCTGGCTGAGACAGAGTGGAGCTGAGACTTAGAAAAGATGCTGTATCTTACGGTATCCAAGGTAGGTGAGAGCAAACTTGGCTGAGGTATCTGAAAAAGGATAGTCAATCTTTTCTAAGATGTGTAAGAAAAATCCAACAAGTATGTTTTCTTGTAAACTTTTCTTTTTAATGACTGATTTTTACACAGTAAATGACTGTGTACTCTTTGGTTTGGACTATTTCAAATTAGAATTACTATTTCAAAGGGGATCCCTACTCCTTCCAGTAGTTATTCCAGTCAGCTAACCTCACAGAGCTCTAAAACCTCCCTTATCAGTACGATTACTCTTTCCCTGCATTTTTACACCAACAGCAGAGGGTCTGTTTCCAGGACACAACAAATCAACACCTTCCACCATTGCTGCAGCCTCTATTGCTCCCAGTGCTGATTGATGCAGCCCTGAGAGGACAGCCAGTCCACCTTGGTGAAAAAGAAAATGTGTTTATGATTTTATGATATCTTCCCCCTCTGTATTAGCTGTAGGATGGCAGTGTAAATGTCATTGCTTTGAGTGGCTAGGTAACAGAGCAATATAGACAAACAGGGACATCCATTGACTCAGCACATGAAAGGCCCACATAAAACCAATAAATTCCTTAAGGTTTCACTAGCTAGTGCCAGCTTGGACCATATGCCAGTTACTGCTGTGCCGCTCACATACTGTACTGATCACTGCTGCCACCACTCTCCCTCCTCTCTTTTTCTTTGGTACAGGGAAAGTACCCAGACCATGTATCCACTCACATCAAAATACAAATGCCAAGTGTTAGGAATTTTCTTATGTTACAGGCAACATTAGCTTCTTCACGCTTTCTTTATATCTAAACTTCAACATCATCTTCCTTGAACTGCCCAGTGCTGGTAAAGACAGTGAGTTTCCCAAGCTCAGTTTAACACCACAGTAACTAAAAGGATTAACATATTACCTTCAAGAAAAAGGGCATTCATTATGTATGGGGCATGGGAGGCCTAGAGGAGTCCTTATCACCATGTCCCAGTATTTAAAGGGTAGCTACAAAGAAGATGGAGACTCCTTTTCTACAAAGGACCGTAAGGAAAATATGAGAGGTAATGGGTACAAGTTACTCTTGAGGAGACTCCAGTTGGGCACGAGGAAAATTTTTCACAAGAACAATCAGCCGTTACAATCATTTCCACAGGGAAGTAGTGGATTCTTCAACAATGGACACTTCTAAGATTCAGTTGGACCGGGTGCTGGGCTATCTTGTCTAGACTGTGCTTTTGCCAAGAAAGGCTGCACCAGGTGATTCTTGAGGTCCCTTCTAACCTAGTATTCTAAGATTCTATGGTTCAAAGTACCAACTTGACCTTCACAAATGGTTCAAAATCTCGGACATTTGTTCCAGAGTTGTAAGAAATAAAACTGTTGCCTTAATGTTCTTCAATTGAAAGACAAAACTATTGCAAGCCTTGGATGCTTAAAATTGCCCAGGCCTTGAAAAGCTCTCAGGACCCACCAAAGCAATTTAGCATTTTGGGTTGAATCATACCAATGCTTTTTTGATGTACAAAGGAGTAATTTTTCCACATAGAAGAGTCCAACACATTAATGCTGGTTTTCCTAATATTTTCCTTGACATGAAAGTCTTTCTTCCACAAATACTTGGGAAGAAATTCACCCCACGACAGGAACTGAGGTTTGTCCACCTGTGTTAGGGGCTTGATTGCCTACACACTATTTCAGGCATCACTTGTGGTCCCACAGAATAGGGATCTACCTGATTTAACTTGGACAGAAGCTATCTAAGGAAGCACAAAGCCAATGGTTCACATTTTGTTTAAGAGAGAAGACAAGCATAATGCACTCACTGTTTTCCTCACCCTGCTGCCTACCAGCCTTCAAGGTACCTCTTCTTTGCAGGTGTCAACCACACCAAGATAGCAGACGACTGTGAGAAGAGAATAGCGAGCCCAGGCAGTGAAGGTAGTGTCACCACTGCAAACAATCTGTCTTATCTGCCACAACACAACGGATGGCCACATAGTTGCCCACGATCAACTCCAGCCTCACCTCCTGTGAGCCACAAGAAGTGTTTTGGTCAGCAAATGTTGCCTGAGAAGACACTGCTGTGCACTTAGTGAAGGCAGCCTGGGTAACCTTTTAATTTGCCACCTGCCTCAGAAAACTGGGAGAAGGGGCTGGTCCCATGGCAAAGGGCTTTAACCCAACAATCCTTTAGCCAATGACTTGGACTTATATTCAGATCACAGTCTGCTGGTGCTTAAAATGCTGTGCCTCCCTCCTTCCGTTTACTGCTCACACTGTCCCCAGATTCCAGTACTACCAAAAGCATGACAATATAATGCTCCCACCCATTAACAAGCTTTTCTGAGAATAGGGATAGCGCAGAGAGCCCAACAGAAGCCACAGGTTCATTTCAGAAGAGTGGACCAGGCAGTAAAATGAGGGGAGATAAAGTCCAGTATTTCTCTGAAAAATCTGCTTTTGGAGAAAAAAAGTCAAGAACTGGAAAAAGTCCTTCAAGAGTTGCAGTAAGGGCTTCAGCTTGGGGTATAACAGAATTGATTGTAGGCTGCAATGAAATAATACAGTGTTTAAAAGGACTTTCCTGAAATCCCAGGCTTGCAATGGAAAACTGCTGTTGTAACCCAGTAATTCTCTCTGCTGTCAGCAGGGATACCGCTCTTACTGAACAGTGGGAAAGAAATCTGCTAGGAAGTTCATCTTGCAAGACCGATGTTTGACAAGATTCCATTTTACCAGATGTTACCGAACACAATTCCCAGTGCTTTCATGCCATTGAGGATCCTGGGCAGGAAAACACCCACCAGAGAAGGACATGGAGAGTAACTTTCTCATTTTCAAATTTGTAAACCTAGCAAGAAAAAAACTGGGTGACTGATCACCACTTTTGGGGAGGAAACTACATACAAAACCAAGTAAACAACTTAGTATATATTTTTCTTGGTTGTACATTATACTCTTCACTAAGTAGAAATATTAAAGCAGTGAAGACACAGCTTAGAGAATGCAACATAGCTTCACTAGACTTCTGGCAGGACAACTTTTGCTTACCCCCTTTTAATGGGGCTCTGGCTTCTAGTACTTTGCTAAGCATCAGCAGACAAACAGAGAAAGGGTAGCTGCCTGTCACTTAATATGGATAGTTTTGGACTCTCACTGAAGGTTATTTGCCTACTATATCCTCAATGGCACAACGGCATTAGTTCTCTCTTTATGAAGATTTCCTGTGAAAAGTGAGTCACTAACCCAGGTGGGAAATTCTTTTGAAATATAAATGAAAGACACATTGAATGTAATTCTCTAGACAGTTTTAATTCTTGGAAAACTCCACCTCTTACCTCCTACTACCCTTGTTTATTCTTTTCCTAAGAAAATTCACTCATAAAATTAGGCTGAGCTGAGATTTCTTTTTAACTGGTTTAATAATATAATATTTTTACAAGTTTTCTAGCAGAAAAAAACCCCCATAGATAGTTGCTGAAGAAAATGAATATCAAGAAAAGCAGTTAGTGCTTAAGTTTCTGTTTCTAAGTAGGTTAACAGATTGACAGACTACTTCCTTCTCAACAATTCATTATTTCAAGGCTTATTGTTTTGTTGTTGCTATTTTAAGCAGGACTGTCAGAACCTGCCTGCAAGCATTGAGTGCAAGTCTCCTCTCTAGTATTATATCCCAATAATTGATTTTTAACAACCTGTGGAGGCCTGAGGGAGCTGGGTGAAAACAGCAGCGCAAACTATTAAACTTTTTTGTAAAGTCCCATCAGGTCAAGTAACAGGCCCATTCCTGCAACTCCATAACATGGGGACACCTCAAGTTGCACTTGCTTCTTCTATCATGAAGCCTTAAGAAAGGGAAAGCTCAGAAGACACTGGGTGGCTCCCTAAACAGGAAGGAAAACCAAAAGCAAAGACATTCTGGAGAGGATTTCCCAGCGGTGTTATGGGGACACCTGTGACTGCAGTCTGCACCCCTGCATGTGACAGGGAGGCTGGCCACAGAGCGGGGTTACCCTCACCCACACAGCACTCACGCTGAACCCTAGCACCTCACTTCTGGCAATGAGCAACTTGGGCGTGAGCTCCTGAACGGTGTATGTCTGCAGGAAAGCAGAGGGCCCTAAAAAAAGCAGAGAGGAGAAACCTTTCACCTGCTTTTCACACAATCAATACCCTGGTAAACAATGTTTGACATTAATCCTGGCAACAACAGCATTCCGGGACCCAAATCAATACCGACAAGGTCCAAATTCCAGGAGAATCAAGCAGGTCCATTAGATAACTGAGGGTCAGGGTCCACCAGGTTTATTCCCAGCAGGCTGTCCCACCCAAACAGAAGCTCACCTGCAGCACAAGAGCCTGCGTGGCTGCCCTCCAAAAGGGCGAGTGCCTCCATGCCACCCCAGCTATCTTATCAGGGGCTTTTTGAAGAGAAGCCCAGCAAACACAGTGTGATCTGATATGACACAGGGCAAGGGACCCATCTGGGAAGTTGTCAGGACGGCAAGGGCAAACCAACATTTTCAGGAATGGAGAAATATTCCCATGCAGCTAAGGGGAGGAGAAGAATAGAAGGTCAATTTCAGAGCACTGCAAGCCTCTTCTGCCATCTTAATAGCAGCTAAACTGCTAAAAGTAGGTAAAGCAACTTGAAGAACTTCCTGCTGCCAGTAGATGTTTTCTACTGCCTGGTTTAACATATCCTTCGCCAAGGTTTCTACAGCAGCGGATCTTGCAGGATCACAAGATACACATCCCAAATCCACTGTATTAATCTTCCCAGGAGGAAACAGTAGCAAACCCAGGAGTGGAGCAAGCCATTCTTAGCTCTGCCCCAGATCCTACCAGCGGCACATCAAGACAGCCTCCCATTTGCTCCTCTCATGAACATCGCTCCTCTCAACCACATTCTCCTGCACCCATTCACATACTTTTTTTCAGGAAACCACCACCAGTCCCCCTATAACCTTCTTGTTTGACCCTTCCGGGCATATTTCTGCTGCAGCCTCTCCACACAATTAGCCAATTATGACAGCTAATTAGTCATTAAACCCCAAAAGGCTAACCTCCTGCCCTGTTCACTGCCTCATGCTGTGCATTAATCCTTGCTGAGAAATCAGGACATGTGGGTGGAAATCTGGTGTTCCCCCTGGTCCCGTGTTCTGCTCCCTTCCACCCCTCAGAAAGGCAGGACTTCACAAAGTAACCTTGGTATAGCCAAGCAGAGCTGTTCAGTTAGAGGGTTTCCTGAATGAGGTCCTACGCACAGTATGCTACGCAGCCTTCCTAGGAGGCTCCTGGGAGACTCCCCTCCCTTCTGCATAGTCCTCAGGACATTGGGATATCATCCTCTCAAAACCATTAGTACAGCATGACAGGGATTAGGACAGCCGAATGCTCACCAGGCTCTAAAGGAATCAACTACAACTAAACCAACTAAAGAAACCACCCACATCTGTCTGAAAGGTACCTTCCAGCACCTTGTAATGTAGCTGAAATAAGGAATGAGGAATAAAATAAAATTCACTCTTTTCATGCCTAGCCCAAAACTAAGGCCACCTGGTTCTGAACTGAGTGCTCACAGCACTTGAACCCCTCAAACTTGCACTCACTGCTCCCCATGCTGAAGCACAAGCTCTCAGTGGAGCATTTCAGCCTTACTAGAAAAGCCAGATATGCCTTTTCACCAAGACACTCTCCAGGGCATGCAGTTTCCTAATGAAACTCTATGATAACATCTAGTCTTTTTTCAGTTTCTGGGCTCCACAACATATCTCTGTGATTTAAGTTTTCCCTCAAACTATTGACTTTACACAGACAGTTTATTTGATCATGATTAGCCAGTTATCACCACAGCATCTCCACCTGGTCCAGCTCTAGTTTTAGGGTGGGCCATCTTTCTACACCCTCTCACAGGAGAGCTGCATGAAAATTCACAGCTTCACTCCCAGACAGCCCCTCCACACTTCTCCGAACAGTCCTGGAAATCAAAGGATAACTTCTCTTCAAAACTGTTTATGCAGCTGTTGCTAGAGTTTGCTACCAAAGTGGGGTCACAGGCAGGAAAGAGCATCCCGGTTGTCACTTTACAAAGGCAAACCCCATTACCTGCATGTGCAATACACACACACACACAAGATGACTTGAATATCATTCCTGCAGCCAAGGGTGGCCAGTTATGCAACTGTTCAAGTCATTTCACACCTCTTTCTCCTCCCACTCTGTCTGCCTCCTTTACTTGGGCTGTTAGTGATATGCAGCAGGGGTTCTTAAAGCAGGCTGCATGAACCCTCAGTGTCAGTGAAGGCACAACTTGAGGAATAACAACAGGATAACAAGTGGAGCTGGAACCGTTTTGGCAAAATAAGGATGAGGAGCGGTGCTTTGTGCCACGGGCAAGGGAGGGAGGAGGACAGGACACTCCTAGCAGACTCCTGACCGTATCAATGTAGTCTCATCATTCAGCAGTTTACTATTGCCTCATACCCAAATTCTGATAAGCGTCAAACACCTCTGAGGTCGAGCAGACCTATTTACGGGAAGTCAACAGCTGACAGGAATAAACAGAAGTTACTCTTTGTCTCTACAAACAAGGAAAGTGCTGGGAAAACGCCAAGTCATTTGAGAGAATACAGGAGCGATTAATTGGGTCACAACAACTGCAATATATGTACTTATTTTAAATCCCTACCTCATGCCCTCTGTCTTGCACAGGACATGATTCACTGTCTGCTTCTGAGAAGGACCCAGACTCATCGCTGGAGTTTGTTCCATAGGATGGCTCACATTTAATCTGGGCTCGGACTGGGTTGTACAATCCATCCCCCACCACACCGGGCTCCTGGTGCTCGGGTGCCAGGAATCGGGGGCCTTGGGAGCAAGGGGAAGAGGAGAGCTCACAAAGACGCAGACTGCAGGGAGAGCCACCGCTGCCGTCCTCTGCATATGAGTAGGAAGAGCACGAGCTGGAGGTCCTGGTTCTGGTTTCCAAAGGAGGAGAGCGAGGGCAAACTTTAATTGGCACTGGACAGCTGGTGTTCGGTCGCATCCTTCCTGGCAAGTGATCAGCTGTCAGTCCACTGTGCGAATAGGACTGAGAGCTGGGGAGAGACTGGCTACTGCCAGCCCACAGACCCTTTGGCACAGTCTCAGTGAGGTCTTTGTCCAAGCTGCTCACACCAGAATATGAATGCACCGAAGTGTTTACTTGGTCACAAGCATTTGAAGAGAATATAACACTCCTCCTGTCCAGTTCCCCTTCTTGCTTACAGAGAGTTTCAAAGCCAGGCCCCCTGAGTGGTGATCCCACTGTGAAGTTGGAAGCATCCTTCTGCATGGCATGGGACTGTCCATAGTTCCCTGTGAAAGGGATGTAATCAGTTTTGTGGTCACCCTGAGTTGACCCTTTTTCAAAAGGGCATGCTGGACTCCTGCCAAAGTGCTGTTGGGAAGTGCTGGGGAAGCCAACCAAATCTATGCTTTTTGTTCTGTTGAAGAAAGACCGCAAGCAAGGAGAGGACCCACTTTTTGGCCTGTCAACGCAAGTGGGGCTTGGCTGTTTCCTGTCCATTTCAACATCCCCTTCTTTATCCCTGATGTCAGGTTCATCTCCAGACAGGCAAAGTGTGATGCTCTCTTCATCATTCTCTTCATTCTGTGGCTCGCTTTTTATCTGCCCCATAGCAAGTCCTGATTTGAGGCCATTTCCAGAGCTCTCTTCACTGAATGTGCTTGCAAAACCTGAGGTACTAATGTGTGATGTGTTGTAGACATTCTTGGTACAAGCAAGCTGGTATTTCTTGTATCTAGGGTACCGTGTTACTGCATCTTTATCCAAATTGTCCTTGCTTTCTCTCAGCATGTCAGAGTCAGGCAGCATCCCTTCACCTTTTTCTGCTCCAGCAACAGTGGTTTCAAAATTGAAGGGCTCTTGGTGCATCCTCTCTCTCGGGCAAGATATTTTTGACGTCTCTGATTCCATCGTCTCCTCCTCGTCTCCATCTGAGTTCTCCTCATCGTGCATGCGCTGACAGGTGGTATCTTTTTTGCACAGGAACAGGCCATCTTCATTGTTCAGCAGTTGTGTCTGAAGGAAGCTGAAGCAGGAGTCCTCCAGGTTGTGCATGCGCAGGAATTCAGCGCAGTGGATGACTTCCTGGATGTTTTCTCTGCTGAGTAACAGCTTAGCAGTGTAGGCAAACTGTAACAATGGACCAAATCCCCTGACAGTGACCTGCAAAAAAAGAGAAGGAAATTGCCAGTATTAGCATCAGTTCTTGTTATTATCCCGAGTCTCTTATCTAGTTAGATAACTTAACAGATCAAGCATTTGGAAATAAACGCTTCTCAGTACCAGTTATTTATCTACTGGATCATCAGCGATGCCACATCCAATAGCTAGTACTGCTCCCTTTATGTTGCTCCTGTACATGACTGTACAGGTTGAGCAGAACATTATTTTTCCCAAGTATCTTGAAGACCTATGAACTAAGCCTTTGCTGTGATAAAAGACCCCCAAAATAGGCTGGTGTGGATGCTGCTAATTTTTGGATAGACCTTATTTTAACTGTGACGCACCCCACCACTCTGAAAGTACCAACTCAAATTTGATTCTTCTGTCCCTATGGAAGTTCTAGTGAACAGTGGTTTCAAGCTTAAGATACCCCTTAAATTTAAAAAAAAGTGTTCTAGGAAGAACACATTTAAAATTATAGAACAATTCAACAGAAAATACCTTTTTGCCCCTTTCAAGAGCAAATTGCTTCCTTTCTTTTCTTCTCAGACTTTTGTAAGCCATTACTGAATAAATAATTGACAAACAATGACTGCACAGCTCTTTTGTACATTACATAGAGATCATTCTCCTCACATTGTTCCTGATTTTAGTGAGTCTAAGGTACACCTAACAGGAAATAAATCTATATTCTTAGTTCAGTAATACAAATCACACTGAGTCCCACCTCAGTACATCATTTTCCACCACCTTCTTTGTAGAAAGAGTAACAACTGTTTCCAGGACAGTGATCTCCGACCAACAGTTCCAGGTCTGACTTATGTGCTAAACGGATTTAAAGTTATGACTTAAAGTACTGTTTATCCTTTTTTCTCATCACACCACCTATGCTATATTTTACATTTATATAAAAAATACTAAAAAATACAAAGATTTTTTTACAGTAGTATCTTGCCATTCAACTATCAAATAACTTGCTATCAATTAACTATCTAAGCTATAGATGTTGTCTATTTCTTGACCAAAAATGCACTGGCACTAAATTCTGTTGCATTCTTTTCCCTGCAAAGGGCAGATGATGAAGGTACTGGAAAAAGACTGTTCTTCAGGAAGCAGTGAGAGGCTGCTTCAAAACCAGGGCTCACCATCAAGGATAATGGTTTCTCCACAAGGAGATTCAGTGGTTTGGCCACAAAGCGGAGATTTGAGAGTCCACAATTCAATTTCTTGCTGCACCAAACACCCTCTGCATGACCCTGGCAAGTCATTTCAGTGCTGATTCACCAAGACACCTTTTTGCCTTGCTGGCAAGTGCTGTTCACATATCTGAGTTCCCTTTGCATATCAAGGAAAGGTATCTAGATGGGATTCAGAACATTCAAACACCCACATGTCCGTGTGAGGCTGGGATGCATAGCCAGCAATCTCCTTCTGGCTGTAGGTGTCTTTGGTAGGTGTAACAAAAAAGAAGCAGCACTGCTGTAACCTTTTTTTATTAAACAGCCAAAAAGATTAGAAGAGGGACCTAGAAAGCAGGAGACCAGGTCCCTTCTCCAGGCTTTGGGGATTCAAACTCACATTTCCCAGCTCCTCAGAAGGCTATCCTATCCAGTAGGTATGGGATACCCTGAAGATAAGCTGCTTTTCCCTGTCCTTCCAATTGAGGTAACACCATTGAACAAGAAGCTGTTTGAAAGGTTGGTGAGACATCAGGCCATGAATTTGTGGTGGTTTTATTTGTGATTAGTGTGAATCTGACTGAATAATATGGTTCATCCCAATGAAAAGCCTATTAATTCCCTACACTGCCTCAGGACCAGTTGTAGAGCTCATAGATTTTTATATAAAATCCTGACTTCCAGAAACAAGCTTTCGTTTGCACAGATCTGCACCTGCAATGCTGGATTATGGAGATACCACAAGTGGTGCAGACTTTGATGGAGAGAAAAATATTTTGAAACACCTCTAAAATTGCTCCCAATAGCTTTTCCATACATAATACTACTGCTGTATCTGCTATTTTAAGAAACAGCGCATTTTCATGCACAGACTTACACACTTGCACAATCTGTTTTACAATAAGCCTCTGGTACGGAATTGCCTAGATTTACAGCTGGCTATTAAACTGAGCTCTGCTTTATCAGTGTTACACTTTCTGCCTATTTGTTAGATTATCAGCTCACTAAAGACCTATCTGCATTTTATCTATGCAGCATGATTAACAAAATTGCTAGGGAATTTAATGAGCTACTTGCAGGCTGTGTTTCTCTTTGATAAGATCTTCAGTGTGGGGGCTTACATATTCCTACACATCTTGTAAGCTCTGCAGCAGCATAGGTGCAATCATAAATACTGTTTGGGGGTTTTGGGTCCTTTTCAACGAGGATGGTCTCTAGCACAAACCCAGCTCTCCTAGCAGTTGTGGCACTCTGCCACTAGGTGGAATGACTGGAAAGCAAATTAAAATAATTCTCTGTGCTGGGTAGGGTTTCACCCCAGCACAAACACGCTGCAGAGCCTCGGGCTGACTCCTATTACCCCACAGCAAGACTGTCTCCCAGGCTGACTCAGGTTTATCACTCCCAGCAACCCCCCATGATAACAAACAGCAGCAAGACAGCTGTTACAGCTGTTCTGCACTGGATGGATCGGAAGTAAAGCCTGGGACTGTGCTATGGGCTCTCCGTGATGCTCAGCAGATGCCTCAAGTGAAGGGTGATGAGAACACTGGTCAAACGCGTGCTTTGACTTCCTTATGAGATCTTACCGGGTTTCACAACTTTCCTCACACAATCCTCAGATCCAAGCAGGGAGGAAGCATGTCAAGCGCCGGCACTTGTCATTGTCCTCAGGGAGGAATCTCTCAAGTGCCAATGCTTGACAGTGTACAAACAATAACTTTGGTAACAAACAGATGAAAAGCTTGGTGCCAAGTGTGAACGCCAGCACAATCTCTGTTGCCCAAACTTGTCTCAATATTGATTTGGCTCCCATGGCAAGGTCCCTGCCTCAACCTCACCAGCTTCAGGACCGACTACATCTGATGCATCCTGGCAGGAAGGCAGGAATCGAGGTGCTGGAGCGTGGTTATGAGCACTGCACACTGGGAAAGAAAAGGCTTCAAAGCTGCCTGTATTACAATCACACATGCATTTCTGTAGCAAGAGGTAAGAACAGTCTTTTAAAATTATTTGACCTGACTGATGCATCCCAGTGAAAACAGTTAGTGAAAACAAGTTGATCTGTGTTCGCAGAAGGAAACAGACCATTTCTCTGATACAACAGTCTCCGTGTACAAGTGAAAGCGACTTTTTCTGGATGGGTATAACGTATTTCAGCAACAATTTCACTTTATTTTTCCCCTACTGTAAATAGGATGCCATATGTCCACAATTTGTTTGCTTTTAAACCTTATTTTCCATATAAATTAAGATTTAAGTAAGCAGGTCAATTTATGGGAACCTCCACTGGGCACTGTGTTCAAGATCATATGCCAAGTCACTGCTTCCCTGCCCTCCAATCATTTGCCTTATTTCAGTTTTTATCCATTTTTATTGTTTAAATTCAATTGACTGGCTACAAGAAAATCAAGCAGAGAAAAGGTAAAATGTAGATACAAAACAGCAATGCCTACACATGTAAGAAGAGCAAAGTGAAGTTCTCAGCTCCTTGGAGGCTTATCTTTCAAGGAAGGCTAGAAGAGTACTTCTCCTGTGTACTTGAAACATGCCAGTCACCCGAGTATAAGGATGAATCACTTTGTTTTGTCTTGCTCCTGTCCTCAGCTGCTCTTATATACATTAAAAACCTTCTGCATACCAAGTGCACAGAGGACAGGTAACTGCAGTCCCACCTAAGCCATCTGGCACATCTTGCTCCACAGCAATCCAAGAGGTCAAGCACTGGGGGCCCATGAGTAACTCCTGCCTCTGCTGTGCTGCCACCGGTGCACCACACTCAACACGTGGTATGGAGGTCTATGTCAATTCATCACCATGGCACTAACTAGCCTGAAGGTGAAAGAAAGGAAGGAAGTTCTCCAGGCCTTTATCTACCACTTGTCTTTCATACTGATCTAGTTGAGCTGGGGGGGCATGTTTTCTATGTCCATGCCCCCAGGAGTTTATAATACTGGCAAACAGGCTGGAAATAATGCAAAGATATAATCACCATCAAGAGAGTTGTTAATCAGCATTAGCCATATTGAATTTACAGACAGCAGCCCTGCAGAAAAGAAGCATGAAAAATCTATTTTAGTTCAGTCTCACATTGCTTTTCTCCTTACGAAGTCCTATGGAGTGTGATGCTCTGGTTAGTTTTAATTGATTTAAATGACCAGACTTCCAGTACTTCCTTTGGGAAATCTTTGCCACAGTCTACTTAAAACCTCCCTGTGAGGAAATGTTCCTTCCCTTATTTGCCTCCATTTCCTCAATGCCTTCCAAGCAATGCCTCCTCATTATAGAGAAAAAGCTGTATTGTTACCACACTCCTTGCCTTTCCTTCTTCTTTGGTTGGTATTATATCATTAATGAAAAACCACTTAATTCAAGGAAAACAATATTGATCACTGTCAGGTGGGAGAATAAGAAGTTAAGAGTCAGCAATGAGAAATGGTAGTAAAGAAGGCAACATTTCAAAGGCAAATATAAAGTGGTTTTAGCACAGCATTTTTCTAGTGCTGGACACACACCATTCTCAAATTAGGAGGAGGGTTAGCTCACTTCCATGTTAGGAACACTGTATTTTTATAACGAACTTCTAGGGCAGAAATTCAATTTTAAATGTAGTTGTATAGACACCCACAGGCGCCATACGAGATACAGCACTGTGGGTGAACTCTGTCTGGCTCCCCGTTGTATCAGGCCTCCGACATGACAGCTGATTGAGCATGCCATGGAGGTCTCTGCGTTGTTTTGGACACATGGGACATGGCCTCAGAGCACACACAGAGGTCTGACATTTCTGTGGATGGGCTGGACTCACTGTGTGCTGCAGAGTTCATCAGTGCATGCTCATTAGCTGGCTATCCAGACTTCCAGATGTCTCAAAATCCCAGACAAATAGACAAAATCCTTCAATTCTGCACAGACAGTAATTCTTACGAGGGAGGGAAGGTTATTTCCAAGGGAAACATGGATGTCTGGTAACACTGCTCCGAACGGCATGTGTATGAAAAGTTGCATCTGGAGTGGGGAAGGTCAACCCCTGCAAAATGCCAGCAAATCTGAGTTCAATTTAAAGAGGGGAAAAGTGATTAAGGGCAAGGAAAGATCACTGTAAACATGCAGGAATGTAAAACTTGGCAAAGCAGTATCTAAAATGGAGCAAGAGAATGTTTATGGTAATCTGATGCATACTAACATGAAGAACAGAGAAGAATTGTCCAGTTTGCTGTGGGGTGCTATTGCCAATTGCAGTGAGAAAAAACTGAAGAAATGAAAAACGCAGGTTTTTTTCCCTGACTCTTAACCTAACAGTGAATTCAGTGACATCTTGGAAGGCTTTCCAGGGAAGATGATGGATACTTCGTGTCTAAGTACTGCAAAACAAAACTAAGAAAACGCAAACTTGTTCTGGCAAGGTGGATTTTGATAAGCTTTTCCAGCCCCAATTTCCATGTTAATGAGGGCACAGTGCCAATGACCTTCTAGAACACAGCATCAAAATTCAATAGCAAAGATAAAAGTAATTGTTCCTTTTCAAATAAAGTATACCTGGGGCATATTCAACGAATAAGATCATCGGTGGTGGTGTG
This sequence comes from Piaya cayana, assembly GCA_013389865.1. Taxonomy (NCBI): domain Eukaryota; kingdom Metazoa; phylum Chordata; class Aves; order Cuculiformes; family Coccyzidae; genus Piaya; species Piaya cayana. The sequence goes on from WAAB01003897.1 coordinate 183,772, forward strand.
GGAGGGAACAGCCCCCTCTGGCTCTCCAGGGATACAATGAGACCTGCAGAACATTAGTTGTCAAATCCCACTAAATTGAGGGTAAATTAGGTGGTCAGACCTTCAGACCCACTAAGAACACAGAAATCCTGACAGAGCAGCCCAGGCACAGATTATTATCTTTATGCATTTGAGTAGTCTTGTTGAAATCAACAGGAGTACTGATAGGTTTTCTGTGAAACACACAAACTGCTTGTAGGATTAGGGATTATATTATGTATTATATTTTTTGTATTTTGATTTTCAGGTTAAATTCATCACCAGGCACCTAAGACCATTTAGAAACCCCACATCTCTAATCTCCCAACATTGATTTAATTATTAAGCCATTTTGTGGGGAAGGAAGAAAGGAAAATTGAATCAAACCTCATATGCTGAATATCAGATCCCAAACTAAATATTAATTTAAAACAGTTGGATAGAAACATAGAAGAAATGTGACTGTTACTCGCAGAACACAAAATCAATCCACGATTCACATACTGTTTTGTAGCAGGTCTACTGTGGTACCCACTTTGTTAACCTTCCAGTGCTGCTACTGTAGTCTAGAGGTGTATGTGGAGACCTTTTAAATCCATTTCAGCCCTGAAGTTTGTCTAATAAGTCCAAACAAACAAACCACTAACTTCTCACTCAGACAGTGTGTTCCTTACTCTACAACTTATATAATCAAACACATGCTCGAAATAGGAGATAAGATTAGTGACAGTTAACTGCTGCTATTTTTTTCCACAGCCTGAAGAAGGTCTCTCGGATTAAATATTAACTCTAATCTTATTTGCTAAAATTAGCGCACACTGTATTCTTTTTCTTTTACAGCCAATTGTGAGTATAGTGCAGAAGTTATTTTGAGTGTAATCTGATAACCAAAATCAGTCAGCAAAGCTGTTATTTCATTAAGAGTTAAGAGACTTCCTGGTTATTTACTTAGTTATTTTTACATGGGATGGTGGAGCTTGGCAGATCCAGTTTTTCCTAGCTTGAGCTTATTTGGTTTTGGAAAACTCTCCGAAAGATTTAAATATATTACCAGGCTCAAACAGGGCAGTTACACGTGCAAAATCAATGGTGTTAGACATGTCTGTTTCTCCCTCTATGCACAAAGTAAGCCTGCACACTGCCAGGAATTGTTTTGAAACTGTGATCCTTTTTACATAGGGTGGGAACAGGCAAGAGGCAGGAACAAGAAGAAGAAATGATAAACAGCAGAGTACTTCCATAAGTCAACACCATAGCAGTACTTTAGTGTATTTTTCCCTTAACTTAACAGCATTTAAATGTTCTCTCACCAGCAGTTTACAGATGTATGTCCTCTATCTGCTCATAAAGCTGTGGAGCTCCTAAAATGAGTAATCACACTTTAAAATTCAGCTTGGGTGAGGAGCATCTGATGCAGATATTTGTATTACCCGGGCGTTTAAACAAGAAATAAATGTATGAGCTGTTAATGGAGAAGACTGAAGAAATGCAGCCCTGATTTTTCACTCTAAACCCACCTTTTAAATTAAGTAGATATCCTATTGGCCTTAGTTTTACAGATTTAGGCAGGAATTGACCTTAAGTCCAAGTGACAGTCTGGCATCTCCCATGCTGGATCACATCACACTGCAGGGCTGGGAGACCACAACAGCCACCCCTGGGCAAGAATGAATGCTGGGGAAAGGGAACATCTAGACACATAGCTCCTTTCTTTAGGAAGCTGATTTATCTAATTTATTTTTAAAAATTTGTTTTAGCAAAAAGTGCCACTGAAAAAGCTGCTGCCTCCAAAACCACACTAAGGCTCGGCTAAGGGGCACCCCTATAGCTTTCCAGTGCATTCTCTACAACAGCCTCTTCAGGCACCAGGCTGAACGCTTCAAGGAGATGCTTTAGTGGTACTTATACAAAAGATTCCACATTGGAAGCGCTCGTCCAATGTCCAATTTTGTGCTTTCAGAAAAAAAAAAAAACAGCAAAAAAACCACCCCCCACAGGTGCCCCCCTCAGCCTTCCCCCTTAAAGTCTCAGCTTTCAGCCAGACTAATAATTTAGACTGGAAGCCCTGACTGTCAGTGTGAGAGCGTTTCCAATTTCAAGGAGGAAACAATATGACTTCTCATTTTCCTCTCTCCAGCATAATGAACACATACAGGGCCAACACTTCTAAGGGCCTCCTCCCTTTCTGCTTTAAAGGGAAGGAGAGACCAATATCCCTCAGTGCCCACAGAGCACTGATTGCAACGCTCCTGGGTAGCAGATGTGACCACCAGAGGTGAGACAGGGAGGAAAGAGAGGTCCTTCATGCTAGTCTTGACTCAAAGGTGGGGAGTAATAATTGCAAACTACGTACACTGCCTGTGAGAAGTGCGTCAGGGCTAACGGTGGGACAAGTGGCTTGGGACTGATTGCCAAGATGGCATAAACAGCCAGCGGGTCGATGCCCACATTATTGGTTATGTTAGTGTTTGACTGCATGTGACTTGCAGGTGGAGCTCAAGCATTAAGGCACCAGGATACCTGGGGTTTTTCCAAATCAAATTCACTGCCCCAACTTTAAAGCATTCTCAAAAATTCTGATGTCACCAAAAGGGAAGACTGAATCAGATGCCTTAAGAAATTAAAATAAATAGATTCAGAGTAATAAAAGTAATCTCTGATCCAACTGTAATGCTTATTTCAATCCAAGAAAGTTTTGTTTCATCTTGGAGTAACTTAAGTCCATTTAAAATTCTTTACTCTTTGAAAAGTGAGATTGGTTTCAAATCAGAATGAAGAATCTACTTTTGGAAATACTGACAGTAGTCCTGGCCATTTTCAGAATCCTGAACAACTTTGAAAATTTTAAGGGGAAATTAATTTTGAATTTGCCGCAACTTTCAGAAAACACACTGTTAATTGAGAAGGAAGATATAAATTATCAGGCATAAGCCTCAATATTTTGCTGTTGACACATATCAGTGCAGGAAATGGGAGGCATCTTTACCAAACACAGATAAATATGCTTGCAAAACCGAAAGGCTACAGGACTGGAAGATCCAGTGCTTTTCCATAGCAGGCATGTCTCCCTGGATCACATCTACTCCAACCTACTTCAACTATTGGTCTCTGGCAGAAGTTCCCTAGCACACTCCATAGGGCAGCTCTGGGTTTTGCCATCCACAACAGTTTGCTGAGCATAAGGGAACATTTGTCTGCACAGCCACTCCTCCAGGACACAACACAGCATGAGAAGCTTAGCAGCCAAGGGAGGCAGGTCTATGTGGAGGTGAGGGGATGCTACAGGGGCAGCTGTGGTGGCAACGGGGCACATCTCCCTCTGCCACCCTGCCACAGCGCATCACCTTTGGCAAAATAGCTCTTGTACTGGAGGGGTGAACCTCTCACACCCCTGCAAGCAAACAAGCCATGTGATACCTGTCAGAGCCCTTATTTTAAAACCTCACTTGGTAACTTCTATTGAAGTCAAACACTAGTTTATTAAACCATTAAGAGAATATTGCCTATAGTACTATGCATCATACTGAAGGAATGGCAGCTGAAGCACCAATGTTTGGAGAAAACATCTTAGTGAACTTCAGTAGAAGGAGATAAACTTATCCTAACTCATTACATATTTTGGGGTTTGCTGTTGATGTTAGGTGCTGCCCCAGGCGTAACTGGAGAATACAGACAATTCGACTAAGAGGCTAGCATAGGTGAAAAAGCTTGGAGGAAAACTTCCAGGCTGCTCAGGCCAGACTCCGGGTGGAGGTGTTAGAAAGAAAATTATAGACAAAGGTATTTCAAATAATCTTTTCTCCAACTGAACAACTTGGCTGCAACATGATTGAATCAACAAAGAATACATAAAAAACAGGGACGCTAATTAGCAGTTTTAACACTCACGCAAGAAATGGAAGATAAAGCAAAGGGAAATACAACTGTGATATCTGGCAGTTTCCAATACGTTTGTTCTTCCAGTGCAACCTGCACCTTAAGAAACCTGGAATGCAGTAATGAAGGATGACACAGGAGAGCGGCTGAGCAGAAATGCTACCTTTTCCTCTTGGATGCCCATAAAGCCATGCTGAAACCAGTAGGGGAGAAATGGGCATAAAGGAACAGATTTAAATCAAAGAGCATCATCAGAATTAAAGTACAACTTTAATTTGCAATTAAAATCAGTCCTGTATTTTTTGCAAAACGAAAACTAAACTGACCCCCAGATTAAAAAAGTAAAAAAAAAAAGGGTTGAGCTGAGAGGAGTAGAGAGGAAAGTGTAGGAAAGCTTTTGCAGAATATAAATTGTGAGAGAAGTCTGTGAAAGATTTGTAAGGTACATATCATACACCAAAGTGGGCAGGAAAAGGGAAAACAAAAAGCAGTTTAAGAACTTCTAAAACGAATAAAGAAACTAGAAGCCTCCAAGTTACATTAGGAAATATCAAAATAGGCAGAAAACGAAGATGCATGTAGAAATTTGCTAATTCAGAGGGTGCTTAGAGGAGTGGCTCAGTTTCCAAAGATGCAATTAGTACACAAGCAAACACAACAATAAGGAAATATTAGACACCTGTAAATTGCACAAATACTCCTCTTTCCCAAGCACAGCAGAATTTATTTATGCAAATAAACTATATAATAGTGTGTACTAAATACACAGTGCATTAAATACACTGTAATTACCTTATAAAAACAAGGAATACTTCACAGCAAGGCATCTCACTACAAGCCCTACCACTACACTTTGTGTAGCGTAGGAGATGAAGAAACAGGCTCTGTCAGATATGATTTAGGAAAACACAAGGCTGCACTCCGAGGAAGAGAACTAAATCAGAAGACAAAGGAGACAGAGAAGAAACAGGTTCAAGAGACAAGCTGAATGACATCTGATGCAGCTCACGGGTGCTCTGTTGTAGTTTCCACAGGGCTGATGATGCCAGCACTTCCAATGCTGCCCATGACTGCGTGCCAGCATGGCACAGCACGTAAAATCACTGGCAACCTTACACCAGGGTGGCAGAGAGTACAACCTAGCAAATACCATAACACTTCAAATCCAGGGATGCTTTTGTTGGTCTGTGGAAGGAACTGAATGTCAAAGGCTTTACTACTGTGCTTCACAAAGTAATCAGGCAATTATGATTATTAACGGATAGGCTGAAACCCTGCATAAATAACCCATTTACCTGCAGATATTGTATTTTTTAAAAAAAACCCAGCCAAACGCAGTATTTCTTCCAGTTTTCCTTCCCCTCTTCCCCTGCCTTGCCTTTTAATTTCTGGTATTTGGAGACACAATTTTTCTGTGTTCACCTCGGTTTTGTTCTTGCATGGCTACTAACAGATCTGAGGATTACCGCAGCTTTTGTTCCACTGCTTGGCATTCAAATTTCATCAATGATGTCTGCTCAGCTCAGCAAAGCAGGTTTGCAAGGAGAACCAACCACTGCTGAGCTGGCAAAGTTGGTCCCTTCCTGACCTCCACGAGGAGCAGTTAACTCCTCACATGGTGGTCCAAAAGGTTAGCAAGGCTCTATAAATCCCACCAGAAAAAATCAGAGGCATTTGCCTTCTTGCTGAGATTTCATGTCTGCTGTGAGTAAATCGCTCTTTAAGTCCCTAAAGGAGTGCAGATTCAGCAGGAGTGCCCTGCAGCAAACCAGCTGAAGGAAGGAAAGGATGGAAAGGACGGGCAATGGCATCCCAGTGCAGTCACAAACCTGTGCCTGCCTCCAGGCTGTCCCCAAGGGATTGACTTCCCCCTTTCTGCTTCACACACGGGATTTTTAAGATCTACCCTGAAAAGAAGGAGTAGAAAATGCCATCGACCCTAGGAGCCCTAGATGTACTCTTCACATAGAAAAACGATGGCATTTCCAGCTTGACATGTGACTTCTCTATCCTGGGAGAGTGGAAGTTGGGACTTTACAGCTATTTGTGTGTGTGTCTACATATGCTCACGTGCACCCACGCATGCTAGTGTGAGAAAGAAACTAGAGAACATGAATGTGTGTGAAAGGGAATGAATTAGCCCCATCTGCTCTGAAAAGATAATTTTCTCCTTCAATTTCTGTTGGTGTTGTATCATTGCCACTCTAGAGTGCTTCTAAAAGGCTACAGCTATGGCAGCCAGCATCATTACAGCTGCTCAGATTATTAACAGTATAAAAAAAACTTTCAGAGGCACTACTAAGAAAGTATTAACTGCAATTATCACTGTCTGATAAAATAATGAACAGTGAAGTGTTATTCTGCTGCCTTAGTCACCAGTGCACATTTATGTGTGCTGTGAGTAAAGAAAAACAGTTTATTTCCATACTGAATCATCCCGGAATTGGTTCCTGCTATTTTATTTAATTTATTTTTCTAAAGATCAAGCAGCCCAGGCTGAAGCTCTGTGTTTGCAGAATTCAGCGTACCCCGCCTTCTTTCCTGCCATATATAATCCCATTAATTCTAAGTGAACAGAAACCCGTGCCTGTAGCCAGGCACATGTCTGTCGGGTGAGGGAGACAGGACAGTGTGCAAGCTACCACCAGCAACTCTAAAACCTCCTGATGGACTTTGATTCTTGGGCTTCATTGCTTTTTCTCTCTAGGTGAGGAGCAACGGTCGACATACTGTCAATGTCATGTTTGCTGCATGGATCCCACGTCACCTTTGCCTCCTCCACTGGCCTGTACTGCTTTGGTTTCATGAAGTCCTTTCTCCTCACATTCCCTGATGCTCCAAAGTTGTGTCCCCGCCTACCAGCAGTAAGAAACTCGGGCTTATTTTCTAATTAACAGACATTATTACTTCCCTGCAAGCACTGGGGGAAAATGGTTCACAATTGCTTGGAGAGCAGGGGATGGGAGTAGGACCCTTCCATCCCACATCCCCAAGCTGGGCTCCAGCTCCACACCAGAGTAAAATCCTCCTCAGCAGTTAGAGGTTGCAGGCTGGCCTCTGGACATCACCAACTATTAATTAGTGGAGCTCATTAAAATGAGAAGAAATAAGCTACCTGGGCCCAAAACCTCTCTCTGCAGGACAGAGATGATGCTGAAGCTCTAGCTCAGGTAATCAGTTCTCTCAGCCACAGAATCATGGAACAGTTTGGGTTGGAAGGGACCTTGAAGATTATCTAGATCCAATCCCTCTGTCATGGGCAGGGACACATCCACTAGAAAAGGTTGCTTAAAGCCTCATCAAATCCTGAAACACCTCCAAGGACAGGCCATCTGTAACTTCTCTGGGCAACCTGTTCTAGTGCCTCATCACCCTTACAGTAAAAAATTTCGTTCCAAAATCTAATCTAAATCTACCTTCTTCCAGCTTAAAACCGTTACCCCTTGTTCTACCACTGCAGTCTCTGATAAAAAGCCCATCCCCAGCTTTTCTATATGTCCCCTTTACGTACTGGAAAGCTGCTATAAGATCTTCCTGAAGCACCTTCTCCAGGCTGAACAACCCAAACTCTCTTAGCCAGTCCTCGTATGGGAGGTGCTCCAGCTCTCTGATCATCTTCACAGGCTCCTCTGGACTTGCTCTAACAGATATATGTTCTTTCTGTGCTGAGGATTCCAGAACTGAACACAGGACTCCAGACGAGGTCTCACAAGAGCAGAGCAGAGGGGCAAAATCACCTCCCTCAACCTGCTGACCACGCTTCTTTGGATGCAGCCCAGGATTCAGGAGAGGCCACCGTCTCTAAAGCTGAGCCTTGTGGATTAGTAACTATCTAGCCCTAGTTAAAATATCTTCCCAGGAAAGCACTAAGTAAATCCCCAGCTCTGCTCAACTCTTCTCTAACAGCCCACCGCAACAGAGCTGAGCACTGCCTAGGGCAGCCTGCTGTCGGGGAAGTGGCGCAGTATGCATCCAAGCCCCCAGTGCTAAGGGCAGTTGACATTGCTTAAATGCAACATATGTAGAATCATAAAATCATAGAATCACCAGGTTGGAAGAGACCCACTGGATCATTTTGTCCAGGCATTCCTATCAATCACTAAACCACGTCCCTCAGCACCTTGTCCACCCGTCCCTTAAACGCCTCTAGGGAAGACGATTCAACAACCTCCCTGGGCAGCCTGTTCCAGTGCCCAATGACCCTTTCAGTGAAAATTTTTTTCCTAATGTTCAGCCTAAACCTCCCCTGCCAGAGCTTGAGGCTATTCCCTCTTGTCCTGTCCCCTATCACTTGGAAGAAGAGGCCAGCACCCTCCTCTCCACAACCTCCTTTTAGGTAGTTGTAGAGAGCAAGCAGGTCTCCCCTCAGCCTCCTCTTCCCCAGGAAAAAGTGACATTTTCTCCATCAGAGCTTGGGAGGAAGTTGACAACTGGGGATGATGGCAAGGTGACACAGTTGTCGAGCTGAATGTGCGAGCTGGGTCATTTCTGACTGAGTGTGTAAGGTCAGCCCAAGTGTGAACATTGTTCAGATTCCTGGGGAAAGGGCCTCATCCCAGCCAGGTAGAATAGAAAATTAGAAAGACAACAGACAGGAGCAGCAGCAGCTAAAATGCAGCCAGAAAGGAAGGCAAAAAAAAAGGCATGGTGAGTGAGAGAAAAGGAAAGGGAACATTTTCTAGAATGTCCCTCAATCTAGGCCAGAAAAATCCTGTGCTATACCCTCTAGTGTTTTTACCCCACTGCCCTTCTTCCATGCTCTCTTTCACCACTTATTCTAGCATCTCATGCTGCCTGTCTGGTCCCTTGTCTACAAGGCTTTTGTTTCACCAGCCCTCCTTTCTGCACTCTTTGCTAGCTCCAAGCTGTCAGGACCTGCACACACATTTCCCCCTCGATATACCCTGGGGCTCTGGTTGCCCACATTGCTATGGCAGTGACAGAGGAAGAAACGCAGGGCGCAGAGACAGGAAGGAACGTGGTCCTCCCATTTCCCCCTCTGCCAGCTGCGGGGGGAAGGACAGCTAGGAGGAGCTGATCTTCTCCCTCCGTACAAATCACTGCTAGGATGGACTTCTGCTCCTGAGAGGGGAAAAGCCAAACTGCAACCTTCCACGCTATTTTCCCGTCGGCCTCTCCCCTCTCCTCATTCTCAGCAGTTGGCCTCTTCTGGCCACTAAAGTAGGTTAGAGGTGGCTTGCCCTGAATAAGTTATCTACATTAATTTTTGATCTTTAATTAAAGAGTTCTTCCAAGAGACAATCTATAAGAACTTCTTTACTAAGGGAAAGAAATGGATGTATTGTTCCACAGATGCTTACAAAGACAAACATGCTCTCTCCAAATGAATTTTGTTCCCTAAAAAGCCCCCACGGAAAGCAGAACAGAGAGAATGGTAAAGGATTCAGTGTAGAAAAACTGAAGTTCATTTTAAATCAGTGTACCATGTACAAATGCTGTCTTCCAAATAGGATTATTTAATTTAAACCTTAGATCTGTCAAGTTCCATTACTTCAAATGGAGCCTGTCGTTTCTTGACTTCATTATAAATCAGGTTTATATTACAATTTACGTTAGGTAGAGTCACTACTTTGATAGGAGACAGTGAAAAAATTACACAGCAGCCAGTAAATAGAGCAAAGTCATTGTGCTGTTCTTGAAAGGCAAAAAGTCATCTTACTATATGAGGGTCCAAGCTGTCCTGTACCAAGACTGTTCCTAATAAATAAAAGACCTCTGGGAAAAGTGCTGAGCATACGCTGGATCTATTTTCAGCTTGCATCAGCAGCTGCTGCCCCTGGGATTGCATCTTTGCTCATACCCTACACCATATGTAATCACTCCAGTGCTGAAACCAGTAAGATAATGAAAGAGCATGGCATAAATCTAGACTTGAGTGGAATGCTAAATGAGAAAAATAATACAAAAAAGGGGGAAATAAACCACATTTTCAAGTCATTAGGAAGAAAGACTTTGACATATGAAGTGTTGCAACCATTAATAGCACTTATCATATACAGTGGAGACAAAGAGACAAATTAATCAAACTGACAGAACTGGGACATTTTATGCTAATGCAGGCTCCTGGGTTTTCGTTTGTATTCCTCTGTGTCTGGAAAACTGATACTATTACAGGGCAGGAAATTGCATGAATAACATGCAACAGATCATAAAAATTCACACACTAAGTGCAGAAACACTGCCAAAAGCACTGTAAAAACAAGGCTAGAGACCTCAACAGAGGAACTACCAACAGCTAATGAATGCAAATAAGTACGGGAATATTTCCCATCCATGCATAACAATGAAACATAGGCTGTGACTCTGCAGTCTCCAATAGTGTAGGTAAAATAAAGCCTGGAGAGCGAACATAGAGATAGCTGGGGGGAACTGCTGGCCAAGCCAGGGTCTGAAGTTGCTTGCAGTATTGCAGCCAGCAGTTTAAAGCCACTGGGGAACTGGCATAGCCAAGCATCGTCTCTGTTAGGTTTAATTTAATGTTTCAGGTAGAAAAGAGAGGAGAAGGAAAGAGGAAACAGAGCCACAAAACAACACAAAACAAAAATTCCCTCGCCTCTGTGTAAATCCACAGCACCCAGCTCTTGCAGATGAAGACATTTGAAACATCATTCGTTTTCGAAATATAAGACTTGTTTGCTGTCCAAAGCCACAGCCATGTTGTAAGGGGCAAGAAATGCCAAGAACTACAGGAATGCTGGGCAGGGCATGGTGTAACGCAGGATCTTGCCAAGGTTACTTCATTTGCTGTAGAGGCATCTCAAGGACCTTTAAAAAATCCTGGCAAAACAAGTCATGCACCAAATGACAAATACATTCACTTGATGGGCAGCCACAGTATTTCTCATTGCTCTCCATTTTTTTACAAAATTGATGGTTTTCCCTTGTACTGTAGCTAACACAGAAACCCAAGGCAAGGACTAATTCTGGTGCTAAAAGGCATAAAGCTGATACCTTTTGGTGCTGTGTCATTTCCAGCACTGCTCTCACCTTCCCCAGAATAGAATGATATACAGCTGATAGGATTGAGCAAGAGCATTTATGTGCCAGTACTGCATGCATAAAGAGGGTGAGGAAACGCCTGCCTTCTCAGGGGTGACTGCTTTCCTGAAGAGTGAGCACAGCTCAAATCCTTCCCGCATTTGGTGCTGGAGGACCTCGCATTCAGAGGTGGCAGGGCAGAAGCTGTTATACCCCAGCAGAGATGGGCATGAAGAGCATGCAATACTGAGCCCAGATTTCCAGCAGATCACTATGGACGTTTTACGGAGTTCAAGTCATGTGAACAGGGCTACAATCTACGAATATAAAATTCTCCTTTTCTTCCTTTGATCATTACTAGTCTCACCATGGTGCTTGATGTGGTAAGAAAAAGTGGTGTGCACACACAAAAGCAACCTGGTCCAAAAGCTTTCCAAATACAGTGATGGTGTAACTTTCATTCTAAGGGGAGAAATCAGAAACAGACATTCATTAATTCCTGTAACTATACATCCATCTGGCAGATAGACAGGGGTTGCAAGCTGCGAACAGAATGACTTTCTCTCTTCCTTTAAATAAAAACCCCCAACCCATAGTGCAGACAATTACATACAAAAAAGCCTCATGAAAGCCTTGGTTTTAAGAAATTTAATACCAGGAGGGAAATAATTTGGTCAAATGATTATAACGATGTTGATTTCTTCCACTCTTTACAACAGCAAAGGCATCTTTGAAGTCTCTCAGGAACACATATGACACCTGACCCTCTCTCTTCCTCTACCTCTGATCACAGTGGTTTGGGAAAGGAAAATCCTAGTCATAGTATAACAAGTTACTGAAAAAGAACGTCTAGAGAAGTTTTTATTACCACCTCACCATTCAAGCAAGGGGTAGAAAGCACAGTGACAAGAAATGACCATGAATTTTCCCACCCCTTTAACTACACTATTTCTCTTCAGAAAACTAGTTTCAGAAGTAGACTGTCACCTTACTAAATAATTTAGATTAAAATGGTACCTGAGAACTAAGCTGAGAGTGCAAGAACAGATGATGCAAACAGTCTGAGCCCCTGAGGTTGGAATTGACTTGAGACCTTCTGAGCTTGCTGTGAAGAACAGCTTATAGAGTGCAATGTTGGTCTGCTCTACAGAATTGCTTGGAGGAGGTCCAGCACAACTGTTCTGACAGCAGCTCCCACTAGGGTCACCACACATCACCAGCTAAAGACAGAGGTAAGAATGTGATGAAAGGCTTGCCTTGAACCATTTAGCCGTCTGTGCTCTCTGGACAGAGGTTTTCAATTGGAAAGTTCATGTATAATAGTTAAATAAATCCCGTAAGGGAAGGATTAGACTCATCGTTGAAAATGAAGCAAAACTAAACCAAGCTTGAGGTAGCTCTTAATGGGTATTCTTCTCAGTTTTCCAATGGCAAGATATATTGAAGACAGGGAAAGAGGAAAATTAATTATTGATTTAAAGGTTTCTACTGCTACTAAAAGCAACTTTTTCTGCTTTCTGAATACTGTGTACCTACAAGTTTCTTTTTAGCCCCCAATGCCTACGTGCGTCATGGCTGCCTCTTCATTCTTCACTTCTGTGGGCAATGGTATAGATCACAGAATCATAGAATCACCAGGTTGGAAGAGACCCACCGGATCATCGAGTCCAACCATTCCCACCAATCTCTAAACCATGCCCAGATACAGATATAGATATAGAGATATAGATATATAGATATAGGCAATGGTGGTGAGGCACCGGAACTGGTTACCCAGGGAAGCTGTGGATGCTCCCTTCCTCAAAGTGTTCAAGGCCAGGTTGGATGGTGTGATGGTTTTGATTTTTAGACTCTCCTTGAATAGCCAGGTTGTGGCTGAGACAGAACTCCATTTCCCAGTATTCCATGTGATTTTCTACGTAAACTAGGGTATAAATCAGAAGAGCAGACACGCCTCCCTCTCTCTTCTCTTCCGGTGGCCCGGTGAGCAAGTTCGCCCTGCTATCGGCTTACTCGTGTGGAGGAGTGAGGCCTTGCGGACTCTGAACAGCGCAGAGTGCCGGGGGGATGCTTAATGAAGTCCTGCTATCAAAGGAGAGTAGTGATTTTCTCTTGTTAGTTTTTATTGATCTGTTTTGGATTTTTATTTCACTTCGGGGCAGGGGGATGTTCTTCGGGGTCTCTTATTCTGTGTACATGGTATTCTAGTTGCATATAAGTGTTAATACATGTGTATATAATCGTACAGCTTTGGTCTGCTCATTTTCAGCATTTCAGTCCCTTTTCTTTTCTTCCCCCTTTTCCCTTGAGTTCGTACAGGGGGTGGGGGGGGAAGGAAGGGGGGCTGTGGACACTGTGTGGTTTGGAGAAGGGCCTCACCCAAACTTTCACAGATGGGGTTTCAAGCAGCCTTGTCTAGTGGGTTGTGTCCCTGCCCAAGGCAGGGGTGTTGGCACTGGATGATCTTTAAGGTCCCTTCCAACCCAAACCACTCCATGCTATGATTCTATATTATTTGTCCTCAATGGCTACTGCTTATATAAACTGGGTTAAAGTGACAAGAATAGATGGCTCTTCCAAAAGGCAGACAACTCTTATCTTTTGTGCCTTGTATTTGACAAATTAATTCACACATTTAAAACACAGGCTGGGTTTGATGTATCCAGTCTCCTGAAAACTAACAAGTTCAAGGAATAGACAGAAACTACTTGATTTGGCTTTATGTCCAGAAAAAAATGCCATATGCAGAAAGTGATCCATGGGGGAACATGGAAATCCGCAGTCATATAAAAATAAGGTTAAAAAAATAACTCAACAGGCAGATGGAATGGCTGGAGACCTATCCACATCAAGTCTAGCTTCCTCCTCCAGAGGCAGAAATGAGCACTAGTCCTCTGTGGAAAGCAGAAGGGAAGTTGTCACGATTTGTCTTTCCCCAGCTTTTTCCTGTCTTGAAAGGTTACTGGCTCCAACTCCGTCCTTTGAAAGAAACAGGAAATAACTTGAGCTTATTCTGTTTTTACTTGACCGAGAATCCCCTGACAGGGAAATTTTCTCTGAAGGCTGCTTGTGAGTCTGGGAAAAGAGGTGGCTAGGCATGTCGTACTACTGCAGTGTGGCCAGAGGTGGAAAGATACTATGCTTTCAGAGATGTTTAAGCTTGTTTCTTACTAGCTGCAGGGTCTTGAAACAGAGGACCACAGGTCTGAATTTCAAAGGCAAGCAAAACTCCAACACTTTTCCCACAAGCAAAAGCTTTACACAGCCAAAAATGTAGCTTCAGCCTCCTAGTTGACAGTCTGATGAAAATCCCAGGCCACTTAATCAAAAGCTTTTTTTTCCTGAAACTGAGAACTGTATGGGTAAAGTTTGCACAGATACATTTTTGCTTCAAATCTGTTTTTTTTTTTTTTTTTTTACCTTGAAACACTACCATAGACTGCACACCCATCCATTCCAGGAATATGAAGAGCTACATACACAGACTAGGGAATTTGGTCCTACCACAATTCAAAGCAAGCAAATTTCAAGTATAATGCTAACAAGAATTTGGGGCACAATACACTGTGTGCCAACACCTCTTTAAACTATTAGCACTGTTCACTCCTTTTGGACCAATGAATGTATTAGGATGGTCTCCTTTCTATTCTACTACCCCCATAAACTCACTTCTGCCCTGGCTTCAGGAAGTACATCTGACACTGTGGGAGCTGAAGGAGGCAGAGAATACAACGCTGCCACTGAATCCATCCTAGGTCACACCTGCCAAATCTTTCTGCAGTCCTCACATTAAGCCTGTACACTTCCATTTCTCCTTGTCTTCAACAGCTCTGTCACTTAAGCAAAAAATTCCTAATTAAGCATCCTCAAAGTGCTGCAGTCTCCTGGTGAGGGACTGGAAGTCTATAGCAATTCACAGACTCTTTCTAATCTGCTTCATGCTTTCAAGTCTACTTTCCTCTTGGATATGGTACTGTCAGCAGCTGTTATGGATAGCAGGCCACAGGACCTCAAAGGTGATGCAGGACGAGCAGGTAGAGGAGACATAGTAAAGCTCATCAGTCACCCAGGACCAATCAGCCAGATAAGGCAGTAAGTGACTCTATCCTACCCCAATCATCTAGAGAAATGCTGCAACTACTCTGAAAATCCCCAGTGCCTCCTGCCTGCTTAAAAGACACAAAGGAAGAAAATGACACTGAAACTCTGGTTGCAGAATGATAAGCTGGAAGCTCTGGGTTCAGATACACGGGCTGCTCTGGGACCAGCACCTGTGCCAGCTGTGGGTCAGTCTGTTCACCTCTGTGTGAGGTAATGTGAACCAGAGCATTTAGAGGGAGGTAAACAGAGCTGAGTGGTTCACACAAGGTGATTTAATCATCACTGACTTGATGCACAGACCTGTGCTGTAATTCCCATCTGATGCATCAACTTCCAGCCCAGCATTCGCAAAGAGGTGATGACAGTATTTTATTTGTTCACAAGTCTACGGCTGAAGGTTTTATGTTACCATTATTTAACTTCAGAACCGATATCTCTCAATTCCAGCTGTTTGGTGACACCTGTTCATGCTTTAGTTCTACTGAAAGTGCTAGAACCATGATTCTCCGCTGTTCCCAGCCCAGCTAGGGCTACTTAACTGTGGACCCCCAGCTAGCAGCAGGCCCTGGGTTATGGCAAGAAATCCCCAGTGATGTTTCAATTACAAATTAACCTTCTCTTCTCCACACTGACTCTTAAGAGCAAACTTAAGCAAACAAAAATCAAATCCCCAAATACAAAACAAACAAAAATATTTCAACCACTTCTGTGTGTGGGAAACAAGACAAGTTACATTTAACTGCATGCTTTGATGCCGTCTGCTCTTGCAAGGTCAAATTAAGCAAAGTGAAGGACAGAAGAGTTTATTAGCAAATCTGATTACATTACCTTAGGATCTTGAATTCCACTCAAGTACATCTGTACCTAGCATCAAACTTCTTGAAGGGGTGTCTAAAGCTCATTCCTCTCCAAGGCCGTTTGCCTTACAGTTATGAAACGATGTGCAGCCACACACATCACTGAGCAGTCTGTTGCTAAAGACACACGCCAAATCTTTCAGTTGATTTTAATCTGGCTTCTAAACAACTGCCAGTGGCTTTCATGATATTCTTCCCCAGTAAATAAAACGTGCTTCGTAGAGATATGCCCAATACTTGGTTTTCATTTAAGTCTTCAAACAACCACTCCAGTCTCCTCTCAAGCTCTTTCAGAAAAATTAAATCTCATTTTTAAAAAACACCAAGCCTGGGCTAAATGGATCTGCTGTTTGACCTTGCACAGCTGTTCCTTTTTTTTATTATTATAGTACAGTAAACGAGTGCCCAAGGACATAGCTTTTTGTAGTGTTAGGCTGCACTGGGACTCAGAGGTGTTTGCTGGCAGTCTCTGTCCAGAAAGATCTGGACAGATGAAAATTCAGTACTGCTCAGAAGTCCTGGAATAAAGCACCTATTTCTCTCTTCAGAGCCTGCATGGAACACGTAACAGAAAGTGCATCTACTTGTTTCTCTCAAAACACCACAGCCTGACCATAAAATTCACAAAGACCATCTCATTCCCCAATCCTAGTATGATTCATTTGCTTTCTGCTCACCTAAAACCCATATTTCACTTCCAGATTGAACCATACTTCCTAGCCTTAATGTTTGTTGACTGCTGAAATGCATCATTTGAATACATGCCATATTCCACCCCGTTAACATGCTCAGTTTCACTGGTAGCTGAGAAAAACAGTTGGTCTGACATTATTCACTGGGGAATCCTAGCAGAAAGTGCTGTACGGAGATAAAACCTTATCTTTTTTTGGGAACACTAACGAAACAAAGCTTAGCGCTGGGATCAGAAAGTACCTTACAGTTTGTGGTTTCAGATGTGGTGAAGCTGAGGGGTGTCTTATCTGGGCCTTATCTGTCTGTTTATTCAAATGGCAAATGTTCAGCCTTTATTTCTAGACTCTTAAAAGAGCAGATACTTAGTTTGCTGGCATTGAAGAAAATCAAAGGTTTTTCAGAGGGAGAAAAAAGCAAAGGTAAGATAATCAAAGGTGGAGGGGGAGGACAGGGGAAGCTCTTTCAGTCTGCAGGGCCACAGTGCTCACATTGATGAGGTGCAGATATGGCTCGGCCAGCTCATTTCCATTCATGCCAACACATATATTTTAGTACAACAAAAGAAATCCCAAATTAAAAAAAAAAACAACAAAAAACCAAAAACAGCACCAACAAAAATACACTTCCTGTTATACATGCCTATTGCTTCTGCTCATGCTCTTAGCATAGTTTACCTCTAGGACTTACTCTTCAGGACAACTTTTACATTTTAGATTATGTTTGTCATGTTTGAATGAGAAAGTTTCCACACTGCCAACTGCCTTTTCAACAGCAAGTGCATCACAGTCAATTAGGCAGATTTAGCACTAGCAGGAGGTTGAAGTCTAACAAAGGCCACAAAATAGAGTCCACTTATTGTGGCGGTGAATTTTGTTCTGTGCATTCATCTCCATATCCCCTTCACCTTTTTATATACTTAGTCCAAAAAATAAATAAATAGTACAACTACTGCCTAAGAGAGGGTAAAGGAATTATTGCAAGATTTTCTCCCCGTTACAGGCATATACGGACAGCTTTTATTTTGCTTTATTGAGCTTAGCTTTCCCCACAACACAACAGAGGTGTATTTCACTTTTCTCCACTGGAAAAGAACAGAGAAGAATTACTAATAGTGAGACAGCTATCATCAGAAAATAATGGAAGTTACATCACGCAGAATGAAAAGTATGTGGCTAGTTTCCTCATTGTACTTGAGGCGTGAAAAATCAGGCAGTACCAGAAGCTTTTGCAGTGAGACACGGATGGAATTTCATATCACATCTTGATGGTCTCATTTTTGTTTTATTGCTTACCTGCTAGAAACAAAATACGGCACCTGTATCTTGTACTGCACTGCACATAAAACAATGTGCATTTCTGTCTCATGGTTTCTCCTGAATTAGTAGCATGTCACGTAAGACCTCAAAAAGTACCTAAAAGCTCATTTTTACTCTCACTACAGATCTGCAGCCTCCAGTCATCCTTCTGTGCAGCCAGTGTCAGCACTGTGAATCAGCATGAAATGTAACACATTCCCTAGGAGGAATTTAGGAAACCAAAGACCCAGCTTCCATCTATACAGGCTCACAGAAGTGACATTGCTGAGGTGAGGCTGAAGCATAAATGAGTTTGAAACCTGACTTTATTTGAAGCCTAATAGATACACCTTCTTGCCACTAAAAAAAACTCTGTGCATGAAGTGGGTGGTGGCTTTTGGGAAGGCTTTCAGGTCACTGCTGCCTCCTGAGCCAAGGCAGAATTAAATCTGGCCACTGCTGTGAGGAACATCAATGGCTGATACAGTTGTACAAAAAGAAAACCACATTAATGCTTCCTGTTCTCTAAGAACTGACTGTAGCTACTCCTAATACATCTCTGGGGTGCAAAAGGGCCTTTCATTATCCCCTACTGAGTAATAACATGCCTCCAACTGGGAAACAAACTTCCAGCAGACATTTTCTCCTTGCTCTCCTTACTCCTCTTTCCCACATTTATCACCTCTCCACTCAAAGCGCCTGTGCAGAGCACTCCCAGCTCAGCCTTTGCGTTCTTTAAAGATATTATATTCATACATATACACACTACACAGAAAGTAAAGAGATGAATAAAGAGAATATAGTTTATTTCTAGAGATAAAAAGGAATAGTAATTGCCTTTAGCCAGCAGCGTATGTAATAGCTGACCTTCTGTATGCTGCCTTTGATTTTCTCCTCATAGCAATCATCTCTCGTTGGCTAATTCCCAGCATTTTTCCCTCAGGCTGGCGGGTTGGCATGGATGGTTAGCAGCTGCCAATATTTCTCCTCCCTGTCAGCTACAAGCCATACTAATGTTAGATGCCTGGCTCAGTCCCACCCAGGGTGCTGCATGCCTTCGCTTTCCAACACGCTCAGCTTTTGCCAGCCTTGAATCTGAATCAAGGTCCTGTCCTGCCTTTCTCCTTATAAAGATTAACCGGGTGAGGGAGTTAAGCCACGTCAGCTGAAGGAGCAGATGACAGATTTCACAGGGCTCGACCTCATGGGAAATGGCAGGTTTCGCAGCAGCCATTGGGGAGCAGTAAGATCACAGAGGAATTCAGCCCTAGTTGTGTGCAAATATCTACTTTGGATATCATTCTCTTAACAGCAAAGAAAAGAGCTGTGTGGATAAAAAAACAAAAAAATCTTCCCACCCCTTCTTCCTACAAGAAAAATACTGCTTCTTGCTGCCCCCTGGAAGATTTGTAAGCCATGGACAACACTGTTTAATCTTTTTGGAAGGCAACATTTTCAACAGATAGTTCACTGCATGAAAAAAGTCACCAGTAGCCACTCTTTGAAATAGATTAAAAAAATTTGAGGGTTGCAGGTAAAATTAACCAGTCTATTTGAGAAGCAAATTTGTTTTATAACATAAAGGATAGTATTATATCAGTGCTACAGAGAGGTAGGTCTGCTGCTACAAAAAGCTAGGTCTGCTGCTTCGGAAGATCTGCATTTAACTTCACTAGAGACAAAAGCATTTGGTGCTCTCATGATCAGAACGACCAGGTGAAGTTGTTCATAAATGTATGCCCCAAAGTTAAAACCCAAGGAAGGTTGGGAATTTCATTTGTAAATCATCGGACCTTCATGCAACTGAGGGAGTTTATTTGTTACTGCTGTTTCTGTCTTGTCACCATGTAACTGCAGCCACAGCTCTCAGAAAACTGTGAATAAGGTGTTTGCACAGATGATGCTCCTCTGTCCAGTACCCAGCTTTCAGCCTGCCCATATAGACTCCGTGTACTTCTAGTAGCAAAGCCAGGCAGGTAATAATAGTGAATAAAAAGCCTATTCAATGAAGCACTGGCTCCTTCTCAAGTAAAGTAGAGTACCACTACAGCATGAATGACTCAATCATCTACTCGAGAGCTATTACTTGCAGCGATGAAGCAATGTTAATTGGATAATGGCCTGCTGCCAGCTAATATTGGCATGACCTACAATACCCCTGGCTGACAGCCGTGTCTCTCTCTCTATCACACCTTTTTTTGTAAACTGGATGGGAAGTGGAAACCATTAAAAAAGCCTCATAAGTGCCATTTAACTTCTTAGCATGAATTAAAAGCTTAATTAAGTGCCTTGTTAAAGGAAGGAAGACCAGTTTTTGTGATTAAATAAAACAAAACAACAGTTAGGGGTAGGGAGAGAATGACTAACTTTACAGCTTAAAACTCAGCTCTTGGAAAATATTAATTTCAAGTTGCATTTAACAGCAGCTGCTAGAGAAAAACTACACAATCGCTGAAAAATACCCTGGGTGAAAGTCAGGCAAAGTTCCTGTTGTTCACCAAAAGCTGCAACTGAAGAGAAAAGCTTAGAAGTTAAGAGCTAATGGGGTCCCTTTTTTATTAGCTGTAGGCAGCTGACACACTCCATTCCTTTAACTCTGCTCTGCTCTAAGGGCTGATACTTCACACACCATGGCCACATCTGAGCCCTCGTTATTATGTGGCTGTTTTACCAAGTGCTTATCTACACACTAAAATACTTTTTGTTGCTTTATCAAAAGGTGCAGTACAAAATCAAACTATCGAGGCTAGTACCAAAAGGTTTATGCAAACTCTTCAATCAGTGCAGAATTAGCTCTGTACTGACTTAGTTTAAGTTGATTAGGGAAAGGTTTGAACTGAAGCACATTAAGTCATGCTTGAACTGACCTGAAATGTCTAACACAAGGTTTTGCAGCGGTTTAAAACCCTGTAAATTCAACTAGTCTTAATTCTGTGTGTGCACAATGTCTCCCTACTGAAATGACTGGCATATCATAAAGACTGCTTTCATTTCTAATTGGATAGAAACAAGAAATAATGTAAAAAACATCTGCTCACTGTTTAGCTATACAACAGTTAACAATGTCTGGATGCCAGATTAACAAACAGACCCTGACATACTAGGAAGGGGAAAAAAGTCTGCAATTCAGACTTCAGAGGCAGATTTACTGCTTTAAATAATCAAAATAACTTTTTTTGGTTTGATGTTAAGCTCCCTTACACCAATGTTACTTGAGTGTAAAAGCTTTACACATTAATATTTATCTGTCTTAGATATCAAACCTTTGTAAAATGATGATGATGATAATAATAATAATGATGATGTACTTCTTCAGCAACTGCATCCTTTAGCAGTTTTCAAACCATGCCAGAATTGAAAATGAAATGTTTTCATGGTTGACTTAAAAACACCTGTTAATTAGAAGGGATCATCACCTTTATCAAAGTTTTGAATGGTGAAAACTACTTAAAAATGATTTTTAGTCTCTGTTTTGCTGTAACAAATATACGCCAACATAAATTTTCTCTAAGCCTGAAAAAAATTGGCTTAGGAAGCTAATTTTCAACTTTCATTTGAAATTTTTCCACTGGAGCAATAACCCCCTACATGACATATTAAGTTAGTTTTCACACATACCCACAGGCTGCCAGAGCTGTGCTGACCACAAACTAAAAACAATAGGCTTGGGAAGAACCATTAGCTTGTGAACTGACAAAGACACTGCTAACTTCCTTAAATGCAATATAACTAAGATAGTTTTTCCTCTGCTCTATCAGCTCTCAAAACCCAGAATATTTCAGTTCCTTTCATGGGGAACTCCAACATTGTTCTTCGTTGGAGGCACTTCCCATACCTACACATAGGCAACCACCAAAGACCCCAGGATTCTCAAGTGGAGAAATGCACCTTAACCAAGGAGTATTTGAGAAATACTGAAGTGCATTGGGTAGCTTTCTTCACCACAAGTGACTAGCATTTGTGAATAAATTATTTAACTGACCACCTTGCATATAGTCAAATAATGTAGCCACCGAACAACTTAGATTCAATGCAGTTTACAGCAATTAATTTGCATGTGGAAAATACCTGTATAAGCAGTATCGGTAACTGTAGGTATCTTTTTTGATACTCTTCTGTCTCTTCCTACCTGTGGACCCCTTGGGCATGTTTTGTCACCTCTCTGCTGCCGCCCCTGCTTTGCGATCCAAAAACCATGGAACACTGACTGACTTGACTCTTCCACTGGAAATTATCAGTGGACACTGCAAAATCACAGCGTGCATCCTAGCACATCCTCTGTGATATTGCTAGACTCCTCTGCAAAATGTCTGGGCTGAAATTTCTTCATGGGTAAGTATCAAGACTCATGAAGTCACACTCAGTGAACTACATCTAATGCTCTCCAACATACACCATGACAACACCATGATGCTGCTGAAGTCTCTGCAGAGTTAAAGCAGAGGATTAAAAAAGGTGTGTGACGCTTCAGGACCTGTCATCATTTAAAAACACACTGTGCTTCTTCATGGTCATTAAGCAAATGATGGGGAAAACCCTTCTGTATGCCAGAGTATCTTCCCACTGAGCACCTGCCTTGAAGACACCACCACCCCTTGGCCCACCTGTCCCCGTCAGAGACACCGGGTAGGCAGTGCTGAGGTGGCAGGTGACAGCAGCCCTGGCCAGAAGGCACATGTCTCCTCCCTGTGGGCAGCAAAGCAACTGGTGTGCCCTACGGTAGCTGCACTGTCAGGCCATGTGGCTGTGAGGAAATTACAGTGGGTGTGGAAGCCAGCCAGTGAGATTTTGTGGTAAAATAAAGTAAAAGTTCCAGTGAGGTATGTATTTTCTACGTCCCTTGGTTTCCTGCTGTGAGAACCATGCTGCATGAGAAAAACCCTACTGTTTGTCAGACTGTGTTCATGGTTTGTTGGTGGAAAACACACTGCCTGAAGTAGTTAAATCCCAAACTCATTATGAGAGGCGGCAAGAGGAAGCAAGGTTTAATGAGGTGTGGGAGGGGGGACAAAGGAGGACAAGGATTTGAGCTGCTGGAGAGGAGTGGATAGCAGTGAGCCTCCTGATAACGTAACAGTTCAAATGATTTTTCAACCACCACCTCTGTCTAGCAGGCAAACCACCCTTATCATATTTCCTGCCTAGAAGAGCAGAAGAATATCAGGGTCCTGATAATGCCCTGAAATAACCTATGGTAATTAAGTGTGTATGACTCCCTCAGCAGCTGTGGCAAAGGCAAGCTGAAGCATCTTAAAGCTTTGTCACTATAACTGTTAGGACTTACTGCTGGTGAGGAAGGTCAGTGTGAACATGTCCACCCTCCAGTGACTTGTAACCCATCCAACACAAAACCCACATCTGGAGCTGAGTTGGGGCAGGCACTGACACCCACGTCATGCTCCCCTTGGACACCTTAGTGGACTGCAGAGTCCTTCCTCACCGAGTAGGTGGAGGAGGTTCATGTTTACAGCAGGGGCACAGCCACATACCATACCTCTTCTGGCAGATTGACCACCAGGTCATTTTCCGTCTGTCCGACCAAGGCTTGCAAGAAGTACTCGCTGCAAGCAGCCAGCACAGCCCGGTGGGCGCGGAACTCCTTTCCCTCCACGATCAGCGTCACGTCACAGAGAATGTCCTGCTTCCGCTGGTCATTTAAGCAGAGGAGAATATTGGTACAGTGCACCGTTGACTCATACACATACATGGGGGAGTCACTCTTCTCATCCACAGACATGCCGTTCACACCCTGCAGAAGAGAAGGGAGGAAGAAAACACAGACAAGATGGTGAGGAGCAACACGGCCACTTGGCAAATTTGGCATAGTGGGATGCTGCCCTGTTTCTGATACCCTGGGACTGTAGGCAAGCAGCACATTAATTCTTAAATCTGACCAAAGTGCTCAGGAAGGAGATTGGAAAGGGCGTTTGTTGCCACCAGCTTTTACCCTGTCACGCTTTAATTACCTAACTGCCCCTTGACTTCCCCCCTAAAAAACAAAATAAAACTTAGATGGACTGCACAGTGCTTTCCTTCGATCACCTACTAAGCATGGGCAATTTTAAATTTAGTAGAGGCAATAACATGGGGACATGGGAAATTTTAGAAGATTTTAGCCAAAAAAGCAAGAGTGACTGTTGGGTCTTCTAATAGTGAAAAACAGGCTTTGTGCTTTCGTCTGTTATTTTCAGATTAAGAAAAATAAACATCAAAACCCCAGCGTGTTCTCCAGCAGACAGACAGTGCTGCATGTTTATGCTGATGATCTCTGCTCAAGTGAAACGCAAGGTTGAACTGTACCCAACCACGACAAGCCACTAACTAGTGTGACATCTCTCCACCAGAGTTAGAGCGATTTTCAGCCTTAAGGGGGAGAGAAAGATATTTAGTGGCTTAGAAGATATTAACTTCCAGGCATGGCTAAAGAAACACACCTTCACCAGCACTTTAATGTCATTTACAGGAAAGAGAAATTTCTGAATTCCAGACCCACAGACCCAAGAAAATCCCCAAACTCATTTGGAGGTCCAGGTGGTAGGGCAGCATGTGGGTGCTGGGAGGACTCCTGCCAGCAAATAAGTCTCCCCTCCTGAAAGCAGAGCAGAGGTTGGAAGGATGTAAGACACCTGTTAAAACTATCTGAGATAGAAAGTTCCCTGACTACTGTTCTGCAATTTCTGCAACCACTATTGCCTTTGAACACAGCAACTGGGACTTGGAGTGGTGGTGGGTCAGCTTCCCCCAATAACCAACACTGCAAGACCCCATCTTTGCATTTGGACACATTGAAGTAATTCTTCTCTTGCTCAAAGCTTCCTGCCTAGCAGCAGATTCAATCCTCTTTGCATGTTGACATTTTAATTTCTCTGTGTAGAAAACTGTAAAAGACTGCTGAATGCACTATGTACCCCAAAACAAAATAAACACACTTGTAAGCCTGTTTTAAGGCTTACAAGGGAAAAAGGATTTTTTCTATGTATTCTATCTGCTTCTGAAAGGAAAGCCACGCAAACACACAAACTTTAAGGAATTCTTTTTCCAAACAACAACCATCTTGTAAGATATGAGATTCAGAGGCATACAGGGTATTTTGATACAATACTGCTGCATTGCAAATACCTGACCACTGCAGAAAGGTGAAATAAAATTCCTCCTCTGCTACTTTTTAATGTAGTTCTTTGCAGCATTTTCCTTTGCTAGCATAATATACAGGTACACATGTAGACACAACATGACTTCAAACTAATTCTCTTGCCATGCATTCAACTAAGGTACCATTTTTCTACAGTGTCATTGAAAAGATAGTAATAATCTGGACAAAAGTGCACTTAAGAGGACCAATTTGTTACTCGTACAAGTATGTGCTTGTAACTATTTACTAAAATTCTCAAAAATAAATGCATCTTCCCACTTTTCTAAGAGTACTTTTAAGCTAGTGGCTGTGATGATTCTACAAAATAGGTGGTTATGTCAACATTACAAAAATATAATATTACTGGAATTCTTATTGGGATGCCTAAAGCTTCTCTTTTACTGGCATTTGCAGTATTTACTGCTGACTCATGCTACACTTCTGAGTATCCAGCCAAAATGCTTACACGGAGAGAAAAAAACCCCAATCAATCTAATATTCATTAACCCTTCACCAACTTCATATCTAGAGAGAAGATAAAAACCTGCTTATTGATCTGCACCTGCATAAGACAGAGACACTGGATTTTTGTGTTCCACCAGCAGGATTCCTTAAACAGGAGAAAATTAATTCTATTTTTTTTTCTCATGAATTGAGACTAATGATAAGAATTGACAACAATCATTTTATTAGCACTATGCTAAGGTAAAAGAGAAAATGATACTTAGCTCATCCCACTCATAGCTTTCTGTGTAACTGAACTCTGATGCTAACGATACTGTTATAATGATGTTCTAAGTGGTCACTCTTGCGTGCTATGAAAGGCAAGAGTTTACAAGAACAGCTTAGTGGGAAAACTTGAGAGTTGCAAATGACAATGCAAAGGGGAAAGCGTTCTTTTTTTTTTCTTTCTTTTTTCCAGGCACATCTTATGCCTGTAATGTCTCAGATGATGAAAAAATGTACAAGAAACCTGAAACCTGGCAGGTAATGAACTGAACATCAATTATACTTTCAGTGCCTTTAAAAAAAAAACACCAAGAAACCACTGTCTGCTTAAAATTGCAATCCTTCTTTTACAGTAATAGTGTAATTTGTGTGAATCAAACCCTGAATTACTTGGTTGCTAATTAGTAATTTCCCACTTTTTAACAACAGCTCTCACCAAGTGTATTTTTTTAGAAAAAATCATTACATGCCCTGCGAAGCGCTGAAAATACCATGGTGTATTTCCCCGCTGGCGAGTGAGCCTGCCTTCTATGCTAGGAAATCTGACTGATTGGGCACTGACATGCTGGGGCTGTAAATTGCACCCTCCACTCCTGGAAAGGACCACCACCCAGCTGCTTATATATCAACATGGTTTCCCAAGGCTACTGTCGTGACTCCAGGGGCTTCCTGAAAGCAGATTCACACCATACCCCTTCCTGCAGCTGCTGAGAGTCCATGAGAATGCCTTGGCCAGTGGCTGCAATCTCAGCCCGACACAGATTTCCCCTGGCCATGTCCCTTGCTGCTCCGGGAAACACCCCAAGCCCTGCATTGTGCACAGGGAAGCCAGGGTTGGGCTACAGCTCAGGACCACCTATGTATCAGCTTTTAATGTTTCAAGTAAAGTGATTTATGGTCTTCCCTTTTCCATGCTCTGCCATTGCCTGAATGACCTCCAGGCGCGAGGTGTTTCCTCTCCAAGAGAGCTTTATCCTGCAGGACAGGAGCAAGATGGTGAAACCCTTCACTGGGAGTTATATTGTTTATTTTCATAGAAAAAGGGTTTAAGGTGCAAAAAGAAGATGCTGCCATAGGGCTTTGGCATGTAGTAGCAAGAAAATTCACAAAATTTGACATTTTTTCTTTTCCCTCTCCTTGGAAGAGATAAGCAGGGATCGGGTATTAACTCTGAGGTGAGTCAGGCTGGAAGTCTTTTATACAGTGTTAATTCTAACCGCGTAATTTTTTTCTGAATTCAGTATTATGCTGAGTTTGCAGAAACTTCTTCATGGAAATCATTGTTACACACTTGGTATTTCTTTAAACTGAAGACAGAATGTCTTAGCAAGCCTTTCCCTGGCTCAAAAGAACATGCTGTGCATTTGTTTGCATATAGGTCACCATACTGCCAGAAAAAAAGCGTCTTTGAAACAAAAGTTTCCAGAAACTGGCAAGAACTATTGTGGGCAAGGAAAGCACCATTGAAACCTTGCCAAAAAAATGCTGCTGGTAAAGGCCAGCAACTGCAGTGAAGTGTACTGGAACGGTGCTTACATGATCCTTCCACAGAGACTTCTGGGAGACCCCATTGACCTCTTTTGCATGGGTAGTATGGAGGTTACACGCAAAACCTCAGCAGACAAAAATGTTGCTCGTGGAACATCCTAATCACTTTGGTTCACAGCACATTGTCTCTACTGGCTGGAACTTGCCCAGAACTCTCCAGAACTCAAGAACAAATTGCCTGAGCCACTACCAAGAACACGTTACCTATCACAAAACCACCAGCTTCTGGCTCACAAGAATAGAAGGCAGGCAAAGTGGTATCTGTTTTTAAAGAGAAATATTAGAGGAGAGAAACTCTTATCATGGCAGACCAGAAAGTCCTGCATCAGAACTGGGTTAATTACATGAAAGGTAAATCTCAATTGTGGCAGAGCTACAGAACACGTAACCAGGCAAATTATCATTGTGATAAAGCAGCATGGCTTCACCAAGGGGAAGTCACGTCTCTGATGGGCTCTATTATAATTCCTGAAGTGTGTCAAATTAGCAGTGAGGAATACTGGTACGTGTAATTAGTATTGACTTTCAGAAATCCTTTGACAAAACCTTTACAAAAGGCTGCTAAAGAAGCTCAGCTGTCTTAAGGTGAGAAGTTACACCAGACTGGAAATTACGGTGGCCAAATTGCATTCAACAGAGAAGGGACGCAGGGGCATTTTTCAGCAAGTTGGCAGTGGAATTCCTCCAGAAAGAAACCATCAGCAGTACCGGCTCACATCTGCCTATGGTCACATCATGCAAGACACCTTGGCTTGTCAGATCTCTGAAGGTAAAATAGGGTTGAACATAATCAGTACTTGGACAGGAGGCTGCTCAAGCGTACTAGGGTACTAACAACATCCTGCCACTCCTACAGTGAGGTCATTGAAGGTGAAGCCAGACACTGAAGCAATTTGAAACAATGGAGGTTTAGACTGGACACAAGGAAAAACTGAGCAAGAGGTTCCTTGGTGAGGTTGTGTCATCTCTACCCTTGGAGGT
Organism: Piaya cayana; assembly: GCA_013389865.1. Lineage (NCBI taxonomy): Eukaryota > Metazoa > Chordata > Aves > Cuculiformes > Coccyzidae > Piaya > Piaya cayana. The sequence goes on from WAAB01003897.1 coordinate 212,001, forward strand.
TTTCAAGACCAGACTGTATATAGTGCTGAGCAACCTGTTCTGATCTCAAGGCTGACCTGCTTTGAGCAAGAGGTTGTGCAAGGAACCTCCTAAGGGCCTTTCCAACAAGAATTATCAGATGATCATACACTGATTAGTGACCTGGAAGTCCACAGATCATGACTTAAACTGATGAAATCAGATCAAATATCAAAGGTAATAGAGACTCTTGGGAATTTCATAAAGAAAAAGAATTAGTCACTAACAAGATGACATATGAAATCCAGGGCCCTTGTTACAAACAAGTGGCAATCAGAGGAAAAAACGTAATTTTATAGAATGGCTGAGGTTGAGGGGAACTCTAGAGGTTGACTAATTCAACCTCCCTACTCAAAGGACGGCCTGGGGACAGCTGCTTATCAGCTGACTAGTCAGGTTTTAAGTATCTTCAAGGATGGAGACCCTACAACATCTCTGGGCAACCTGCTGCAGTCTGACCACCATCAGAGTAAAACAGGAACTCATTGACCTGGAATCTCAATCTGAATTTGGAATCTCTCGTGAAAACCTCAGACTGGAGATAGACAGACTGTCATTACCTAGAGACAGATTTTAGAGAGAAATATTTTAATAAGGAGATGTATTTTCTAGTTAATTCTGGTGTCTGCATGTGATTATTGATGTTGAAACAGGGAGAAAAGAAATCCTCAGTAGAACAACGGAAAAAGTTTATCGGCAAGGAAAGAGAAAGAGCCCTCCTCAATGTGTATGATCAATTCAATAAACACTATACCAATAATTCAGAATTAAAAGGTCAAAGCAGCACCTCTATTTATTGTTTCTAGTGCTGCAAGTAATAGAAGCGAGACAAATGCAGGATTTGTAAAAAGAAGAGCTGTGATTCCTGATCATAGGATTGAACTGAAATGGTACCCCATACTCATAGGAAGGTGCTTGTTTTGCTTTTCCTGAGAGATTTCACAGTCAGTGCAACAAGCCATACGTACAACTAACCACTGCTGCATGTTACTGGGGCAAAGAACTACTCTACTTGTAAAAGTATTAGTCACTTCTAATAATAACATCCAGGGCCACATTACTCAGGGTACAAGTTTACATGGCATGAATATTGACATGGTCCAGAATGCTGGATAACAACAAACTGCCTGGGCAGAGGAACGCATGTGTATTATCTGTCTTTCTTGACCTACTAACCACAGTCTCAGAAAGAAATTGTTTGATGGATGTCAACACAGATGAAATGCCAAATCTATCACTTTGTCAGAGCAATGGATATGCTGCTTCTCTCATGCAGGCACTGAAGTTGCATGGGACCAAGCTGGTGAGGGCCAGCAGCAGATAATGTCTGTCCAAAGACTAGATATGGTGGATGTCCCAGGCACCTGGGGATCTGGTTTCCACCGGCTACAGTGGAGTGGTGGGTTTAGGACATGAGAAGCCATCAGATGTTAAGCCCAACAGACAAAAGGTGCTCAGACTGCAGTGGATGTGTCTTTATAGATTCTCCACAGCAAAACACCAGCAACAAAGTGGACAGAGGAAAAAGGATCCTAAAGGCATTGTCTCATCCCATGAAACAAAAGCTTGCTTGTATCTCAGAAGAGTAAGCCGGACACCAGATCTACACAGTGTACACAGGACTACCATAAACATCACAGTGATGCCTGAAGAAGTCTATCAGTATATCCTCATCATGCCTGCAATGCTACATTTTAGTGTGGAAACCAACAGGTAACACTGCATGATTTCTCAAATGAATGGCAGGTTTTGCTTGGAAACATAAACTGGAGCTTGCATTATATCCTGCCATATACAAGGTGACTCCCAGCTGTCTCCTGATCATGTTAAGAGAGGATCAATAATGAACTGGGGTTATTTTTAGTTCCAGTTCACATTCTTCCAGTCAGTTCCACTAACAGTTAAAAAAAGGGATACCTTGAATTGTTCAGCTTGAATGCATCTAAGGTTTTATGGTCAGAGATAGGTGGAGAGTCTGCACCACAGATTTAGACCTAAACGCCTGACTGTATTTCTGTTTCATAGGATGCAAAGTGTGTGGAAAAAATACTCTTTTGTTCTGAGGTTTTCTACTATTTCCCCTGCCCTATACAACTTAGCAAAAGGTACTAAGAAAAAAATGGGGAGAATGATGCTAAAGTAATGAAAAAGCTGAGAGGAACCAGTACTTCTGACAAATGACAGCAAAAGCAGATCAGACAGTTTTTAAGGATAAACATGCACTGTTTTTAAGTGGCAAGTGGGAGGAAAATAATTTTCCAGGCTTCCTTACCCATCTCCTAATACGTTTTTGTTTTTTTTTTGTGAAAAGCCTTGTTCTGTGAAACAAACACTTTAGTTTTAAAGAAACTTATCAATAACTGATACTTAAGAGGTCTTAAAATGGCCATCCTTATAATTGGTTAGTATGATCTCTCTATTATAGCTATAACAACAAAGGATATGATTATATTGTCACTGCTTTCCTTTAAAAAGAAACTATTGAAAGGCCTAATGATTAATTCACCATTTTCGAGAGCTCAGTGTAATGACAGAAGACTATATACAAAGGTCTCTTCAGTGAGCCCATTATTCAATTAATAAATGCTGAATACCAAGCAGTCATAGTCATATGAAACTCCCAAGAACTGTGTGAATTTTTAACCAATTAATTATCAATTACAACATCATAAAACACCAGCACAAAAATAGAAATAATGAAGTTTAATTATACATTATTCTTCTTAGTTGCTGCAAATACTCTACAAGACTGATTTTGATTAATAATTCATACAGCAATAAAGTATCAGGGAAGATAATTATACTGTGCCACAATTCTCACACTGATTTCTGTAATTACAGATTACAACAGTGTTAGCAATTTAAAAAGGTTAGGGAGCAGTAGTAATTTGCTATGTCATCCTCAGCAATATTAATGTCTTCTTCTCTGAGCACCCCAGATAATTGAAAATAGACTGGCAGGCCGTCGGGCTACACGGGTTTGCCTCCTGCCAAACATACTGTGGGTGCCAGGGCCATTAGCAAGAACATCTTCAGAAATGAGCTTTTCACACTGTTCAAGTAAATTCTGCTGTAAAGCAGAAGATATGTGGCTGAGTGGAAAAGACGCTGGGTGGCAGTTGTAGACACGCATCACTGCTGATAATGATGGAAGGTGCATCTGACCCCACCACCTCAAAGTAAACCTGTCATTTTGACTATAAGTGGGAAGGGGGATAGCTAAGAGAAACTCGAGACAGGACTTAACCATGGGTTCTCCACGGACGCAGGTCTAGTTGGGCATACAGCAGGGTCCTAGAGGCAGGTTCCTAGAGGCAGGAATTCACATTGCTGAGGAGGTGTTGTGGCTCCAACATATCAAGTGTTCTCACAGCCCACACTGTGGACAGTGTGCAGAAGCATCAGTGCCTGGGCTGGCTGTAGAGCTGGGCCATGAGCCCTGTTTCTGTATGGCAAGCCTAACATGCTTTCAAAGTACAGGCAAAAATAACGGATGTTCATTCCTCAGCTGAAACCAACAGGAATAGGGATGTGTCCTCCAGGCTGTGGAATGACTACTTTTTCAGAGCTTATATGTCATCACGGCACACAGGCTTCAATGTAGGAATTAAGTCCCATTGCAAAAGTCACTTACTGGACCTAGACCCTACTGCACAATTGGACAGAGACTAGGGGAAAAAAAAAAGGGGGACTCTGATCCTGCAGACTTTTCAACAGAACGGCAGATTATAACTTCTGTCTGTAGCATGTTGGTAACTTAAGAATGATTTTGCTATTGGCAGATCGCGCACATGAACAGAAATATACTACAGCTTCAACTCTGCAATAGATCTTGGGGTTTTCTTTTGTTTCTTTAAATCAGTGTCAGGATGCCCATAGCTCCCATGATGAATGTTTATTTAAACCCCAGGCATCTACTCTAAAGAAATTGTGCTTCAGATTGTTCAGAGATTGGTACCATAGGAGGCAGGGATTCCCACAGGAGGCTGCTTTAAAGAGTCTAAATAGATTTATGTTCCACATACAGATAAAACCTATTTCTTGAGTTCAGAGTGTTGTGAGTGTTATTTTTTGAGAAAGTAACCCAGCTGAACAAGGTAATTATAGCTTGCAGTCTTTAAGGATCTTAGTTAACATGCAAATAATGTTTACACATGGTACATGCATTGACATATACATTCTATACAGGCCTAGTAGGCAAAATATACACATGCATCTTTTTATGACTCAGGAAATATTATGTAATTATACTACTAATTGTCCTACGCTCAGTAAGTAAGACTGAGTTTAACGTGAACTTTCAACATCCTTTAAATATAAATGGTGATGCCTCCAGGAGAGAGGCACAGTAGATGGGGCAGAGGAAAACACAGATCAGTCAGGAAAACAGAAGGAACAACAGAACAACGGTCCTCTACCCTTATTTTTCAAAAGCCACTTAAATGACATATATGTACATGGAGAGTGAGAAGCACAGAACTCTTCCCTGATAAAGTCTCTTCTCATGTTTTCACACTGCTCTTTACAGTAGCTGGCCATGGTGAAGGGGACCGAAACGAAGTTTGTTACTCAAAATAGCTTATTCAAAGCAGAATGGGGAATGCCCAACACTGAAACAGTGCCAGGAAACCACCAAACAAAACAAAGAACATAATCTGTTTTTCTGAAGTGGTCAATGGTTTCAGGACCTTGAGGAAAAGACATAACCTTTTGGTTTACTTTTGGGTATGTTGGAAGGCCAGATTAAGGATTAGAAAGGGGAAGATGAACTAGTGATTTGTTTTCATCTTGCCCTCCAGCTTGGTGAGCTCTCTGAAAAGGTTTAAGGTCTCCATATAAATGGAGGATGGAGATACTGGGGAGGACCCACCAGATCAGGCCCTGCCTCCCTTACTTTAAATTAGAATCTGGGGACTTCCGTTGAGGTTTGACATTGTGATACCATTTTCCTCCTTTTCCTAAACTCTTAAATAATTTATATGTACCTCTCGGGGTGTATATGCATATATATATAATTTGCACTACTATGCCAACTGAGATGATGAAATTGTTGAAATATATAAATGGTTGGTCAAGCAATCAGGTATCCAGGCTACCTGCCTGTATGACAATACTTTTGGATACTAAGAAAAACTCTTTTTGGATAGTTTGAAACCTCTTTTACTAATATGACTGTGAGAACAAAGGCCAGACAATACCACCAGTGTTTGGAAGCTACAAATTATGAATGATGGTGCTGTTCTACTCCTTTTAGCAGCTTTTTCACATGAAAGATTATGCCATCTGACTAAAAGTTATTCATTTCCCTTATGCTTTTTCTGAAGGAAGCCCAGTCTTTAAAAATTCCAATACTATTCAATGCTGAAGCTCTGTTTTTGATTTTTTTGGTTGCTATCAAATGAGGATTTTTAGTAACCTTTTTTTTTCTCTTTTTTTCCCAGAGAAGAACCGAAACCGTCTTTCGCAGAATTACTGGTTAATTTTCTCCTCAGTTCTCAAGCTGTACTTACTGCTTTTCCAGCCTGTTTGCAGAACTGGTGGAAGAAGTCCCATCTGCATCGAAGCGCATGGCCAAAAGCACTGCTGTCTCAAATTGTAGAGGTTGCAAAACCAACAAAAGCCCATTTTCTCCTGTCATGCTACATAGCTGCTATGGGAAAATCTGCTTTCTCCCTTTTTTTTTCTCCTCCCTAAAATGCAAGCTCTTCATCTTTGGCACAAGTCAGCAGCTGTTTAGAATATCCTTCATGTTTCCTTGGGACACAAACGGGCACGTCCTTTTGAGCACGTCTGTTGTGATTAATGTGTGAAGAGCAACAACGCATGCAGTAGGTCATTGGGTTAAATTTGGGACAGATTTTCATAGGGTATAGCTTTGCACCTTCTGCTCTTGGGAAAGAATACAGGTGTCACCTTCTCCTTAGAGACTGGGCCACTATCTGCTTGTGCAGTGCCTTCCACAATCAAATGGATACCAATAATAATGTTCTCCTTCGACAACATATGTGCTGAAGGAAAAAAAAAGTTTCCTTATGGTTAAATCATAATTTTCACTAATCTAAAAAAAAAATTAAAAAAAAAATTTCTAGTGACTGCTACCTTAGGATCCACAGATTTACAGGTCTGAACCTTGGAAGGCCTATCAACACATGTAAAAAAACCATTTTCACATGTTTCCCTAACTATCAAATGATCAGAAGGTCACTGAAATGACTATTTAGAAACTCTCAGAGCAAGTGCCAAGGGGATATCTGGATTATGTCAAGGGTTTCTGACAGTGTTTTTGATCCTGCAAGGAGGTGAGAATTGGCATTTCTTTAGGAAGGTTTAAGCAAGAACTACAAATCTTCCCTCTACCCTCAGAGTCTGGCACATGCTTAGATTCCTATTTACAGGTCGCTTTATCCATGGGCTGGCCCTTATTCTGAAAGTAAACTGCCTTTCCTGTTGCAGACAATAAATCATTCCCCAGCTAAACGCACACGGAAAGCAATCATTTCTGCTGCCAACACCTATCAAGCTACAGTTGGGGAAAGTGGAGAGGATGTGAGATAGAAATGGGCATTTTGACTAAGCGCAATCACAGTGTAAAGGAGCCCAGAGAGAAAGAAAAGACTTGATGCATTTGGGTCCTGGTTCTGAGGGTTTAGTACAGCCAACATAGCACCTGCACCTATAGTTTCTTGGAGGACTGCAAAGACAGCAGAAGGCAAAGACAGGCTTTTCTTCTCCCATAAGATTCAGAGGGGATTATGAAAACTTCCTTTTCATAGTAAAGAACAAGAGATTAAAACCGGAAAGGCTTTAACTTGAATTTTTATCTTTGTTTGAGGATACTTATATTATTTTTTGAGGTTTTCATGTGTCTTTTTGAAATTTGTTTGGTTTCTTTGCCTCTGCAGAACTACAAGGTACTCAACACACTTATAGTTGCAAAAGCCATCAAATAAAATCAAATAGGAGATTAACATGCAAACCCCAAAACTAAGCCATGTTTTATCCCAGGGAAACAGCGTGGCTTGGTTATTTCTGTTTGAATAAGTACACTCTGTCATAGGAGTTTTAATCTCAGGACCTTCCTTTTATGGTTCACAAACCTGAAAGGCAGAAAGGACCACCTAATCTCAACTCCTAAAGGCAATATCAACAGTTGCCTTTATCACACAAAATTGCAATCCTGACAGGGCAAAAAACCCCAGCAGTTCGTTTGACAAACTCTCTTGAACTGTTACTGGAATTATCCATACCTTTAGCCTCCAAGTACTCTCTCTTGACAGATCCTGAAATAGCTGTTCCGCTATTTTCCCCTGGACTGACGTCAAGCTAAGCCAGCCTTCAGTTCCCTGGGACATCCCTTTCATCTTTTTGAAATATCGGAAATACAGTTGGCAGCCCTCGGGTTTTCTGGAATTTCCTGTTTCCCAAGATTTATTATAAATTAACAGTCACTTAAGAGAGCTTTTCAGCTCCCTATTTTAAGATTCCTGGGTGTAAAAGTTACCAGGATGTGAAGATTTTTAATTTCAACCACTCATGCCTGTCTCAGATTCTCCTTTGTTATAGGCAGCAAACTTTCTCTTCTTTCCACATCACTACAGAAGACGGGCACATAGTCTTCTATTGTTTCAAATACAAAAAACCACCCAGGGAACATTTCTGCCTTTTCTATTTTCCCTTCTTTTTTGATACTTGATCAATTAATGTGTTATTATAACTTCTACTTCTTCATTGAACCAGAATGGCTTCTCATTAGAGTAACGTTTTTTTGTTATTTATGGCAGTGTAAAACCATAATTTTGAGCAGCTGGCAGAATATTCTTCAACAATTCCCCGTGCGTTCAATGCTTTTTACTTCAAATGTAATGTTATGCCAACACAACATGTTCTGACTTTGGAAAACATCTTTTCCAGATCTCAGTACTGTGCATGCAGTAATTCATAATCTCCTGGTAGGTGTACTATGCTTGCACAAGGTCACCGTATGGGATTTGAGGTCCCATGATTCACACTATCTAAGACTGTCCACAAACAGCTTTTGACAAATTTGCTTCCCTTCTTGCTTCATTTTCTCATGCAACAAGTGGTAAATCAAACCTTTGTTTTCGAGTCCATTTTTAAGAGCACCACTCCCACTGAAACTGCTTTGGATTACTGCTCATGTGCCACTCTCTCCAATGCCTCTCCTGTAATTCTAAGAACTACGAAGTCAAACAATGTGATGCTTGTACAAAGTTGGTATTCCTAGATTTAGATATACTGAAAGCACCATAAGGCTGTTTTATGTGGTTGGGTATTCACTGATGTCACTGTCTCTCCATGGTTATTTTACAGACCCCATTTGCTCACTTGTCTTCAAGGAAAATGTACTACTGGTAGGGAAAAAGAGGGCACCAAAACCAGATCTCCCCCACAGTACCTGTAGGCCACAGCTTGGAGAACCACAAAGTCCCAAGCTGTTCTTCACCCTCAGCAGTGTGCCAACTACAACCTGCTCCTGCCTTTTGCCTTCCTCTTCCTTTCACAAGTGGACAGACGCCCCAGGACACCTGACTGTACCATATCTGAGGGTAACATAAACAAAATCCATGAAGACCTTATCCCCACAATGGAAATCACCATTGCTACACTACTTTCAGGACCATGTTGGGTTTGCTCAGGGCTGTTTCAGGCAGCTGTGATGTATGGAAGCTTTGTCTGACAAAATGTGCCCCATACCTATGGCATGGACAATCTTCATGAGATACTTGATGTAAAAGTGAATGCTTCTTTTCTGAGAAGAAAAAAGTCTGTGTGCTATTTCTGATGTGAATTGAGAAGCTATATTCTCCACAGATCCTGAAGACACGCAATTAAAGATTGTCAAATTGCACACAGGATCCAATTGAAGGTTGATCAGGTGATGTTATAACACTTGTCGCTTGACTTGACAACCTTCTGTTCTTTTAAGAGCTTTTGTGCATGATTCCCTTACTTTAAACAAACTAAAAGTGCCATTGTTTAACCTGACCCTCGAGCCCATCCAGGTCAGGAACAGGCAAGAATCATGAGATTTCTGCTTCCCAAGTGCTGCTGGCAGACCATTACTGGTCTGCAAAATCATAACAGAGCAGTGTGCAGTGCTACACCAAATAAGGATGGACCGAGCAGAGAGCAGCTCTGCAGGTCCCCTCAGTTTGTCAGAAACCATATTTTTGAGGCAGCAGAAGCCATCAGCTGCCCTGGGCTTTCTTTTCTGAAGTTCCTGGCTGGTCAGATGGATTGCCATGGGACTGCACCTGTGGCTCCCAAACCCACTCTCCAGCTGAGATCTCATGTCTTTGCTCCACAGCATGGGGGCACCAGAGCTTTAAAAGAGCTCAACAAATGTTGAACACTGGAAAATACTTACATCATTTCAAGATATATTTTCCTATTTACTTCCCCCTCAGCTGAAACACTTCAGTGGTGATTTTCCAAACACAGGCTGAGAGAACATCACAGGAACAAAACTGTGACCCTGTGCACCCAAAATTTGACAAACCTACTATGGTTCAAAATCAGACTTTGTAGAGGGAAATGACAAGATACAAGGCAGTCCTATTTCTGGTGCACACATAGAGTGAGAAGCACTGAGAGCAACAGGACTTAGCTGGCAAATTCCAGCACTTATTCGGCAAGGTGTTGAGTGCCTTTAATCCATGCCCTTTAATGAGATCTGAGATCCCTTGCAATAAGCAGGATTAAGCCATAAAAACATGAAGACAAGGAGATTAAGCTACAGATTAATAATTATATAGTATAAACAATGTGGGATAAAATAAAAGTCTTTTAGTCCACTGAAGACTGACATGTTTATATATAAAGCGGGTAATCTATAAAGCTCATTGATTAGTCTTCCAAATGAAACTAATCTAAAAGCAGTACTAATTCTTAACTAAAATATGTAATACAAATAGCATGCTAGGAAATAATCAATACTTCCCAGTGCTTGCAACCCCTACAGCAATTTTTGTGCTAAAATGAGGACGAGCCTACATAGCAAACTCTAATGCTTGCCAAGGAGTTGTCTCTCCATATACAAGTAAAAGAGAACAGTCTGTAAAAACAAGCATACTTTCTCCTTACTTCTTCCCCCTCAACTTCTGCTTACCCTAACTTTACCTTACCTATATTGCAGGCTGCAATAAGAAAAAAAAAAACTAATAAAAAAATCACTCCACACATCTTGTACTGTATTTCTTGGACTGCCAGAAGAATGCAAATATTGTATTATAGGACCAATTCCAGCCATTTTAGACAAGCCTGACCACATACATAGTGACATAGCTACATGGAAGGAAGAGATAATTTTCCACCAGCAGGCTATATGAAGATTCTGCCATTAGCACAATCAAGTAGTAGTAGGCTCAGTTAATTTATACCTATCAGAAATCAAGATCAGGTAAGTATATCTACAGATTTGTACCATTATTTCAAGAATTTAAATTCTAGTAAGACACAATTTTGTTATATGCCCAAATGACTTGTTGCTTGATGAAATATAGAACAGTCACTATTTCATTATGAATGATGTGATGCTTTTCTATCACAGCATACTATACTCCAATATAATGTCTTAAAAACAGACATACATGTGCATGTGCATAGTTACATATGTGCCTATACACATATGCACTAAATTTCATTAGTATCTCTTAGAAAATACCTATTATTGTCATTGCATGTTTCTGGAATAGCTCATGTCACCTGGTATCAGCTTTCCAAACATTAAAAAACTACATGATCTCTTTTAAAAGGGTCCTTAGGCCAGTCCTATCAATAGAGCTTCCCAGACTTATATTAAAGAGGAAGCACTCTTAACTCTGTACAAATTATGTGATTTAATATTATTAGCTGTCATTATTCCATGTATTTCTCACCTCAAGTACATACACACACATATATTCTTCTCTGCTGCATGTAGCAGGAATTTTTCCAAAAGGAGAGTAAGCAAGAGGAGAAACGTTCAAGTGTTTTTAGTAACAACATAGGAGGACAGAAATGTATGAAAAAAACCTACAAAATGGGATTAGTGCAGAGGCAATAATGAAAAGTTGAGTGGATGGGGAAGAGCCAGAAGCAACATCAACGAGGATGCTAAGTGGAAGGGTCTAAGATAGAAGAAGGGAAAGGACCAGGCTCACCTCAGAGAGAGAGGAGGCTGAAGAGGCACAGGGTTTACAGGTCAAAAGTTACATGGAAGGACAAGTGGAGGAGGGATGGCTGGAGAAGTTTCAAAGGAGAAGGGCCAGTAGTAAGTGGGCAGGAGCCCAGTCCTGCCTTCGCTGCCTCCAGGAGGGTGAAGAGGCAGAGATCAGAAAGTGATAATGGAATCATGAGAAAGAATGGATATTTTCCAGTGTTTTCAGTGAGCAAAAATAAACTGGAGAAGCACTCTAAAGCGAGTAGGTAAGGATGCTGGGAGGGAGCAGAAAAGAGTGGACAAGAGGCAGAGAGATGTTGTGCTAACCAGAACAAGAGCGGGAAAGGACTGCCAAGGAACTTGAAAGAGCAGTGGGAATGGAGGCGACACCTAGCAAAATGGTTCCTGAAAATTGTCCATTCAATGGAAGGCAAGGGGAGGGAAAGTCACAGGCACTCAGAGAGGCAAACAGGGAGAAGTGTCAGAGCAAAGAAGAGATGAGAGGGGAGAGAGAAACTGATGAGAAGCTGGAGAGTGGGTGAAGATACAATGCCAAGAGATGATAGCCCAGCTGATTAGAGAATTAGGCACAAGAGACGTCAGACAAAAGGCAGAGAGCAGAAGAGGCCATGGAGGTGGCAAGAGCCTAAGCTTAAAATATAACTTGTCTAACAGTTCAAATGCACCAGTTGTACGCTTCCCCTCCACCTGCCCCTTCTCTCCATCGCATTGCACCTTACAGCAGCAAACAAGCAAAAATCCAGCCGCCCTCAGGCTGATCCTGGAGGAGCAACAGAATAGGAAAGAGGAGAAATAAAAGCTGGCTGACAATAGCTGCCTGTGGATAAAAAGGAGGCTTTTAGCACAGCTGTGCATCTATATTTGATTTACGTGGGCTTCTTCATGCAAAACAGAGGCACAGCAGTGCAAATGGTTTTCTAAAGAAAGAATCGTGGACAGAAACTCCCACACATTAGAAAGAGAGAAAGGAAATGCTGATGTCCTGGTCTATGCCAGGGATGTCTACGGAGTTGGGGATCCTGACTCAGGCAGCCGACACAAAGGCGTCTGCATTGCGCCATCCCCATAGAAGGCAGCGTTACACCCAACGGCATGAGGACTGATGTACACAAAGCCCTACAAACTTTCTTAGGTGGCTTATTATTTTGAGTTTGAGCTTGATATCCCCTTGTATCCTCAAGAAAATGACTACTGAACATTGTAAAAATTTTGTTCTTTGTTACAGTTAATTTCCAAATTAAGAAGCAACCCTGACTGCACACTACATGTTTTTGCAAATGTTCTTTTCTAGTAGCAAGTAATTAACCTTGTGTTAGAGCCTGAAAAGTCCCTACTAGTTTTTGAACTTACAGACAGCTGGAAAATGCCTACTTAGGCAAGTGTGCACATCTTTAAGCAATTCCTACTTGCTAATTACTCTTCCAGAAGCTGCCAACAGCTATTCTAACATTTTGCTAACTAGGGAGGAATATCACATCGCATTATCATATATTATGTGAATTAACAACAGGATGCTCGGGAAGCAATGGGATAAAAATCAGGTAGTTGAGAAAGAAATTAAAACTAATCAATGTACACACACACACACAAGTCTGCTGTATGCAAACAGCTTTTCAGAAACAAAGGACATGGCTGGGGAATGAAAAACAAAAGTGAAACCGCATTTGCAGAAGTTGTCAAAGTAGATTCCTTCTCTTGGTGACAGATGAGATGAGAGGAGACTGAAGCCCAGGACCCCCTGTAAATGAGACTTGCTAGTACTCCACTAACCCACTGCAACCAGAGCAATATTCACCTCCACAACACAACAGACGTGATTCAAACTGGCAAGCCTTTGCACATCAAGCACGATGCTTTCCCCTGCTCGGTGAAGTTTCTGCAATATTCACTGCGACAGCCCAGAGGGAATTCAAGCTTGACCTATGCAGAAAGCTCACCAGTGCTCCTGGAGAGCAGAGCAGCCCCTTTCGTAGCTGAAAGGGCACCAAAGGACATGAAATAGGTGCTTTTGGAGGAACATCCTCGAGATGGACCTGCCAGCACTGCAGACATCCCGTGCTACCCTTGGGCACGTGTTGAGAGTTGGAGGAAGCAGCTTGAAGTCAAAGGTACTTTTACATATGTGTATGCATATTTACTGCAGTGAGCTAACATAGGATTTGCACTAGGAATGTCTGCTTTGAAAACTGTAAAGGTAAATTATTTTCAGGACAAGCGTCCTTATGCAGCATCTCAGGGGAAGCTCTGGTCGTCTTTGATCAAATGTCTTTTTCTTTGAATGCTGTTACGCTGTAGTCATCATTCCTATTTAAGGGAAGGGAAAAAAGGCTTCATATCACCACTTTACCTTTTCACTCAATCTAATATAAAAAACTGGCACAATTAGCATAGGCGAAAGAAACAAAGCCTGGCTGATAATGGCATGCTCAAGTATTTACTAGGCGGTGCAGGGGAGGAGGCACTAGCTGCAGATGACTATGCAGCTCATTCATTGAATGACTGCAGCAGCAGCTTCCTGCTACCAAGAGGGTTCCTTGAAATCCCTCCACAAACGCTCTGCAACCAAAGTGTAAAAGCAACCGCTTGCCTTGCTCTGATTGCCCACTTGAACTTTTCAAGAAGGTTGCATGTATTTACCATCGATCTACAGTACTGTGTTGCCAACTGACTTGTGGCGGAATGACTGCAAACCCTGACTGCTGTACTTATGCAATCCACACACCGCTTTGCCCCCAGGCCTCGAAAGGGCATTGCATCTCCATTTGTACTGCTGTGTACCTCTATTTACCGGTGGGTCTAGGGGTACAGGCAAACCAGCTGATTTAGGAGCTTGTGGCTGCACTGCCAGGGTTGTAGGCTACAGAGAGTTGACTACCTTGACTTCTTGGCTACTTGTCCAGATGGATAAGTCAAAGGGCAAGGTGATTTTCCTGATAGCTACAGCCTAGACAGTAGTTGGAATCTGGCCCACACTGGTCGTTCAGATGCTTCGCTACTGGGCGCTGCTGCAGTGTTTAGCATTGCTGCCTTCACTACCTGGATTTGTCTTGCCTGTGCTGTGTATATATAAGGATACACGGACCATGAGATTCACAATGAACTCCCGCAATACTTGCAGTCAACAACTGACCTGGAGTCAGGAAAAATGTCCTTCAGCAGGAGGATGTGCCTATGAATAAGGCAAAACTCATTATCCCAAGAAGGGTTCCCCTTCCTCGTAAAATTAGCAGTGTATGCAGTCAGATATCACAATGTAAACACATTGCTTTGAATCTCACCAGCTTCACTATCAAGCACTACTGTACTGCTAGGGAAAGAAAAGTATGAATTCCATATAAAGTGTCTACTAGAACAGATACTAATTCTGACACAGGAAAAGTTTTATTGTAGGGTTTTTAGAAGAGTGGAATGCGAGGGAAAAAGTGTGAAGCCTAAAAGCAGCGACACACCACGTGTTACAGGAGACATGTTAAACAAGTGTCCCTGTGAGAAATGGAGAAGATAGCTGAAGCCCCTCCTGTGACCACATCTTGCAAACCAGAAGAGCTCAGAAAAATCCTTTCTAAGGCATGCTGTTGCCTTCTCCTTATTTTTGGCAATTTTGCTTCATTATTTCAAGTCTGGTTTTAAGTATTTTTTTTAATCCTGAAAGATATCCTTAAATCTCATCTAGTTGCCTCGTTTTTCTGAGACAAAAGCAGAGTACTGCCTTCACTCAAGTATGGTTGTCCCTCAAAATGTTGGAACGGACATCTCCTGCAGTGCTCAGTTGTGCTGCACAGCTCAGCAGTAGCACAAGGATAATGAGATGCATACACTTTTATATTTAACAAAGGAGCCTGTATGAAAGAGGTGCCTTCTAATCACCACTGCTACACTGGAGAGCCCTTTACCATGCAATAGAAGGGTGGAAAGAAAGGCTAAATAAATCATGAGCAAGCAAAAATAGGTTGTGGCACACCCCCATACTTTTCCATTTCAGCTCTGTAAAGTTCAGCTCCATCCAGGTGATGCTACTGGAACCACTATGCAAAGAGAGAGAAGTGAGCAAATATGGATCAACCAGATTCTGTCTATGAACTGAATAAAATCCTGCAGCACAACAGAGGATGAAGAAGTTGTCATCATTTACATAAGAAAATGGAGTCAGGCAACCTGATCCAGAGCGAAAGAATAACCAGGCAATCTTCATCCAGTACAGTTGCAAGGAGAAAAGGTCAGGAAAAACATAGCCAGATTTCTGAGCAGAAAATCCACTTGTCTCCCAAACCCTTTCCATGTCCTCAGGTGCAAATGCACTGCCAGTTTCTGTAGAGGGAGCATGTTCTGGAAACTCCCAGGAGTGGAGGGGTGAATGTGACAAGTGCCATAGGCCAATAGTTGCAGCAAAGGAGCAACTACTGCTTCACTGGTGCAAAACTGGTGCAACTGCCTCAAATGCGTGTGCAATGACACAGCATCAGCAAAAGCTAAATGGGAGATGAATAGAAACATGCTCTTACATCCAGAGCCATCTGTCCCTCTGCACTTGGTCTTGTTTTATAAACTGACCTACTGTTCCAAATCCCAGATTTTCAGAAACAGCACTGGCTGACGATATTACCAGGAAAAAAGATCAGTACCCACTAAACAGTGTAACTGAGGAATTGTTTACAGGAGGCTGAGGTAGTGATGACAGAAGCTGGAAAACCAAAATCCCAGAGAGGGGGAAGCACAGGCCACTCTGTTACATATGCAAGAAGCAGCAGAACCAGCATTTTACAGCACAAGTTGTATTCTCTTCTGGCAAAAGCACGTGAGAAGTTTAACAAACACCATTCCTATTTTCCAGTACAAATGATACATTTCAGAGGACTAACAACCATCCCTTCCCTGCTCTTCAGACTGGCCTTGGAGTAAAGGAGACCAGAAGACCCAGGAGATTCCTAAAATCTATTACTGTACCAAATAAACAGCTAGTATTCTCCTGCAAACTAAGTCTGTTCAACTATTCCCAAACAATTACTGCCTCCGCACCCCAAACAAAGATAAATTTCCTCTCCAAGGTAATTTTTAATATCATAAGTAGGCTTGGTAATGGCAACCCTGTTAATTTAATATTTTCAGAGACCTTTATCATCTCCCTTTGTTGAGGTTTTCCACAAAGCACCTATCCTTATTGTTTTTCAGCCTTTTAAGCCCTTAGTTTCCTATTACACTGGCATGTCTTCATCGGCCTGACTTAGTTTTATCATGTGCTTTCAGGGGGAGATTTCCTCCCTGCACTGCCTCGACTTGCTGTGCATCCTCCCCACCTCAGTGCTCTCTCTTTGAAATGGAGAAAAAGGAAAACTAGGAAATGCAACAGATGGTCTGAAATCCTTTTCTTGTGAAAACTATCACTATGTCAGCTAGCTTAGGCAATATTTCAAATATTTCCGCATGTGCCACCAGTATTATCCACGACTAGGGAAGATGAGGAGACTGCTTGTGAAACTCACCCAGAGGCACACTGTTTGCAACAGCCTAGTCCTCTTGTTGAAGGCTCCTTCTTTTCCCTACTCTAAATCCAATAAGAAAACTAATACTCTCCAGATTTAAAGCTGACAGGTGGTACATGCATAATTAAAGATGACCTAACAGAGAATGCTCTCATTTCTGGCACATTATCAGACACTTAAGCAAAGCAATTATCAGTAGGCAATCTCTTCTGTCAACAGAGATTGGATGAAACATTTTGCCAGTCAGGAAGATATTGCAATGATGATACATACGCATTTACAAATTCTCCAGCAATGTAACACAGACTTAAATCTCTATTACCTCAGATAGATGTCTGCGTCACCTATACAGGACTACAGTAACCTCTTCTCACATTTTCATGCTCCTCTGTGCTATTTCCACGGAATCACAGTAAATACTACACAGACTCCACCTTGCTCCTACTCATGTCAACCTCTTCCTTCAACCCAGCTGCACTTCCTACAAGTCCTGTCATCCCTCTCCACCCAGGCTTACTGTCCTCTCTAGGTCCCGCAACCTTTATCCTTGTGCTGGTAGATAGTTGATCTACACGTCTTAGTAAAAAGTCCCTCCCCAGCTTTCTAGTAGGTCCCCTTCAGGTACTGGAATGTCACTATAAGGTCGAATCAGAGCCTTCTTTTCTCCAGGCTGAACAATCCAAACTCTCTCTGCTTGTCCTTCTATGGGAGGTGCTCCAGTCCTCTGATCATCCTTGTAGCCTCCTCTGGACCCGTTCCAACAGCTCCATATCCTTCTTACACTGAGGATTCCAGAACTGGACACAATACTCCAGGAGCAGAAAAGAGGGGCAGAATCACCTCCCTCGACCTGCTGGCCTCGCTTCTTTTGATGCAGCCCAGGCCTTCTGGGGTGCAAGTGCACATTACTGGCTCATGTTGAGCTTCTCATCAATGAGCACCCCCAAGTCCTTCTCCGCAGGGCTGCTCTCAAACACATCATCCCCTTTCTTATACTGAAACTGCAGGTTGCTCCAACCCAGGTGTAGGACCTTGCACTTAGCCTTGTTGAACCTCATGAAATTCACAGGTTGTTCAGAGAAGTGGTAGATGCCCCACCCCTGAAAACATTCAAGATCTGGTTGGACAGGGTTCTAAGCAACCTGATCTAGCCGAAGGATGTTCCTGCTCACTGTGGGGGCGTTGGAATAGATGACCTTTGTGGTCCCTTCCAATCAAAACCATTATATGATTCTATGAATTAATGACTTCATATGTTGTGACAGACTGCGCCTGGTCTGACCAACCATGTTTCACTCGCTCATTGTGAACCATGAGCTGAACATCTTTCCCCTGGGAGTCATGAAGGTAGGAGAGGTGAGTGGCCTTGCCTCCCCAGCTTATAGAGGGCAAACATAAGCAAAGATCAGATGGTAATTTTTACATGGAATCAACCCAAAAGTCTATGCTAGAACTAGGAACATCTTCCCCATTTTTTGGTTGAGCATGCAGATGGCACTGCCTCCCAAAATAGCAGTGTCACCCATGCAGTTTGGAAAAGGCAGAAACTTTTTAAGCTAAACTCTTGAAAGCTTCCTTCAAACAGTGTTTTGCAATGAATCCAGAAAGTGTTCTGCACCTTTTTTTCTCACCTAAGAGGGATTTTTAAAAAAGGATATTTTGGGGAAGAAAAACAGGGAGAACAAAAAATAATTAGGAAAAGAAAAACCTAAAAAGGTGAGTGGATTTCTTAATTTTGGGGAAATTAGGACTGTGAGAAGTATTATAAACTGCAATTACATATGCACACAGGATTGCACTTTATGTTACAGAAGAGCTGTTCTTAAGGTATAAAATTGCTTTAATATTGCACTAAGACAAGTGTTTCTTTTTCATAAAAAGGCTTATGGTAATGGATTTTCAAAGCAAAAGTAAAGCTGCTTTTCCCTCAGAAGAGGGTTTTAGAGAAGGGAAATTTCACAATGTCAGTGGTGTGTGTTTTGCTGCATTTCACGAGATCACTCATTATTTAAATTCTGATGTATTTATGTCATACATGGATAAACGATTTTATTGTTCAGAACATGTCTTTATATGAACATCTCTGCTGTTAGATCTAGTGTTATTTTGCTTTTTTTTTTTTCTTTCTCCTTACCAAGTCAGAACAAAAGTCTCTTTTACTGCAGTTTTGGGTACTTTGTGCAAATGGCAGTTTTTACACATCAATCGTCAGTTTAATAACACTAACGATAAGAGGGGAATTAACGGTAATGGGTTGACTTTCTGGCAAGCAAATCAGAGTTTATAGACAAGTTTCTACTATGTCAAACTTTATAGCCCTGTGTTATCAAAAGCACTAGCAGGGAGAATTAAGTTTAAACCATTGACTTGTTAGCAAGCTGGGCTTACTGAACCACAGCCTTCCTGCACAAAGATTGATTTATTTAGAAATCCATTGTGCAAGATATGAAGAGATAGCAATAGTCTTCTGGGACAGCAGGGAGCCATTTACACAACAAAATACATTTGCCAGGGGATACTGATCTGATTGAGCAGGTTCAATATCGTTCTCAGTTAAAGCATACCAGTTAGTCTCTCGGTCTTCCGTAAGGCATAGAGCTTGGTCATTCCTCCTCCCTCTCTACTCCACTCTGGCAGTCATGGTACCTTACAGCAGTTAAATCCAGTCTTGCACTGTTGTTCCCATGAATGACCCTGGTGACTTCACAGGTATTGGTTATTGGCTTTCATGCAAGACCAGCATGGGAAGAGGAAAACTGCATCATATGGATGGCTAGGGCAGTGAGAACAAATGAATGGATGCCTACAAAAAGGCTCAATCATGACTGTAGGAATGACATTGAACATAAGAAAAAGCTTTAGCTTTTCCCAACATGCAAAAAAGAAAAAAAAGATGTATGTGACTATGGTTTTAATATGGGAAGTATAGATACAAATTACACTTTGCTTCCATACACTCACCTTTGTCTATGAATAGGACGCTCTAATGAATTGCTCTACTCTTGAGTCCCATGCCATGCAGGGCATCTTCTTTTCCACAGATGTCTCATGGTTTTTAACACTACTTGTAGTTTTGATGCTTCGGTTTCTAGCTACAGGCTGTAAGGATTGAAACCTGCATCCTGAGGAGGACAGGTCACTGCCATTGAACCACAGCCTTCCCAGGCACAGTACTCTTCAGTTTGGCTATATTTATACAGGACACGAAGGAATGGTCTCAAGCTCCGCCAGGAGAGGTTCAGGCTTGACATAAGGAAAAAAAAATTCACAGAAAGGGTCATTGGGCACTGGCAGAGGCTGCCCAGGGAGCTGGTTGAGTCACCTTCCCTGGAAGTGTTTAAAAGATGGATGGATGAGGTGCTGAGGGGCATGGTTTAGCGATTGATAGGAATGGTTGGACTCGACGATCCAGTGGGTCTTTTCTAACCTAGTGATTCTGTGATTCTGTGATTTCCTGGTTAATACCATGACAACTTAAAATGGTATTTCCAGGCAAGAAAAAAATATACACTAACTGCTAATGGAACTGTACTGCATGTCCATCCTGCCATGTGTAAGCTTTGCTGAGAATCCAGTTTTAGAGAGAAGAAACAAAGTCCCTTATCATTATTTGCAGTATGCACTTTCAGTGATGTTTTCATGAGTAGGCAGGTGGAAAAATATGTTTTTATGCAATACAAAGTCTGCTGAAGTTTTACAGAAAGTCCCAAGGCAGGCAGGGCTTATTATGCAGGGCAGGAATGAAATGTAGGATCTTTGTGGAGAAGCTGTTTTATCATCGAGTGGCAGTTTAGAAGAACTGTGGGAGCTGGGTTGTCTCACCCACGAACAAACTAGGAAATGACAGGAGCTTGTAGATGTTGTCTGAGTGTGAGGTCAGAGACAGAGAAGCAGTTAAGCCCTGTCTCTGAGGGACTGCCCCTCTGAGGGTGGATGTAATAGGTCATTACAAAGTAAAAAATGCCGAGAAATAACTAATTCACTCAACGTAATCACTGTGGCTGGGGAAAGCAAGGTGGTGTTAGAAGTGGGTTTGGGTGAGCAATAAGCAAAACAGTGTGAGGAACACATACGTATGATGTGCCAGCACATGCATCATGAAAGTCTCTGGAGTTTTGATGCACTGTCACCATGACATCATGCTCCCAGCCATTCAAATCATGGACCCTGCCACGCTATCTGTGTGCCTCTAAGTGAGAACACAAAGTTTGTGTCCTGTGACCTGCTGTTGTTCACCATGATCCAGCCCCAGGCACTGCTAGAGACAAAAGTAACAACTTTCCTCTCCCTGTAAACCTATGCAAGAATTAATCCATAACAAAAATCCAGCCCAAAAAGCAAGTCTTCAGTCAAATGAAGCAATGCGTAAAGATCACCGTCTGAGTTGGAACACACAACTAAATTTTTCCCAAGCCGGAGGAATCCCAGTTCCTACTTAAAAAATGGGAGCTGTGCACGCTCAATCCTTTGCTGCAGGCTGGTATCCACTCTCAACACCACTTCAAAAAATACTATTGCTTCATCAATACATTCGTAATTCAACCAAAAATAATTCAAAAAGCATCTGAAGAGCTTTGCATGGTAAACATCAGAAAAACACCACTTTCCAACCCTGCAGCCAGTTGTTCCATAATATCTTCTGCTTTGTGCTGACAACCTTTTTTCCCTCCAATCATTCAGACACAATGCCTTCAGGTCTGTCTAAGTAATGTAATTTACTGGAGTGGAATTCCCTTGATACCTGCTGCAGCACTCAATGACAGTATCATTTATACTCTACACTGTCATGCCATGACACTGATACATTGGCTTTCATCCCTCATTCAGCACAGAGGGTGCAATTTCACCTTCCATTGTGCCCTTCTGCAGACTGCACATACAAATTCCCTCCATTCATTCCTAATTACAAACCTCTGCTGAAATACTCTCATTAGATTTATATTTCTCACTCAAAAGTGTCAATCTGATTTAAAAATTCCAATTTTCCAGAAGATTCATCCATTAGCAGCAACCTCCAAGGCGTTCCCTAACTGAGTGCATTAGAAGTGAAGCTGGCAGAGCAGAGACTCTTAAACACACCATTACAGCAAATCTCCATTGTTAATGTTTTTGTACTATTCAAGCAATGCAATAAGGAGCCTGCAACCGGCCACCTCTGTTCCTCCAGGAAGCAACAGATGTCACCAGCAGTCAACTGTTACGTCCAGCTCTGCTCACACTGCAAGGCTGCACTGCATCACTGAGTGTCTGTCATCTTTCCCAGGTACATGGGAGGGGATCACCAGCTGTCCGGGATCTGCTGCCACCTTCTCACAGGACCTCCTGTATATGATGGGAGCAGTAACAGCTGAGGTGGCTGTTTAAAGGACTGTTTGTCGATGGTAGAAGCTGACAGCCATAGAAAGAGATGACAACTATAAAAATGCTTGAGCGCAGCTTGTTTGCTGTGGGAGTTAAAAAAAGAAAAAAAAAAGCTGGGGGTTTCCTGAGGTAGCAGATCTGCTATGCAACGCAACAGGTTGTTAGAGCTCTTCAGCTGAAAACCTCAACCACATTGCTTCAGTTACTTATACTAATCCTAATTCAGGCGACACATGCAGGGCTGTTCCCTTCAAACTGTGTCCAGAAAACACAATCCCACAGACTCCACGGACCAGCTCTGCAAGTGGTTAAAAGAATCAAAAAGAGATCTGTTGACCACTTCAAGAGAAAGGTAAACACCTTAAAAACCTCATCACCATACAAGGGAAAAAAATGAAGAGCCCTGAGACGGGTACTAATAGTTGCACAACACATCCAATGTGCCACTCTAAAAATAGCTTGTGTGGCAATACCCCTGGAAAAGACCAGTGTGTCTTATCCAGTTGGAAACTGTGGCGGTGATGAGTGGCACATGAGTGCTGTCGCCACATGACGACGCATTCTCTCCTGCCGTTATCTTTCAAAGCCATCAGGTTTGAAATCATCTGCATCAAGTGCAGCAGTAGAAAGAAGTGGGGAGAGGAGGAAAAGAACATCTACATCTGTGCTGAAAAGGGAAAATTCCACAGAAAAAATGACAACAAACCTTTATGCCGCTTGTCAGCATTTGGTCACCTGCGGGACTGAGACATGCTGGCAATTACAACAGATGTAATAAAATTCCCTGCAGCAACCACTTCCATGGAAACTAATTATTTCTGAAGTTTTGCCACTTCCCACCTGAAATATTTAAAATTTGATTACTGTATTAGCTTTCTTGCCTTGTGTATGTCGCACCACAGCAGAAGACTATGCGAGGGGCACACACAGATGTAAATGCAGAAACACACGTTTTAGCAAAAAGGCAAAAGTAATGCAGCAACAACAGGCACTGAGCTCTCCTAAGAAGGGGAGGGTTACATCAAGCTAATTTAAAGAGATTTCATATTGCATAATGAAATACTCACCACCGGCAGCATGGCTATTCCATGGAACAAGCACGTGTGCCTCTAAGTGCCTCCAGCACCCCACATCCTCTGTGCCGCATGGCATTACTCAGAGTGAAAAACTATTGTCTTACGTGGCCCAATTCTCAAGACCAACATCTCTGCTACCCTGCCAAGCCTGGAAAACCTGGACAGGTCAAGTGGTGAAGCTCAAGCTGTGATGAAGCAGAAAGCAACTTTTCAGCCTCTACCTTTGGTTCTGCAGCTCTTGGATAGATGCTTTCTTTACTTATCCATCACAAGAATGACATAACTGAGAAGTCTGACATGAACAGACACATTCATTCTCTGGAAATGCCACAGCTACTTAATGTGCGAAGCTGGGACAACACCAAACCTTACACCATGAAGTTATGAATTTCCACGCACACACTGACAACACCTCTCTCTAATGTTTCCCTTTGCCATAAGCTGACATATCAATTAATGTGGTCAGAACAGATTTAGTAGCTCAAGATACTGCAACTAATTTAGCATCTTGCTATCCGGTGCAACTACCTGGAAAAGATATTGAGACAGTATATTTCAATACCATCAACCTAAAAACCAACCCAAAAGGATTTTAAGTGCCAAAAGTTAACCCTGAAAATCTGTTTCTTGATGCTCAGCAGATCTGTATAGAGGTTTGTTTTTTTTTTTAATGTTTCCTTTGCCAAAAAATGAAGTTCTGGATCAACAGTTCAAGTCACACAAGAGAAATTTTAGAGGGCTGTTTTCACAGATCTTTTAGTCCTCTCCAAAGCTGCTTTTTTTTCCAGAGGGCAGAACAATTCTGGTTCCAAAATTCTTTCATCACCACTTCTTACTTATGCACTCAAGCCTAACTCCTTAGTTTTTTAAACAAGAAGTTGATTAATTAACGTAGCCAGACCACACCACAAGTAAACTCTGCCTCTCTTTCCAATAGAGACCCATTTACAAGTATTTAAGCCTGGGACTCACCAGACAAAGCTGAAGCTGCAGGCAAGAGTCATTCGAGTTGAGAGGAGGATTACACTTGCTCTATAAATTCTAAAGCACTCTAAGCTTATTTTTAGTTGTACACAAAGGGCAATAAATGGAAAATCTTATTGTAACCACCACTTTTTCATGACCACCCACACTTCCAACACCTACAGCAGAAGTATATAAATGCAAAAACCCCAGAACTCAGGTCTCATCTGAACAAGGGATGCAAACTAGCTAATTGCTGTAACTTTGTTTCCAGTTTGTATCTAGAGTGCTATTACACTCTGGTTAAATATCAAAGACAGCTATTTGCATGCAGTGCATATGTATTCTCAGGTATCCTCCTGGATTTTCATACATTTAATTAATTATTTTCTTTCAGTTACCTGGTAGAGGCTTCTGATCACTGATCCATTTTCAAATGATGAAATTAAGAAACCACCTTTCCCTAACTCTCAGTTTCTCCCCCAACTGCCCAAACTAGTGAGGTGCAAGGAGTTAATACTTCACTTGTCTGTGAGAAATTATGCTGAATACTCCACCCAGAAATTGGTAATTAAGGAAAAAATCCCTTTACACTCATAATAGTAGAAGAACTTCAAACAAATTGCTGTCAAGGATGATTTCATTGTGTTTAAATCCACTTTATTTCAAGTAGCTTTGCAAATTACTCTTTAATTTTACATGTAAAACTCTCACGTCTGCTACAATGCTAGTTTACCCTCCTGTTGTCCTACGCTTGATTCTTTCTATTTATCACAAACAACACAAGCATGAACCTAATTATCATCTGAGTAAAAAAGAATTGACAGAGTAAGAAAGACATACAGAAAAAAGGTGTATCTTAAGACTAGGCTCAACAAGAGTATAGGTGATGCCACATCTGGAGATAGGGAAAAGAGAGTGAACGATTTCATGCCTTTAGTTACTTTGCTGTCTCTGAAAACACAAGTTATTACAGCCAGAAAAGCATCCACTACAACACTTTTACTTCTCAACTCTTTGCAAATAATAACAGGGAACAAGTCCCATAAGCTAGCAATCAATATTTAACAAAATAATCTATGACAAAGTGCCAGCCCAGAAAAATGTACCTTTACCTGCTCATTAATTACTTGCTAGACCAAGTATCCCATTGCCTTCCTGCAGACCCTGGCAAGCCAAGCGCAGAGCCACCTGCTCTCAATGCGCACCGCTGAAATCAGGTGTGTGCTTTTCTGGTGAGGATTTAGGTCGTAGGACCCGTGTGCTGACTGCTACAGAAGCGCGGGTACCTAAGTATTATGAAAATAAATGGGTCATACACCACTGAACTAACAACCACACCACCCCCAAGACGGGCACTGAATGACTGTGCAGGGCTTTGCCAGAGGGAGAGGAGAGGTTGAACAAGCAGTGAAAACAAAACTGATGTGGTGAGATGGATTTTACTTTTTACTAGTTTGGCTTACAGAGAAAGTTGATCTTGCTGTCGCATTCTCTCGGTCTTTTCTTTATAAAAAAAAAATGAAGCAACATGCAGGCAGGTAAGCCAGCCTGTGGAGATGGGCGAGCATCTCACCCCCACCTCAGTGGTAAGGGGAAGTGCCACCAGTCCCACACAGAGAGAGGGCTGTGACTCAGTCCCTCAGGCTGACAAACACACACACACGGGATGTCACCTACCACAGTGAAAAATAAAAGTCCTTGCCACAACGCGTCAGCCACGTGGGAAAAGTCAAGTAAACAGATCAATGACACCATGAACCCACGTGGCCCGTCTCACCACCGGGGTGATGTACAAACCAACCTGTGGTCAGTGGCAGCAAAGGGGAGAGGTGCCAGAGTAATTTAGTTTCCTATGGCCTACTCTACTGCAATAAACACCACTGCCCTCCTCCATTGTACCAGCTAAACACAAGCAGGATGTTCCTTCTGGCCATACGGCCCATAGTCACTGGGTGTCCCCAGCTAGGGATGCCTCCAGCACAGGCTCTTTCTTGATCAGAAACATCCAGAGAGGAACATCAGCTCACCACCCACACACATGTGCATGTGCAGTTGCTGCGTGTGAAGCTACAGCAGTGTTTTTCCCATCATACTGAATAGATCTGCCCAGAGAGATGGTTTTATTTTTAATGGAATTGTATATATTAAAATATTTTACTTATATGCTCTCTATATAATTTATGTATATATATAAATTAGAAAATATATTTAATCAACAAGATATAGTTGCAGCAAACAGTCATTAAAAGCAGTCCTCAGCCACCTAGGGTGGGGGTGCAGCCCGCCTTGGGTACAGAGGCATTGATGGTGCCAGGGAGCACACTGAGGGACCAATGCAGTGCTAGCAGTGATCATTGACTTTATGTGTTCTCAACAGGGAGGTAGCAGGAGTAACTGGACTAATTAGCAGCAAAGATTTACCCTAAATCGTAGGCACACACTTTTTGGTTGTTATGAGTGCTACACTTGGGACAGGATGATACAGGAGGTTTTGAAGCTCATCAGGGTAGGAGATGATACACACAATGGTGCACAAGGTGCAGAGTCCTGCTGTGCCAATACCACAAAATGGGTAAGAAAATGCTTTCTCCACCATAAAGCTGGCATTCAACTGGAAAATGTACCACAAAAAATAATGAAATCCAGATACGGCCACATCTCGCATCAAAGTCCTGTAGGATGCACCCATACATGCCCTCAGCTATGGTTGTGGCACTTGGGAAGTAGGTTTGGTACCCAGACTTAGATTAAGTCATAGAATCATAGAATCACCACCAGGTTGGAAGAGACCCACCGGATCATCGAGTGCAACCATTCCTATCAAACACTAAACCATGTCCCTCAGGACCTTGTCTACCCATGCCTTAAACACCTCCAGGGAAGGTGAATCAACCACCTCCCTGGGCAGCCTGTTCTGTGGGAGAGTGACTATGCGAGCAAGGCCAGGGCTCACTGGGACAGCTAATAGATAACTCCCCTGTGTAGCAACTTTGTATATCTTACCACCTGCAAGATGGCAAGGACAAGATGCCCCTGCTGTACAATAACAGGAGCTAAGCAAGAGATACTGAGCCTGGGAAATGAGGAACTTGGATACAACTGTAGCCTGCAAGCAGAAGAAAATATGTAATCATGATTTTTTTAGAAGTAGCCAATTAGAAGTCTGTTGTTAAGTAAACGCCTCTCCTATGCCTTGTTAAGAAAACTATATAACCTGTCCAAACCTGCTAATAAACTGGAGCTTGTTTATCAATCATATTGATTGTGTATAGCTTCCCTCTCCGCAATACTGTTCCAATGCCCAATGACCCTTTCTGTGAAAAACTCCCCTGGTGGAGCTTGAGGTCATTCCCTCTTGTCCTGTCCCTTGTCACTTGGGAGAAGAGGCCAGCTCCCTCCTCTCTNTTGGCCTTCTTGGCCACCTGGGCACACTGCTGGCTCACGTTCACATGGCTGTCAACCAACACTCCCAGGTCCTTCTCTTCCAGGTAGCTCTCTAGACAGACTAGAACTACTAGCTTGTAGCTCTGCATAGGGTTGTTGTGCCCCAAGTGCAGGACCCGGCATTTGGTCGTGTTAAACCTCATGCCATTGGACTCTGCCCAGCGGTCCAGCCTGTTCAGATCCCTTTGCAGAGCCCCCTACCCTCCAGCAGAACACTTCCACCCAGCTTACTGTCATCTGCAAACTTGCTAAGGGTGCACTCAATGCCTTCATCCAGGTCAATGTTCAAACAGATATGACCTCACTTTCAGAAATCTGATTTCCTTCTTAATCCCGTCAAGTTACCTGACCTTTCAGTGCAGATTTTAAAAAAGATACATTTTTCCCAGGCTGTGATGTTGGCGGATGACACACATTTTATCAGCAAAATCTACACCTTGAAGTTTTACATTATTTACGTCTGCCTACAGATGACGGCAGAACAGATTTCAAGAGATCTTTTTAAAAATTTTTTGAAGGTCTCATCTCATACCTAACAAATAAAAAATCCATGTGCAGCAATTTCTGAGTTTTAGGATTTTTGTTTTCAGCATGAACAGAGCACTTGCTGTCCTTGCTGAATTCTCAGCACTGCACAAGCAGCACAAATTAGGACAATTTATTAGACACAGAACATCATTCACTAATATGTGGGTTTTTTCTGCTTTATAAAGGAAAACACACAGGGGGTAAAACAAAGCAAGAAACATGACCAG
This sequence comes from Piaya cayana, assembly GCA_013389865.1. Taxonomy (NCBI): domain Eukaryota; kingdom Metazoa; phylum Chordata; class Aves; order Cuculiformes; family Coccyzidae; genus Piaya; species Piaya cayana. The sequence goes on from WAAB01003897.1 coordinate 240,283, forward strand.
AGAGTGGAAATTGGTAGAAATCACTGCCTGTCTCTGCTGGGATGCCAGAAGCCCTGCTCAGCATCTGCTCCAATGCATGGCCATGTCCTCAGTACCTGGGCAAAGCCCAGTTTGTATGCTGCCATTAGTGACTGTTCGGGATAATGAAGTGTGAGCCGCTCAGCAAAGAGCACAGCTTCTCCCTAATTCCTGCAGTCCCTCATTATAACATATGCAGTCTAACCTGCATATGATTAATTCTCAGGGGACCTGGATAAATGGGTTTTTTTTTAAATCTTGATACACATGCTATAACAGGGTTTTGCAATCAGCTCCATCAGAACAAGGAAGAAACCTTCTGCTTTGAATTCAAACATCAATACATATTGTTTTCATGGAGATCACATCAATAAGCATCCTAGTAGTATTATTCAAACTAAATAATAAATGGAAGTAGGGGGAAGGTATACTCGCTTACTAAGTACACTGCATCCTGAGAAAAGCAAGAAGAACATGGTTGTTACTGCTAGGTCAACCCTGTACAACTGCTCTTTCCAACAGGACTAATTAACAACAGAAAACTCGCTTATTTCTGTGGGAATTGCTATAACAAGGTAATTGTTAGAAACGGAGTTTGTTATCAAAAAAAGCCAGACAGTGGGAAATACTGAGAAATTAAGTAAGCAACTGACAGCTTGCCTTTGCATCTACCTCTGCTGGCAGAGATCTGCATCCATATCAGGTGCAACCCTGGCCAAGAACCTGAGAAGCATATGTTTTCCAGGAGTTACAGCATACATCATGTTCTAAATGTTTGACATTTCTCAAGAACATGACTATAGTAAAAATAGGAAAAAGGAAAAACAAAAGCACATATTTGATGATTTGATGACAGCTCCTATATCCTTAAACTGCTGTTCGAGTTTATTTGGTCCTCAGATGTGACTTCTGATTATCTGAAGCACAAGAAGGAGGAGAAAAATTCCTACGTGCTTCTTGGACTAAGAGAAGTTTTTTTCCACTTACATCCGTTTAGTTTCTGGCTGCTTTTTCAAGTCCCGAAAGAAGGTGCCATTTTTAAAGTTACTTCCTTCAAAAGGGTTTTAATACTGAATTTGCAAGATGCCTAAGGATAAGCTTTTCAAACATCATGAGAAAAGCCTGCAAAAAATCATGAACAAGGCTTCCAAATCTCATGGGAATAGTGCTAAATAGGACTAATGAACAATGCGTTGTTTCTGCCTGCCTAGTTGTTACAAGTCATATTTTTAAGACAAGCACTAGAAACAAGTTCAAAATTCTCCTGTAGTCAGATGACTACTGCTCTTGGGGTTTGATTAATGACCGTACCATATATTGCCAAGTCCATAATGAAATGGCAACACTCTCCCTTTTTTGGAAAACAAAATCAAATCAACACCTTGTAAGGCCTCTTTGACAGCAAATTCTGTTACTAACCAGCCTTTCTCCATTTCCTAGTACTTCATTATTATTGTTGTTGCTGATATTCATCACATCAGAAAAAAAAATTTCTCCTCTCTTTAAAAACTGATTTTCCATATGCATTAAAAAACCTTGTCCTCCTTTTGTAACTGACTTTTCTTGTTTTAAATAATACTTCAAGTGCCGCATAAGCAAATAAAATACCACAAATGAAGGTATATTCATAATACAATCTCTTCAGTTCCAAAGTAGTTTGGGGTTTGGGGGTTTTTTTGGGGTTTGGTGGGTTTTTTGTTTGTGGGGTTTTTTTGTTTGTTTTGTAGTAGTATTACAAATCAGTTCCTAGGATTAAAAATGGTGTTAGGAAGCTTTCAAGAAAAACTGACCAGGAATGACTGCTGTGGTTTGCTTCACTGCCCTGTCTTGATTATTCATTAAACTGTCACATGAATTTGTTATTGCAGTGAACGGATAAGGCGGAGACATGTGAAGTGCCACACTGTAAACCACAATTTTTATATTTTCTCTGGCTCAGGCAGCCTTTTGCTAAGCTGCTGTATACCAACCACCATCTGAAAGATAAAACCCTCCTAATCACAACAAGCACTGACCACCACATCCATGCCATCCTTGTGATGGTCTAGAGGCTTCTTCCACCTGCAGATCCATCCCAGGATTATAGTTAGGAACACTGACAAGTTAAAATGGGTCAAACCGTTTCTCCTGTCTACAAAAGCCCACCAATCCCACGCCAAGCTGATGCTTTCTGAGGTTTCAAAGAAGGAATTAGCCATGACATGCGATGAAATCTCTGCACTCCCCATCTCAGGAGAAAAAAAAAGAAGCATTAAGATTCACCAGGAACTACTATCCAGACTGGGAGACCGGAAGGGGTCTGCAACTCCCTCACTCCCCTTTATCCCCAGTTAATCTGTGCATGGCTTTCTCCACCCTCCTACAGCCAGGTGGAGCAGCAAACTCCACCTGCAAAGAGCTGGGGATGGCAATGGAGATACTACTGATGCTTAAAGAGCGTTTTGGGGCAGCATGCTGAAAGAAACAATGCCCGGGCTTCTCTGAGTGAAGTACTCTGGAAACCTCAAAGGAGGAGGATACGGGCTTTATGATTAGAAAAACATAGGGATGCCTGCAGTCCTGCTGAGCAAAGGATGGCCTCCAAACTTGTGCAGAGCATGTGTAGAAAGGTAAGTGTACACACTCTTGCTAGTTGTGGAGAAAAATGAAGCGTAATTAGAGGGATGGGGTGAAGAGAAGCTATTTTAAGTGCTTTTCACCATGGTTTACTATGGAAGCAGAACACTTAGAGAAACCTTCAAAATGACAATCACTATTTAGGTTAAAAAAGCAAGTAAATACTTCAGGAACAATTTATTCACCACCTAATGTTTGCTGTTGAATTACAGCTTTTACAGTATTTTTCTGAAGTATAATGTTTACTGCCTCCACCTTGCCTTCCCAAGACTTTTTTTTTTCTCTTTCTTTAAGTAGAAAGGAATTTGAATCATGACTTACATGTAACTTTTCTAGGTTCTGTGCTGGTTAAAATGTTCTTACGATGCAGGGAATGGGATCAATGGAGAAATTAATAGGCTGCAGCAATCCATTAAGAAGTGGCCCTCCAAAGCTTTGCAGGGTAATGTTCTGGCAACTCAGTTGATAGCAACCTAAAATAAAATAAAGGCAGTCACTGACAAATTCAAGCACCAAATCTTCATGAAACCCCTCCTTCCTCCCCATCTCCTCCTTCTAATACTAAAATCAGTTTGGGAGCAGGCTTTTTTCAAATGTTTTTATGTCAAACATGACAATTTCATTATTATATACCTCCTCTTACCTTTACACTGTATACACCTACAGCAAAGACTATGTTTTTCTTGCATTTGTATACCACCCAGACTTAGGAGGTCCCTGAGAAGAATTATAGAAGAGATAAACTAAAACTTCCGTGAATATTCTACCAGATCATACTGCAGGCACATGGACAGTACTGTGCACATACTAATAAATTCTTTGTGATGAGGATTATGAGGCACTGCAACAGGTTGCCTAGAGAAGAAGTTGATGCCACATCCCTGGAAATGTTCAAGGTCAGGCTGGATGGGGCTTTGAGAAACCTGATCCACTGAAAGATGTCCCTGCAGGCATGTTGAACTGGATGAGTTTTAAAAGTCCCTCCCCACCAAAACCGTTCTGTGGTCCTATGAAACCGTGCATCCCAGCAGAAAGGTGTCCCAACAAAACTAGCAAAATGATCTAATAGACTTTAAATAAGAATTAATACTGGCTTTTGTGAAATTTTGCTTTGATTTTATTGTGGAGTTTAAGTCAGGAACATCAAATTTGTCCCTTTATTCCTGCTTTATTCTGGGGAGATTCAGAGAAGAAACACCATCAGCATAGTTCGGTATTCCCAGTCAATGCAATGTTTGTCTTGCTCTTCTATCCACCCTAAAGCAAAGCTACCTGTCATGCCAGTCCATGTCAAAAGAAAATTGGAGTGGGAAAAAAAAATGTTAATGTGCCCACAGCAAACTCATTGTGCTGCCAGTGCCATCCAAGAGGTGTGGGGCGTAGTTCCCAGAGGGGAGGCACACTGGGACAGGGAGAGCTGCTGAGAACAGAGCTGGGGCCAGCACGTTGGAAGAGGAGGTGGATCCCCCAGCAGCTGAATCCCAGTATCTGCACCCAGCTCTAATCCCACCCAACATCCAGTCCCAGCTGACTCTTAAAAGGTTTCCCCACCTACCAAGGAAGCAGTTGCACTCTGAAGTGGTTGGGGAGGAGGGTGGGAAGGAAATACTTGTGGAAGGAGAAGTAATTAGTTTTAAAGTACAGGGTTTTTCAAGCTGATGTTGCACTGGTGTGCAACACTACAGTTTTCCTGGGAAAAAACCCCACATTTAAATGCTGAACTATTATTCACTTGAATAAATTTGGTGTTGAGGAGTGGAAAGGAAGATGATTTACTTTCGAACAGAAGGAGACAGCAGCAGTACAAGCAGTAGCATGTATCTATCTTCCTAGGATCACTGCAAGGGCTGTATAGGCAGGATTACCCCCAACTAAGGCTAGACAAAGGGGAAGACAAGGGAAAGGCAAATAATAATTGAGAACATTCAATTTTATTTAAGAGGACTATTGTTCTCCTGAAACTTGCAAAATGAACTTTTCAGTAAAAACTTCTTGTTTCTCAAAAAAAGTTTACTAACTCTGTAAAAATTGAAAAGATAAAGCAGTGAAAACGAAAGAGGTTTTGTTGTTGGTTTTTATAAGTATGTGGTTTCTGGTAGAATACATTCAACACTTTCTGAGCACTGACACTACAACATTTTACTCCAAGCCTTGCAGAGAACTGGATCACTTTGGAAAAGCAGCTTATTTCTTCTGAATGGCAACCTCCTAGATGACTTACCAACAGATGCTCCAAATCCTGCTACCTCTCATGACTACCTATATGGGTACTGAAAAGAATGCTGAGGCTACCTGAAGAACGCAATGCTTGCATCTCATCAGTTTATATGATTTTCTCCATCAGGGCGCAACATTCAATGACAGACTGTAAGAGGACCACTTATTTATAGTCACAAATACACATTATCTAAATTGCCTATGAAAATATAAACCTAAAAATATAAACTCCAAATCTGTTCAGTCATAAATCACTGGCAGAACAAAAATAACTTGCTTACTCAATGGCCAAAGGAATAAGACTAGGGAAAGCTTCCTTTTTTTTCAAGGACAAGTTAGTTTTCTGAGCTAAAATTGCACTTGCCCCAGCATATCAGAAAGACAGGAGAATAAACAGAAGTGGGGAACAGAGAAACAAGAAAAAAAAAGAGAGGGGTAAGGCTTTCAGCACCACGCTTTTCTGAGAAGGTGTGATTGATGTTCACTGCTGTAGAAAACATGAGGCTGCATCCCAAACATTTCATTCCCTTCTGCAAATGTCTCACTTTGTATCTCTCTCCATGTTCACTAGATATTCTTTCCCTAAGCAGGATGATCCAGCCAGCATCAGGTTTTACACATGATCTAAAACATGAAAGCAGGAATCTCTCTGTCCAGGGGTCAGCTTAGGGTAGTATGAAACCTAACCCCTCGCCTACACTCAACATGAGGGCTTCTATCTACTTTCCATTCAATAAAAGTATTTTCTTTCTGAAACAGGCAAATTATTAAAAGTAAAGCTGTTGCTACAACTGTAAATTTAAAGGAAATACACGATAACTGAGCTTATATGAAACAAAGAGGTAACAGAGCATCTGCTGAAGAGAAGTTGCAGCATTTTACCATGCTAACTGGCACAGTTTGCAGCATGGAAAGGGATGAATCCTAGGCAGGGGAAGATGTACTCTCTAATCCAAGGCTTGCTTACATCAAAGTCTCAGATCTCAGCACACACCTGCATGGGTGGGCAATCAGTCTGGGATCATGAGAGGCCACAAAATCATTGTCCAGTGTTAACTTGAAGACCCAGTCATTGGAAGTGAAAGGAAATTTTATTTTAAAATTTGCCTTCACAGGTACTTAGAAAGCTAGAAAACCAAAAAGACTTCAAACAAGACATAAGCTTTTTTTTTAAAAAAGAACATCTTACATTCTTTAATGACCTCTGGTACAGTTTTGATCCAGGTTATCCTTTTACCCCTTTTTGAGGGCTTCCAGTGCTGCTTGGAGGCTCAAGTTAGCACTGAAGAATGCAAACATAAAGGAAAACGCACCAGATCCTGAAACTGGCAGAAGGATGCATGAAGCTAAAGAAGTGTTTTCTTCAAGCAACACCTTCCAGCCTGGATTTCTGTTACACAGAGGGTGTGTTTCAAAAAGATGTTTTGTTGTTAATGTAAAATAATGACAGCTTTGATGCTTGAGAGGATAAAGTGGGTAAGATTTTCAGGGTTAGCAAACAGACCTATATTCACAATGAGTGTGTAAAATTAGAGCTAAGTAAAATGTAAAATGAACTTGTGTGACAAGACAAGCTTCTCAGATGCAGACACAAGAAAAAAAATATTTAAGGAAGGCTGCACACCAACAATCAGGAAGAAGTGAGCGCTGATGTGCAAACAGAGCTGGTGTTTTCTGAAGTGATGCCTCACTTGGTGGAGTGCAATGCTTTTTGCACATACGTGCAGAAATTCATTCCAGGGAAGACAAGGATCCAAGCCTGTTACATACAATTCCACCACAGATTAGCAAACATGGTTTCTTCATGTTTGATGTGTTTTTGAGCAAAGCTGAGGACTATTTCTTTCTAGTTGAAAGAGCTTCATTGGAACATTCATAGCTTGCAACTCCTTGAAGGATTGCCTGAGGCTGAGAAGGCATTTGCAACACTCCTGACATCTAGTACAAGATCTTTCTCTGAAATCTGTAAATTAAACCCAAGATGATATTGATACCTATGTAAGAAAAGATGCATGACTTGGCTTCAGTGCATTTAATTTCTTCCTAATATTCTGCTTGGTTCTTCCAAAGAGAAGGAATATGCTCATCCATCACTCCTGCTTGTGCGCGTGTGCCCTGTTCAGCCAGGGCAACCAAAAGCAGGAGTCCGAATTGCACAGCAGCTTCTTCACTGGTGCCTGAGGTAGGATGCATTAGACCACCACAGACAAGGAACTGTGGACCAGAAGCAGGAAGATACCCATCCAGGACCACCAGGATGGTCTCTGCAGCATGCCCCTCTCTGGGCAAGCTGTGTGAACGATCAGTGGAGATAAGATTGTCTTTCAGACAATGGCAAAATCAGGTGACGAATCAGTCTGGCTGGATTTTCCTCAGCTGTTTTCCCCAGCACCAATTAGGCTTAAATGGAAAACCCTCAGAGGAGCTGTAGAAAATGTTGGGGGGAGTTTTCCACCCTCTTTTGTCCTCTGGTTGCAGTTAACTCTGTGACACAACAATCAGGCTCGGCTAGGAGAGGTGGGAGACTGTAGTTCAAGAGCATCACCACAGGAACTTGTAAATCTTTTAATGCAAAATATGATCGTCAGAATACACTTGATTTAAAATAAAGCCACACTGAAACTATTTTATCTTGGTAGCATGAATCATGAAGTCATGGCTAGTGTAAAGGGACAGTTAATTTGTGCTGTGAGAAAGACCTACACAGAACAACATTATCAAATGGCACAAGATGAATATTTATACTCCACACAGTAAAACCAATACACAGCAAAAGTCACAGCTGAATACTTTGTGTCAGACCTGATGAAAATTCAGGTATCTGTTATTTCTCCCCAGTCTTATTTCTCCTATTATTTATCCTAAAGATTAGAGATTTTGGTTAATACAAACACAGGAGAAAATAAGATGGTTCAGTGATGAGGATGAAATTGCTCTCCTTGGGCCAGGCATCTCAGAAGATGATACTGGAATAGCCAACATCTGGACTGGATCTCTTGGGTAAGGATATTTTCCAGGGCAGCACAAAATGATACAGCTCACTGGGTTTATGCTCTGGGACTCCTGCCCCAATGCATGTGAACCATGAGAACACATGCCTGCCCTACTGAAAGGATGTTCCCGCGTTGAACAGTTATCACAGTCAGACTTATACTGCTGATTTCTTTTAAAAAATGCAAATTGAGAGAACAGTTAACATACAAAATGAAACAACGGGCCACAGTCAACCACAAAAACTCCCCATAAGATTCAACATGTGGGAAACAGATAAGTAAATGCTGTGAAAGATGAACAATATTTAAGTATTAACACAAAAAGGTAATTTGGGAAAGGTTTATCTGACATCTTTACTGGTTTTCCTCCAAGTTCTAATACAAAAATAACTATGTCTAACTGTGACTGGGAGAAATGGCATCAGCTCAAAATTGCTCCCTTTTTTAACTCTGTATTCAGAAAAAAAGCTTACCATCCTACAATATCAGACAAACTAATTCTCAGGTGATTTCAGATCAGGATGGAGTCAGTGATGCATTTACCAGTTCAGAAAGTTCAGTTCAAGGTATCATTTTTATCAGTCTGAAGTAGGGACATGAGGGAAGGAGAAATTGAGTCTTTCTCTTGAGTTGTATAGCTGGTCCCCTGTGCTCTAGCGTGAAGTGAAAAAGTTATCCTTTAGCTCATATAAATGCTGAATGTAACAGGTGAGGATAAAATTATGAAGCAGAAGGAACTCAGGTTTTGAGCTACAGCAGTGGCTACTCCAAGTGAATGAAGATGTGCTACAAAAAGCCAAAAGCCAAGAAGCATCTAGCTCAACCTATCAAGCTCAATTCCTCAAGGAACCTACCTCCCCTTTGGGTCACCAACCCCACCAAGCAGAGGCCAAATGCTACTATTCCCTCTCCTGCAGTGATAATCTCCATCTCCTTCACCAGAAAGAAGCAAGAATAGCCACAGCATGCGCAGCAGGACCCATTTGTCTCATTCCCATTCATTCCTATGGTCTAGCCTATGCAAGCTGTGGTGGGGCTGAGAGCAGGACAATGCTGCTCTTCCTGTGAAGGGGCTGCTTCTCCTTCTTCACACACACATCAAGCAGGGGAAATTTGTAAGACCTGAAGATGTTCTGTTGGTTATTTTCACTTGTAACAAACAGAAAAGGAGAAAGGCAGAATTGTGATGGGAAAGGGCTTAAAAAATGTGTTCCCTACTCAAATCTGCTTAACAAGAAAAGCCAGAGAGGCCATGCATAGTAATGTTGAGAATAAGGAAATGGTACTTCATTTTAGCCAGAGTCATAAATCTCACCAGTAAGCTCTAACAGCAAAATAGCGAGCAGGGGAATTTTTATAGACAAATAATTAGTTGTGAGCTGATATCAGGTTTACTATGCTATGTACTCCGTGTGTGCAGCGCCTTCTCAACCTGCAGAACACTGCATGGGGCTGTGGCCGTCTCACTGCTGCTGGCTTCACTGTGTGTGGCTAATTCTCCCAGAAATCCTCACAAAAAATGTGAAGTAGAGATGGATACTTATGCTTCCCAGAAATCTTTCAGAGGCAAACCCAGAAAGAATTTTTTAATGGGGAAAATGTATCATGCTTATAAAACCAACCCCACTGCTACAAGGTAGATGGACCAGTGGGACACCTTGTCCCACCATTAGCACCCTCATCTTCTGAGGCACAGATGCTACTCATGGATCCTACACAGCAGCCAGTTCAGTAAGGAAAAAGTTGACCCACAGAAGCAGAAAAAGAAAACGTGGTCGAGGAAATTCATCAGCTAGCAACAGCTGTGGAGCTGTGTCACAAGGACTAAAGTCATCTGGGCATTCCCACCACCTCTGCTACGAACAAGGCAGTCCATCTGCCAGCACTTGTTCCTCGACATCTTGCTCTGTTTCAGGGCACAGCCAGGGACTTCCACTAATGGCAGATGCAAACAAAGACTCACTGCATCTAACAGACTGCACCTCCAATCAAAGATAAGCCGCTTTTCAGTTTCTAGATCAGAAGGCATTCAGGGGACACATACTGGCAGTGTGCCAAGCACACTGTGTGCCAGTGAGCATCCCCAGTACTTCTGATGCTACCTTAGAAGGGACTCATTCGGTCTAGAGAAGGAGGTCTGGGAGCCTTCATCCTCAAGAGGCACCCAAGTTACAGAATGACCCAAGAGAGGACAGCAACTTGCTCCTCTAAGACTGGCTGAGGGCACTTTGGCAAGCAAGGAGAGTCCAGCCCATCTGCACCAGCTCTGAGTTGGGGCCAAGCTTGAGGAGCGAGCAGAGGCAGACTATGCCTCCCTCAGACTTCCTTGGTGCTCCCACCTCCTTTCTGCCCAACTTCTACACTCATTTTCCTCTCCAACCCAGTGTAAAAAAAGGTATCTACACCTCATTGCTTGATTGTGCTCCTCTGATGGTCTAAAAGAGTTGGAGGCAGGTTGACTCCACAGGGCAGACCAGCTCCACCATCCCCACAAATTTCATTTGCATGGGGTTAAGCAGCAGCTCTTTTTTTGTCCAAGGCTGAGTTCTTTTGTTACTGTATGTTAAACCAAAAGACCAATCTGTATTTACTGTGCTAAACTACAATCACTCAGCCTAATGGTATGCAGCTACCATAGAAATCTTTGAACACATCACTGGCTCTCTGATCTGATTAACCAGATAAGGTACTGTAGCCAAAAGACGTGAAAGGACAGGTCCAAATTTTTCTCAGCTGAGCAAAGAATTTAATTCAAAGGACTATACAAAATAGAGAGAAAGGGAGAAGGATCACAACACAAAGTTTTTTGTTTATTACTGATATAAACAGCTGAAACACTCTCTGTTGCTCTGTTTAAGAATCAACACGCACTAGTCTCAAAGTGGTGCTGATGGGTATTACAGCTGCTGCACCAATCTGTGCGGATGCCAATATTTTTGTCATTTTTTCTGCACTAGAATTGAGTAAAAACTTACCAACAAACCTAACTTTATGCTGAAGGAACCTCCCTGTGATATTCCCTTCACCCAAACTGCTTCCATTCAGCACATTTCTTTGGATAGCATAGTAATTTTTTTAAAAAATTCAAGACAGTTCCATGTATTTGCTTTTATTTCTAGCATAATGTTTACTATTTCAATCAGAACGTTCTGTAACCTCATGTAAATGTTTTATTATTAATTGCTGCACCCCCCACCCCACCCTTAATAATTATCCTCGGGAGAGGCAAACATTTCAACATGAGTTACTTTAGTTAAAGCCATGAATATGCATTATTTATTTATTTATTTAGGTAAATAGTAATTAAGAAAAATCACCAGACTGTCTTCTCTTTGAAATGAGCACTACTTTATCAGCCTTGCCATGGGAATTGTAAGTCCCTTAAGCACGTGTATAACTTTGTCCTCCTCCACTGTGATTTATATTTGTGGGTCTCAGACCATAAACAACTGCCAGGAAGACAGTCCCTACAATGTTCAAGGCTGTGCAGAGAGTCCAGAGCATCCCAACTCACTGTCCAGGATGAGCAGCAGATACATAAACATCAGTAGTGATGAAAGTAGCAATATCTTGGGTGCAGGATGAGGACCAGAACACTGCTATCTATCACCCAATATGCTAATTTTTAAGGGTTTTTTTCAGTAAGACCACCTGAGCTAAAATGAAAACTCTGATGATCCCCCTCTGCTCTCTCTCCAAGGACGGAGAGCTATGTTCTTACAAACCAAGGGGATGTCACCACCATGGCCTCTCTATGCTAAGCTGAGAAGAAGCCAGCCCCAAATAAATGTTTGATGCCAGAGCAGTCAGATTACCCCGTGTGCTGTATATATAGAACCTATTCATTGGGCAATAAGCAGCTGAGTGACTCCACTTGATTCCCTCAGATTTCTTCCCCAGTATTATATGACCTCAGATACTGCAACATCTCACACTATCTAATATTTCCAACTTCTCGTTGACAAAACCAGGCAGCACCAGGGGCAATGGAGACACTTACAGGGAACTACTTTTATAAAATGAAAAAATTAAGACACGTCAGACAGTTTTAACATAGTTGATCATCCTGCCTAAGGATTGTATTGGAGCTACAAGAGAGGAATCAAAATGTCTCCCAAAGACTAAGGGATTTTCGTAGACCTAAAACTGTTAAGCAAATAGATAAAACTGCGGTTTGGGCTTTGTTTCAGTTTTCAGAACTAATTTCCGGCCACTGTTCAGAGAAATGCTTTGCATTTCGATTTCTGACTCATCCATTTTAACAAGTGCGCTCGCTGGAATTACTAAGCATGGGATCCGATCAAAACATTTTGCTTTCTGAATCAAAGCACTTTTCAATTTTGTTGATGTGAACTTATCTATAAATTCAGCATGATGACTGACAACACTGGTGGTGTGCAGGTACGGTCCAGGCAGGCTATGCGATGAGTCAGAGGACCCTTCTCCCACCAGGCACCAAGCATCCTAGTGAGGCATGGGGACGCCTCCCAAATTCTGCAAAGTTGCTCAGCACAGGCTGATGCCAGTCTCTCCTGTATCAATCGTAAAATCATACACACTTCCAGAGACATATTTAAATGTCAGGTACGAATGAAAGCCATTCCTGAAAAGAATCTGTTATGAAACTGAAAACCGGAGACCGCCGCAGCACTATGCCTAAGTTGAGTCATCAGTTCTCTTTACAGCCTAATAATTGACACTGCCGTGATCAGAATGACTGATCCGAATTTTACTTTATGTTTGTGTGGGTTTGGTTTTTTTTAATTAGAAAAAATAGATTTGCTATGTAAACAACCTGTCTGTCATCTCACAGGAGTGTTTGTATTCACCGGATCATGGGAAACATCTGGCAAAACCAGATATCGCTCTTCTCAGTCAACTCTACCACCTGAATCATACTGTACTATGAAGAAACCCAAACCAGGTCTTGTTATGGAAAAAATACACTGCCAATTCTCAGTAGAAACACTGATTTTATTGCCTTTTCTGGGGATTAAATGCTGCTAAGATTATTACTAGAGTTCCTTCTTCCCCCGTAGGATCTCTCCCCCAAAGTAAATCTGAGGAATTTAAGAGCTGCTTTTCTCCCCTTTTTCTGCATTTTTCAAAAATGGAGAGGAGGACGAGAGAGGAGAAGAATTAAGGTTCAGTGACGTTTCAGAGCATGCTGATGTCCCAACTTTTGACACCAGTACTCAGGTAACAGAGTGACTGCCCTTCTGATGCTGTCAACAAGCACTCCCTTGCATCTCCATCCCTCAGGTCACAGCTGCCCCAAAAGTTTAATAAATTATTTTCAAATCTTCTAAATAAGGAAAGATCAAGTAATAGTGCAATTGCCTCTAGTGGTGTTTTCTGAAGAACAGGTGGCACAAAACAGTGATTGGTACTACCAGGACAAGGGTGATGCTACAGAGATATACTTTTAGTCTTCCTTCAGGCAATCTGCCCTGAAAACCAAAGGGAGAAATTAGTATGAGACTTCAACACAGAGAGGATTAGGCTACTCTGTTAGCATGAAAATGGAGAGGAGATGACTGGGGCAGGAAGACTCAATGTTCAGGCTGGGACTGAACACAGGGGTCCATTAAGTGGAATCATAATTTATAGATTATTAGGATAGTATTTGAAACCTGTAACAGTGGATGCACACTCTTAATTAGAAGAATGTCCCTGGATGGGTAAGAAACTAATGGCCATGCCTGTACTAGCCTTTGTCAGTAGACTAAACTGCCAGTAATATGGAGCTGATGTGATGGCCAATTTTTGTGTTTTACCTGGCAGTAACTCCAGCCTGGTGCTGCAGACTAAGCACCCACCAGCAGCTGAACTATATCAGCAGCGCTGGAAGCAAAACTCTTAGTTTGTATCAGTAACTCAGGGATTGCACAGCATGCTACTAATTCTTAGAAAGAAGGCATAGAGTTAGGAGAACCTCAATATACTTTGGAGAAGATGGAGGAGGACTCATCTAAACACCAAGTACTGAGAAAAATACAACAGTACATTTTTTAAAACAAGGAAACAGACTGTGGAGGAGAAAGAATGAGGGAACAAATGGCATAAAAAGGGAAAAGAAAATTATTTACTGACTGGAGATGACACCAGATCTTTTTAATTGCCCAAATTGTGTAGGAGGCTGGACATGATGCTAATACTCAGAAGCACCTGCAAAATATTGTACTCTGTCTCCTTCAAATGGAGCAGAAGTAGATCTAGTTGAAAGTCTTGCTTTTCAATGACACAACATCTTAACCGAAGCAATTTACACAGATCTCTTGAAAAAAAGGAATGATCGCAGAGTTACATTTATGAAACAAACCTATGACAGTACTAAACAAGATGCAATCTGAATTGTGATTTAGAAACAATATCCAGAAGCACATAACTTTAGCTATATCCAACAGAGAATCCAATGAGTACCGTGAACCTTACAACATACGTGGGAAACCTTCTATTTACACTTTTACTTATTTAGGCTATTATAGAGAGAAACAGACAGATACCCTCCCAAATTGTGATGAGTCACACTATTTTGGCCAGAATTGAGAAAAGACTGCACTTAGTGCTGCCTGACCTAGAATAACACATGCTTTTGACTGTGACTTTTATAAACTCTTCCAAGTTTTATTATTCCATGTTACAAGGGTAGTAATACTAAGACAGAAGAAGCAGAGAAAAACTGAATGCAAATTAGAAGCACTTTGCACTCTCAAGCCAGCAAGTGAAATATTTGGCTTCATTACAGCATTGCCAGTACTAACAAACCATTTGCTGTCGGGCACTATATACCAGCAGGTTGTGTAAAAATTCACATCTGTGCTTTGATGCAAGCTAGAGTGGGCAAAATTTGAATTGTGTCTGCCATGGCTGCTTCTTAGTTCATTTTGCACCCACTCCGGAATGTCACAATGAAAAAAAATCGAGGCATGGGGCACAAAGCAAACCAGAATTCACCACCTCACAAAGAAAGGCAACTAAAATAGGAAGGCTGTACTTTACCTGTCTGTCTAGCTCTTCCTATCAAGTCAGTTCAAAAAGAAAACTTGGGCACTATGTGAAATTTTTCATCAGTTCAATGTAATCTGAAAACAGATGTTCGTAGCAGTATAGTCATCATCCCAGTTAACCATCAGGCAAAGCAGTGACAATAATCAGCATGCATTAGGCCAGAATCAAACCTAATTCC
This sequence comes from Piaya cayana, assembly GCA_013389865.1. Classification (NCBI taxonomy): domain Eukaryota; kingdom Metazoa; phylum Chordata; class Aves; order Cuculiformes; family Coccyzidae; genus Piaya; species Piaya cayana. The sequence continues at coordinate 255,316 of WAAB01003897.1, forward strand.
ATAACTAGAACAAAGAATAATTTTCTTAGCGAGCTCTTCTCTTTGTTTTTAAACTGTGGCTATGCCAGATTAAAGGATCTCCAGCACAATCCACACTCACCACTCATTCCTGAAAGAAAAATGTAGTAATCAGAGTTCAACTTTGCCACATTAAAAAGTTTCTCCTTCCAATGCTCATGGCTTTTGGAGGTTTTTTGTGTTTTGTTTTTGACTCATACCACAAAACCTACCAATTATGCCTTGATTATCTTGCTTTATTATTCTCTGCATTCTTAGTATTTGTTTAAAATTATGAAAAAAGTCGGCAGGTGCATAGAGAATGATAAATACAGCAACTGCCATACATAGCAATGTTATATACTTTATTGCTTAGGAAGTCAGTGTATCACAACCAGTCAAATCTATTAGTTTGGTCTGAAAGTGTACTTTTCCTTTCCTGCTTGCAACATGATAATTAATGTTTGGAAGAAATAACGGAGGAAATAGGCACGGCAGTAGGTGAGCACTCCTCATGACACAAGCTCACATTTGGATCAAGGGTTGTGGTTTGGGGCATATGTCTAAGAAGAAAGAATAACAAAATTTGTGTCTCTGTGTGTGTCAAAGGCACCTGCTGTCACACTTTAGCTCCAGCCCAGATGATTTCGGTAGCTGAAACCAAGCAGTTAGACTCCCAGTTCCCTTCCTCTCCTTCCCCACTACCCTCTGGGAAAGGGAAATGAGAGGAAAGGACTTGCAGGTTGGAAAACTAAAACTACACCTTTAAATAATAATAATAACAATAACAACAACAACAACAACAACAATAATAATAGCAGCAACAACAGTAATAACAATAATAATGGAAATAAGAAAATAATAAAATTTATATGAATATATGGAATTGCACCCCACCCCTCAATGATTTTACATCACCACAAATGCTGCAGAGCAGGCACAGAGTAGGTGAGTGTCAGGAGGGAGGCTGGACCCAGGAACTAGATTCAGGAACACATGGATCTGGGATCAGGGCAAAAATGGACATCGGCCATTGAAAGACAGAGTGAGACCCTCATGATCTCAGTTTTATACCAAGTATAATGTATATGGGGTGGAGTACTCTGTCGATTAGTTTGAGTTCACTTGTCCTGACTGCCCCTCCCTGCAAGAGCGAACTTTTTCACCTTTTTGACTTACAGCACTCCACTAGCTCAAGGACAACCTTTGTTACTATAGGAATAAATATAAGCAATGCCCTTTTTGCATAACAGTGCCCCATGTTATCACTTCCAGACAGAAACACTGTCTGAAAAACATGCAGTTACCTTTCAGATAATGAAGTTACTTAGACGAAACTTAGCTAAAGTTAGAAAACTGATTCTAGTTTAACTCAAACCACAACACTTGCCGTGCTGTCTGTTCAGCTGTCATCCCAAATTACTTATTACCTGTGCCAGTGTCCTTGTCCCACCTAAAGAGTCTGTACTTCTCCCTGAAGCTCTGGAAGTGAAAAATTAAATATAATGCTTCTGCATCTGTTCAGAGTGGCTGATGAAAACTTATTAATGAATATTTGGGTAAAAGCTCTCCACAATTACAGTACACAGCTATCAAAGCCAATGCATGATAGCCAGTAAATGTTTCTATGTAGAAACTAGCTAGCTTAACACAGCTTCCTACTTGGAAAATAGTGAGAGGAAATCCCGAATAAATATTTGTTTTCCTGTATTTATTTCTACACTGGGTGAGGCAAGACAAAGGGATGTTCAGGCACTGAACCGTATGTTTTGTTCCCTATGTGCAATCTGGCCTGTGATGTTATAGGGCTTTTAATCTCATATACCTCATGGATCCTATCATCATCACTATCATAATGAAACCAGACATAGCTTACTTCCCATTCTGCCAGCCCAACACCAGCAGAGCACACTGAAATGAGTTAGTCAGTCACGTAAAACTGACTGAAGAAGGCTACCTATCATCTCACTACTTGGCTTCAGCTCCTTGAACCCAACAGTGCCACCTCAAGCTGCTCCTGCCAACACACAGGTCAAGCACCAGCATAATCCAGTTCACAAGGACCAGAAGACATCCAGACTTGCTTGTCCATGGGAAAGGCAGAAAACAATCCCTGAGTGTTTCTACAATTCCTGTTGCTTTAGGTGCAATCAGATTTTATTGAACCGTAATCCAAGATAAGTATATTGAATCTTACAGCTAAAATCAATTACACTCCGTTAAACAGCCAGATTCCTGACTTGCTGGAGGAAAGTTACTTCTTTGGTATAAAGCTAAATTAGTTCAATAACTCGTTACTTGTAGCTTGGGCATGGGGTTGAAACAGCAATGGACAACTATGTGGTTGACATATTATCAGGCACCAGTCCCTTAAAGTTGTAATCAGACTTGATTTACCACTTGAGAAAGGAGACGGGGTGGGGGGCATCCAGTGTCAGCAATATCATGTCTCAAACCAGTTGGGGGTTTCTCAGGGCAGGGGACTCTGAGCCTGAGAGGGCACAAGACATTGCTTTTCCTGTGATGTAAAAGACTAAGAGGTTTGGATTAGATGTAGCAGCCAACTCAAAGCTGCATTTTGTCTCTCCAAGCAAGAAGTGGGTTCTTTACTCATCTAAAATGTGAGTTATTAGACCAAAGTCAATGTGGCTGCTCCCAGATCCACCAAGGCTTACTCAACCTCGGTCTCTGGAGGGCTCTAAATCACAGACTCTCCAGTCCATCCCCTAGTACCTGGTGCAATCCTCACCTGTTTGCAGCCTTATGACATACTCTTCACCGATATCCACTCCTGCTTCTGGTCAGAGGCAGGGCTGGCGGATCAATGATCTGACCCTTGTTCAGCACCAGGGTTTAGAATTTAGGCTGCTGTGTGCTACCATAGACTAGAGAAACTAGAACCAAACCAAAGCAAACCATTTCATGTGGGTGCTGTGAAATGGTGAGGAAAAATAAACAGGAAAGTACCTTGAAAAGAAAGCTACTGAAGAAAAGCCAACTGGCCCATGACAAAGGCTGGCTGCCATTCAGGAGTAAGGATCAAGTAGAGGAGGCAGGATACAGCAGGAAAGCGCACATTGCGCCACTTCTGTAACCTATCAGACAAGAGTCATGATGTTGTCCAAACAGCTGGATTCACTACTCAGGATGCAAACAGACAATCTGATATGCCAAGTTGAGACACTGACTTTATTAGAGTTGTGCAAGTCTGGGTGCTCAGCGCCTTTCACAAACAGAGCACACCTGACAGGAGACTCTGCTCAATTTATTGCAAAAGTCACAGGCGATTTCATCACAGAAGTCCTCTACTATGCATGCTTAATGAGTAGGGGTCTGCTTCTGGAGGTGGGTGTCTTAATGTTGCTTTGCCAAATTGGCAATCTTGATGACAGAGCCTGATTCAATACGTCCTTCTTCAGTCCAGATGTCCAAGACATTCCTTACATCAGATTAGTAGTGCTTTGATCATTTATTTAGTACAAGTTCTGCTATTTCATTTAATATTAACAACTGTTATTCCGTTCTGCTGATGGCTTATCAAGATGTTCAGAACAGTACCCTCTCCTTGCATCAACAACAGTAAAGAAAATTCTCATGGATGGGCCAGGGCAGGGAAAAACAGTGGCAGAAAGAGATCCAGGTGAATATTGATCTCAAAGCAAGACTGGGGAAATATTTCAATGGCCGTGGGAGGAGGCTCTTCAAAGGGATCTGAGCAGGCTGGACCGCTGGGCTGAGACCAATGGCATGAGTTTTAACAAGGCCAAATGCTGGGTCCTGCACTTGGGGCGCAACAACCCTATGCAGAGCTACAGACTAGGAGAGGTCTGTCTAGAAAGCTGCCTGGAGAAGGACCTGGGGGTGTTGGTCGACAGCCGACTGAACATGAGCCAGCAGTGTGCCCAGGTGGCCAAGAAGGCCAATGGCATCCTGGCTTGTATCAGAAATGGTGTGACCAGCAGGTCCAGGGAGGTTATTCTCCCTCTGTACTCAGCACTNCAGGCTTGACATGAGGAAAAAAATTTTCACAGAAAGGGTCATTGGGCACTGGAACAAGCTGCCCAGGACAGTGGTTGAATCACAATCTCTGGAGTTATTTAAAAGACAGATGGATGGGGTGCTCAGGGATATGGTTTAGTGATTGATAGGAATGGTTGGACTTGATGATCCTGGAGGTCTTTTCCAAGCTAATGGTTCTGTGACTGAAATACAGTATGGATAGGAGGACTGTGCAGGTCCCAAAGAGGAGAATCTCTTTTAACCCTGGCAGCTTGGAGAAAACGGAGAGTCAGAGAAAGGTTTGTGAAAGCAAGGCCAAAAAAAGGGAAGGCAGTAAGAGGGTGGGAGGACAGGAAACAGCAAAAGCTACTGCAGCAGAATCAAATACAAAACAAAACATTGCTCTGATCTGAATATGAACCTGTCTGTACTTTCCAGATCTCGTCAGTGGCTCGAGAAGAGCATTACAAATGTTTGGAAGAGACGAAGAGTGTATGGGGCTCCATCCTCTCTTCCCAGAGAAAAATAATTCCTCTAAAGGGTGAGAAAACAGGAGATAAAAAAATACATCAAAAGGCATGTAACTTGTCATTTCTAATTCCCTACTCAGTGTTACCACTGGCACTGTTAACTGGGTGAATTGATATCAAAATCTCTTACATGACCATTTGCCTGTCAGGGGCTGATTGGAGGAGCAGAGAGGCTGATGGCCATCTGTGGTGCTGGGCTATCTGGATATCCCAGCAGGTGCAGCTGATGCTCTGCCAGTGCACAGCTTGCCAGAAGGCCAGGAAGGTGATGAACCTGCTCTCTCATACTGCCTTTCTCAACTACTAGGGTCACCACCTGACTGAACTAAACCATTCTTTGGTTTCTTTCTTACAAACAAATGTATTTAAATGTCAAGATACCTCTGCATAACTCAGGGGATGACAGAAGCTGTGTTTCTGATCACACTGAGTTTGTGTGGGTCATGCATGTCAAACAGACAGGAATGACTGTGAAGAGAAAGGTAAGAGACTGAAAGCACTCCAAATGCTGCCATCTGCACTGGAGTGGCCAAAACTCCCTAAGAAACAGCCCTGAAAGGCTTGGAAAGAAAAAACCTTCTAGCCCTTTCTAGAATTGGAAATAACTTCTTCTGCTCCTGAACACTGAAATGCAAGCAACATGAGCAATTATTGCTTGCGTGAAAACACATTCCTCTCACTTTAGTCCTTGCATTGATCACTCCATCACAACACCCGCATCATTCAGCAGTATCAGTAGACTTCATCCTCACAACGGAAGGGAGGACAGTGAGCTCCATTGCTCAAAGAAGGAAGTCAGTTATGGGACAGATGAAGGAGGTTGCCTGAGAACGCACAGGAAACCTGTGATAAAGGTGGGGAACTGAACCCAGACCATGAGTTCCAGTTGGGTGCCCAGTCCAAGTCGGGTGGCTGCCAGATCGTGTCTTCTACTGGGGCTTTGAAATTTAAGTTTGGTGGGTTTTTTAATTAATGTTTTTTTTTTTCATTTGTCTAGCCACTACGTTTCATTTCACTCACACTTCTGCTTTGCAGAAGCTTTTTATTCTGCTTTTAATTTTTTTCTTTTTGTTTTTGCCTTAAAAAACCAACACAACTGAACATTAAACAGAATTTAACTTTCACTAATTTTGGTCTTCTCCCCTACCGACATTTGTCTCTCCCTACCTCTCAGTGTTAAGTGTCCTTTGTCTGTGCATCCTGTGCTCAGAACTATGGCTTCATCAAAACACATCAGCGATATTTAGAAGGAGATGTCTTATTCACAGCTTCAAAGAATTAAAGTAACTGCTTATGCAAACAGCAGCCTTGTGAGGCAGCAGTGCAGATCTGGTGGGAAAACCAGAGAAGATGCACAAAAAAGGTAAGTTCCTAAGTAAATGGTCTGATGACGCTATGCATCACTTCAAAGTGAGCAAACGGATGAGGAACATCTGAATGCAGCCCAGACAATCCACAACTAACCAAAGTGCATCAGAAGACTGTCAACATTCCACTTCCACCACAGGCTTTCAGTAATTTCTGTGCACTGTGCATCCAAGACGGTCAAGTCCTATAAAATAACACGAAACTTCTACGCTTAAAGCAGCTGAGCAGCTGCAAAAATAACCCTCTTAAAATACTGAATACTTGGTACTGCTCAGCAGCTGGAAAAACAATTACTGATTGAAAAATTCAGTGTTTGTTGTTACTTAATAGTTGGGGAAAAACTATTCATGAATCATAATTAACATTTATTTAACTATTTAAATACATGCATCTACTGTTGAGGACTTCACAGGGAGCCAATATGTGCCCTTCTGGCACCATTAAACAAACTAATACAGTTAAATTACAAGGACATGAGGCAGAAAGCCATGCTGGAATAGTGAATCCTTCAGGCATAACTCAGATTTCCTCATCAGTGTGCACCCTGTAACACCAGGTCCGAACCCGCTCTACCAAACCAGTAGTGACTACCTCAGGGCAAACTGAATAAACGCACAGCTCCAGTTTCTGGTGCTGCAGTGATTCAAACACCATAACAAACGGAATGAAAATCCAGTGTTAACAGCAGCAGGGTAAAAAAACCTCCCCCTGAAACAACTACAAGGCTTAGAGGCAACTTTGCAGTAATGCCAACCTGCAGCTAGCTGGAAGTGAGGCTTCCTGATGGCAAGTACCGCAGTGCCGTATAAGAAAGCACCAGCAGAGCTCATCACCCCTGCAGGAGCCAGGCTTACGCCTCTCGTGCTGCAAGTGTTGTCAGCAGTACTACATATACTTAAAACATTGTTTCTGTACAGCAAATGTAACCTCTAGAGAATATTTTACAAGGTGGTGATCAGTGTGAGCAGCCTGTACAATATGTTTGACTTCAAGTGACTTGAGCCCTAGGTCACTAACCCTCCCACCCTTTTGTCAGAAGTGACCGTATTATCAAAGGAAATGCACTTAAGTCATAAATGCTTCTCATATCATACTGCTTATAACCTGCGTCATCAGAAGGAAAAAAATGAAGGCAATAAAAAAAGAAATAAAATAGTTTAAAAACTTCAGGTCACAAACATCCCAAAGTGGGTTATGCTTTCAAAAGGAACTATATAAATGGCATGATGAGGGGTTTTTTTGGTGTACATCTTGATGTTTTCTAGGTTGATGTTATTCGCTCTAAGTGCAAACATGTTCTCAATGCCATACTCATTGCAATTGGCTTTTAGCCTGAAGTGGCGTCCTTTTCATCGACACATACTCATCACACAAACAGATACAGCTGGCCAAATTCCTCGCCACTCACAGCCTACTGAAGTTCTCCAACCATACCTACAGAATGTTTGAAGAGGTAGATCAGTGCTCTTTTCCAATCAGCTAGGGAATCTGTCCATGGAGTATTTCAAATTGTGCTAGGCTTAGGTGGGTCCCAGTCTATACTCCTGGAATATCTTCATAAAGCATTTGACCTAGCAAGGTTACGTCAGCATACCTAAAATACTGAAGTCTGAAAAAGCAGGCAGGGATGAACACTCAACAAATATACATGCCATGGAATGAATGGCAAAAGAGATCAATATGTATCTTGCCAAATTTCTTTCTAGGCTTACATGTAGCTACCCATTCTCAGAAGTGTTCAGGTACAATGCCAGGGACTTGTAGATCAACTCTGCAAAGAGCTTTTAAAGGGTTTTAGCGCTATACTTCAGATGGGAGTGTTTGTGTTCCCACATGCATTGCTACTTTCTACTAAGTGTTCAGAATAAAACTATGAAATTATAAGGAACAACAAAAACATTTAAAAATGCACCAAAACTGAAGAAACTATTTGACACTGCTTTTGTGAAAATACTTACAACACAGTCCTGGAAGTGATTTCCAAGGAAGCCAACTGCTGCTCTAGACAGTTTACTGGATTACGTGGCTCAGCTCTTTCATACAAGCAGCACCTACAGTTATATCTAGAAAAGGAAACAAACCCAAATTTTTTTGTGAGTAAATAAATAAGTAGACAGCTTTCTTTTAAAAATCACAGCTAGGTTACAACTAGCTTTAGCAGGACTTGATGAAGTTCTTACACCATCTCCACATATGCTGCCCACTTACAAGGCACAAGCTCCAAGGCCAAGGCGCAAAGACTATCAAGGGTGCTGAAGCCAAGAGTGACTGTGCTTGAAGAAAACAGCCCCATGCTGAGTTTATCAAAGCAGTGAACGAACACATGCAGCTGTTTTTCTCATCTACTTCTACTTAAAGTATGCACAGGAAATAGAAGGCGAAATACTGGTGTTAGCACCAAAAAATGTAGGTGGTTTCAGCAAAGCTAGGAATTCGAGGCACCAACTTCTTTTTTCTCTCTCTTGAGTGGGTGTTCACTTGTAAGTTGTAGACATGTTAGCAATTCAACGACTGAGTGAATTAACGTTCAACTTAACAGTCATTATTAGGTTGGGAGGTTATTACTGTTCGTTCTGCTAAAGTGACAGGTTAAAATAGGTGTGCATCTGAAAAGTTGTTTTCTACAATACATATTCCCTGGCTTTTCTTACCAAATAATTCTCTTCCATCGCATCAACTCCTGTTTTATGAACCATCACTACCAGTTCCACCACAGAAACTGGGATAGGCAAGGAGAAACACCACAGGACAGGTGAGGAAGAGAGAGAGTTCAGTCCCCATCATTTCTCTTTAGACTGCCCTCTTATTTTTCCAGGCTTTATTTATTTTCTGGTTATATAAGACTTCTTGAAAAATGAGCACACTTGCATTTGGGGGACACATTCTGCTTTTTAAAGCAAGCAAGCAAAGGCAAAACCAAAGAGTAAAGAGAGAGCTCTACTTCATCTAGAAACAAGCCTGGAAAAACTATTTGTTGTCAGGCACTATTTGGTACATAGGATGGAGAGTTGTGATTTCCCGAATTTGCAGGTGATTATTATAAATGGAAAAAACAAACTTTGAAGGTTGAGCTGACCAGTAGAGAGGAGGAAAAAAATACCACCACCACGTGTAGAATTTTTGCAGACTCAGATCCACTTTGTACTAGTAAATGAGCTTTTATCCTTCCCTTCTCTGTTTTTTTATTTTTTCTTTTCTTTTAGGGTAGCTCACAAGCTGCTGACACCTCACACTGTACTAAGAGCTGTTCACACTGCACAAAGTGTTTACCACTCACAACTGATGCTAAAAATTAATTTACAGCATCGCTACAGCAAGCTTTGACAAATTGTCATGTGTTGACACAGTCATAAGTTGTTGGTTAAAAAAAGTAACACTTCCCTCTTCTGCCACCTCATGTTTGAGACCAGGGACAGGCACATTATGCAAAGTTTGAGGGTTTGTAAGCTTCACAAATGTTTGGGCTTCACAAAACAAGCTTGGTTGTGAAAGATATTCTCTTACAGCTAGGCACACAATTATGCCAAAAAGACTAGTAAGGAAAAGAAAAATCCTTTCCTAGCTACCAAGATCTGTGTGCTGGGCAAATCTAGGAGAATTGGCTGTAAAATAAATAACCTTGAACAATACTTGTTCTAGATAAGACCAGACCAGTGACAAATACCCTGCATCAACCACTTAGAACTGCAGACACCACCTTCCTACTGCAGAAAGGAAAAAAATATAGCTGCAAGTAAGAGTTCTAAATGTTCTCAGCTGTCACACAATGTTATCTTAAGCAAATGCATTTATTTCTTGATTCTTCTTCATAGCTCTATATGGAAAAAAAAGTGGCGGCACTCATCAGACAAGGTCCAAATTGATTTCCGTGTACTCAAGATAGCAAGTGTTAGTCAGCACTGGTGCCCATAGCAGCTCTTAAAATTTAACTCCTCCTCTTCCTCCTCAGGGAAGGATAAATGATCTATCTAGTTTACACCCCGGAATCAGTAATGGACACAAAGGTAGTCTCAGCTGAACTGAGCAGTGTTTCACTGGCGATGCTAACTTAAAACCTTAGCTTCACACCAGGGTAAATCAAGACAAATAAACAAGGCCAAGGATGGAGAAAACCAAAACAGTAAGAGATAAACCAAGATATCCATTTGGTCGAGACATCAACAATTTCAAGTTATCTTCCTTTTTCTTGTTTTCTGAAGTTTAAGTTGCTTTGCGCTTCTGCAGACACCCATGTAAGATAGGGACTGTAATGCAACAACCAACTCAAGCAGTTGGCTGGTTTTACCTTCAGCGCTGTTGACGGTCATAACAGGAAGACTGCCAGTGCAGGAAAGAAGAAAGGAAGTCAGGCTGGGCCCAGCCTCAGAAATCAAAATGCTAGCAATAGTCCAGGGCAGCTAAACACGGTACTGTGAACCAAGAACTCTCAGTGTCTGTCAAGTGGACTTCATGAGGAGCAGTTAAAAGCCACTGCTTTATGCTATGCACCAGCAATTTGGATTTCCAGTGCTCCAGTATCCCTCCCTAACCTCCATCACCCCTCAGAGCACAGGCAGCACATGAATATAGAGGAAATAAATTTAGGAAATTAACTTGGCAATACAAGGAATAATTTTCTTTTTGTTTCCTAACACTTGTATGAAGAAGAGGTGCTTCAAGTGGTTCCTAAGTCCTGAAGAGAGGCATTGTTGTACCTTTGCAGAACTGATCCACCTGCCCCGTAATGGCATTTGTGCAAGAGTGATCCATGTAATTTCTCTACAAAATTCAGAACATGCAAAAAGAGCTAACAAAAGAGCTCATGTAAAATATTAAGGGGGGGATGAAATTTTATATGTACTCTTCACTTGCTCATGCCTCACACACCCTATACAGAATTTCTTCATCATCTGAGATGCTACTCTGACAAATTACATATATTACTCCTTGATCAATCTAACGGGAGCAAAGGACACTTACATCATCACAGTCAGGATGGACATGATGTTGTGCTGCTGACTGGAATGATATCACCAATGCATAATTAACCTAGAATGTTGTATATTTAGAAAATCAACTCCTCCCTCACCCAAAGTAACAAAAAACTATGAATATTTTCAGTGTATCATATGGAATGTGTTATTTCATTGTCTTCAGTCCAAGAGTCAATGAGGTTGAAATAAAGATGATTCAACTATCAAGCCAAAAACTTCAATTGTGTAACTACCCAGAAGGTAACATTATTGTACACCTTGGAGAAAAACAAGTACCATCTTAAGTTTTACTGTAGGTTACCTCAACTACCCAAATATAATACCTCCTGTGCATTTTTACTTCTTTGCTGTGCAGAAAGAAACACAAGGAACTTAAACTCCCTGAGTTCTTTCTTTGGGATGAAAAAAGCCCAAGATTTTGTCACTCGGTGAAGGATATTAGGAAAAAAGTGAGACTTAAGTTTTACCAGGGTCTTTCTTTTTGAGCAAAAGTATTTATGTATTTGTAGCAAGTTCTTTCCTGATGGATTCAAGTTGTGTGAAGAAACAAGCAGAAGGGCCTTTCTGGCCCAGTCTCCTTGTGTGAGTTAGTGCCTGCTCTAACAAACACAGGGCCAGTGCAGAAAGGTTCAACAATGGGGAAAAACAGACCAAGGATCTCTTGTGACCTCCCTACATCACACCTCTCTGTTCTGTCCCGCAGGTTTTGGAGCAGGGAGGATGGCAATCTTTGCTGACTCCATAGCTGCATTCACTCCCACTGCTATTTGTAGGGCATTAGAAGAAAGTAATAAATATGACATTTGCCCCAGCAAGACCTCACTAAGATCTGAATAGCAAAAGGGGATATATGAAGCTGTCCTGCTCACATGATGATGCACACATGCAAATGAAGGGGTAAATATATTGATATTTGGAAAAAAACCCCCACACTGAATATGTACTGAGTAGCTCCTGCCTGCATGGGGTGCAGACTGTGTGAAACAAACTCTCCTAGCCAGAAATTCAAAAAAAAGGAGGGTTGGAGCTTTGTTATTCCATAGACACCACTCTTCCAACTAGTGAGGATAGGACACTATGCCAAATGCCTCAGAGCTGCTGGGGTTTAAGAGGGCCTCGCCTCTCCTCTACCCAGGCAAGTGGCACCAATGACTAACTACACTGTGAGCAATTTTCCTGTCTCTGCTCTACACCTGTCTTCACATCACTGCAAAGGTCACTGCGTCATAAGTGTTACACTGAGGTCTGCCACCCAGCAGCAAGCAGGAAAGCAGAATATCTGGACAGGCTGGCAGGATCGTTTTACAAGCATGGGGGAAAACCTTACAGCATTCCACTTGGTGGGGGGGCTTAAAAATAGTTCCAGTTCTTAAACCTTAAGAAGGGACTGAGAGGCTCAAATTATTTTGAACTAGAAGTATCTCAGCCTACACCAGCTTTGCACAGCAGGCTTTGCTCAGCAAAGCCCAAGCCCAGAAAAGCTGTTCCCTTACTAATTCTCCCTCCTAAGCGCAGAAGCAATGGGAAGCAGTAGCTCTATAAGCATGAAACGGTGGGAAAAGACATCTTATCTTTGTCCATGCCTCTCTGGATTACGTCTTGTGCTTCCAGCCCTTTCGAGTAGAAGGAACTTGTGGCCTCGTCAAGAATTTAATCCATATTCCCCCTTTGAGGCTCCATCAAGAAGGAAGAACAAGGACCCTCTTAGGAGGCAGATAGGAAACTGCCTGCCCCTCACACACACACACACTCACACACATGCACATGGGTATCTCTTCCCTTCGTTTTACAGTTTAAGCCTTTTCCAAGCTGCATACAATAATATATTTTTCACGACTCTCCTAGCATTACATCTATTGTATGGTTCGTAACAATCAATGCCAGCATTATCTATAGCACTAGCACAGAAGCAAACATGTAATTCATTGAAACAGGACTCTTACCTTATCCAGTTTCTCAAAGTAATTTTTCATTAAATAAATCCTTCTTGCTTGACTTTTGCCTACTCAGATTAAAACTTTACCAAATCTAGAAGCATCGTTTCTAACAAATATATTCCCAAGGCCACACCCAAATCAAATCTCTACTTCTGGCATCCAACTTTTATTGTAGAGCAAACAAATGAACTTAAAAATTCAGTTAAAAGGCAATGCACAGCTGAAGGGTTCTAGAGGTTTATCATTCTTTATACAGCATTTGCACAAATGACCATAGGATTCTCTGTACGGTTTTGAGCCACCTCAGGCCAGAAAAGTACTAAGTAGCAAAAAAAAAATCATGTTAAGTTTTATAACACCTTTAGCAAAAATGTTTAAATCAGACTTAAATCACCGCATCTACTTTGTGTGGCACTATCTTGTGTGTGCAACACGATTAAAAGTTGAGGGTAAGAACCAGCTTGAGTGTGTTTCAGAGACTGGTCTCATCTACCAGAATATGGCATTGCGGCTGGAAGCCTTGCCTGACCTTCGCATCCAGGAGAAATCACTGCAGAAAAGGTATCAGTCAAAGCAGTTAACTAGTAGTGTACGATCCGCCTTTTATCACTGCTGATTCTATGGTAAAGACAACTCAATGAGAGCATGAACACACTCCAGACATCCTCTGAAGTAACTTTTTCTTTACAGTGTTTCCAAGGAGCAACCTCCTCCCATCAACTCCTTGGCCTTCCCACTTCAAATTACAGAAGCATCCCGGTGTCAGGAATTGCTGGAACACAGTGATGACATGCTCAAAGCATTGTTTGTTCAGCAACATGGATGTTAACATTGACAATACAAACATTGAAGAGGCACATGTGTATCTGCAAAAATTTAATTCAGCCCAAAGTCAAGCTAGACCAGGACACAAGGAGCATAAATTAATCCAGTTCCTGTCTTCCCAATGACGTCCCTCGCCATTGGAAAGACTTTGGTTTGGATTTTAGTCAAGTCTGGTTTATAGTGCTCAACTTTGACTGTGAAAAAAAATCCCAAACCCAACCCTGCTGGAATGCCTTACTCATTACGCAGCCTTGCAAAAATTATTAGCTAGGTTACAAGGCATTTCCCTTCAGGGACCTAAAGGGGTGAAGAAAGGGGATGGAGACTGACAGTTTGTGGTTTATAATGCAGCAGAAAAAAAAATAAATAAGTAAGAAGAATACAGGATATAATGTGTTTACATTTGTCAAAACAAGTTTCCTGGAGACACAGAGGGTTCATGCTGCTGATCTGTCACTTCTGCTAGAAACTGCTGCCTCATACTATTGGGAGGTCAGTCACTGACCTACTTTCTGATAGAACTGAATTTATTTGCTACTTCTGTACACAAACATTTTTTCTAAAAGGAATACTCAACAAACCCATAAAAAGATGCCTTTTATCCAACTTGGAGCTTCAACTGATGCTTTGCAATGCTATTACATACCCTGGCACAGGGCCCACTGCGTTTGGTCTGCTTATTCTTTTGGAAAAATCTGTACAGAATATTTTTAACGACTTGACACTGCAAATAACATCTTTCCTTTTTGAGCTCCTACATTACACTAACACCAGTGATATAACCCACTACAGACAATAATGGAGGCTAGAACTTGAATATGTTGTGCTTTGTCTAGGCTGCTCCTGAAATAGATGCCCACCACAACAGGATTAGCTCTCCAAACAGACAGATGCATGGCACAGTATATTTATAGGATTAAAACACAAAGTTATTAATAGAAAACAAGATGAGTAGGAGAAAATTATAAACTAAACACCTATTGATCCAATCATATCCAGTTAATGAACAGCTGTGCTCACCAGGAGATGGTGGTACAGTAGGAACACTTAAACTAAAGCATTATACACTTAAAGTGAAGTGGCAGAAGTAGCAGTAAAAGAGGTGCTGCCTCTCTGCTTATGGGCTCTGTCTTTGCTTATGGGCTACATGCCCATAGCTCTAATGTCTCTACACAAATCCTTTCATTAAAATAAAACCCTTGTTAAGGTTTTCACAGATCTTCCAAATCCTTGGATACTCAAAATATCAGAACACAGGACTTGAAATTATCCTTAGCAGTGCCACAACAGAAAGCTTCACTTCTTAGATGGACTCATCCTTCCAGGTATCTCGCGGGTAGCAGCACTGCTGTTTGGAAAGAGAAAGGCAGTGTCTCTCTCCATGAAAGCAAGGCAATTCTGCATTGAGGCTCTGGGTTAACACTTGGAAGACGAGAACCCACCAACTAACACTTGCATCAGATCTCACCAGCAACTTGGTCTCAAATATTCACCTCATTTTCCATCTCCAAAGTGAAGATAAGGATCTTCTCCAAGTGCTTGGCTTGCTTAATAACAAAACATTGTGGGTGAGACTTTTATCTTACTTTGCATTTCCCCAGGGTCCAATCTAACAATAGCAGAGGTACTACTAACTACAACTATACAAGACAACTATTGGTATCACAACAGATTTATGATCACTCGGGTTCCTGCGCTTGATGAGGCTCAGGTTGCAAAAGATAACTATGCCAAATGAAGCACTGCAGCGCCAAGTGCATTTTTGTCGACCTTTTCAGCTTTCATCTGTGCACATTTACAAGCCTTGAATCTGAAGTTCAAATAAATCAAATAATTCACTCAAACCCACCAGGATTTAAAAACATTAGGGAAATGTCAAGATGTCATCAAGCTTGTTCTGCAGTAAAGAGTGCTTTATATTTCAGAAAGAAATAGACAAGGGAGCTATTTAACGAGATGGTGGCATATTGAAACATGGATAGATAAGTAATTAATAGCTACCTCCTCTAAGTGAAAACTTTTCTGTATGAAAAATCAGTTTATAAGAAAAACTACAAGTCAATTGCTGACATTTTTTGGTTCACAAGAACTACCACACTATTGGTTCACAAGAACTACCACCACTATTAACATCTCCATTACTACGATGGATTTTACTCCTTTAAGCAACTTACAAGACTTTTGCATAAAACAGTGTGTGTGAAGCAAGGAACTAATAGGAGGCACCAAAGAAATTCTGACATTCGTTAACTAGAATTCTAATGAAAAATGCTATCAGGAATCCATGAAAATGGGAAAGAACAGCCATGAGAAGCTGAAGCTAAGGCAACAGGTTCATTTTATTTGCTCATAGTTTAAGTGATCACACGATTGAATAGGCGCTGTCATTAAGATACAGAATATCGGCCAAATAACCTCTTTCTGTTGGTAGCCCAAACCATTTTCCTGTTAAAAATGTCCCATATTTGACTAGTAGATAACCTAATTCTGAAATATCTTAACTCTGACATGCAGATTTCTTTATCAAATTTCTATACAACTTTAACTGGAACAAAGGGCACCTTAAAGAAAACAAAAGAGGAGAGAGAAAAAATAGCCATGTTTCAATAAATAGGAAGTATAAACCCATTAATTAATCATTTAATTCTTTTTATACCTCATGTCTGTCTTCACAGTTTAATGTCTCAGCAATCAACCAATTTTGGGATTTATTGCTGTCATGCCAATCATGGCAGTACTTCAACTAGAAAGGCACTGTCAAACATGATGAAGTGCTCCTTCTGTTTGTACCCCCAGTGGTACTTGTGTTCAGCACATAAGCTGCTTAGTGAGGGAAGGTGAGGGATAGGGCCTTACCAGCCCTAGTTCCCATGGCTGCAGACCAGTCCTAAGTGGCAAAGGCACAACTGAATCACACTTATAGTTGAGACTACGTTCCATAAAAACCATCTCACATCCTCCTATAGAAAGTACAAACGGCATCCAATTAACTTTGAAACATACTCAAGAATTTTCAGTTGTTTTCTTGTATTTTCTTTCCAACTTTCCTATTTTTCCAACCTGCACATGCCTCAGACTAAGACATACTATAAACACAGAAAAATTTCCCAGCATTACACCATTACAGCTCAACCTCTCCCTTGAATCTGTGGACACCATTCCTTGCCCTTCACCCAGAGATGCTACACAGAGTCCAGTGAAGGACAGGGTAGAGGGATTTCCCACTGGGAAGGAGAAAACACGTCTCTTTAATTGGTATTTATATTTCTAGCAGCTTGCTTTCACACTGGTCCTACTGGAATTGGTGTTGGCAGAGACCAAACAGTTGCAATATATAATGATAGTCACTGACACAATGAGCTGTGCATCTGTATCTGCTGACTTGGGTGAAGAAGACAGCACTGATGTCCTGACTGCCAACTGCATTTACAATGCGTGTTTGGCTGCCTCACCTGAGTCATCTCTGTTTTATACATCCCTGTTAAGCTCTGGCCCAGGAGCGGATGTTCCCAAGCAGCTGGTGGCAGCAGCCATCTGAAACCAGTAAATCGGGCTGCTGGCTCCCTGGGCAGAAGCTGTCATCATGCATTCACCCAGCACATGGCGCAGCAGGGCCCTGACCTACTCAGCCTCTGGACATCACTGCAACATAAATGATGATAACCCAAATGCCAAAGAAGGGCAAATATTCAGTCCTGAAACAACAGCATGCTTTACAGCAAAAGCCTTGCAGCCCACAGCTCAAAATAGAAATTTATGTGACAAAAACTTCATGACATGAAAGTCTGCATTAAAAAAACAGCAAGCTGCACTGCTTGGCATCTTGCTTTCCAACTCTTGTAAAGTCCAAATAGCTCAAATACAAATCTGTAGTATCACTCTCTAAGTAAAAGCTATTTTAAACTACTTCTGGCAGCTGCTAAGAGTCATGACCAGGATGCCAGCTGTATGTTTTCTTGTCTCCTTCTCTGAGCTCCAACTAGCTGACAGCAGTGAGAGGACACCCATCTCCTCTGCTAGTGAAGCTCTGATGCCTCCACCTTCCTTCAGACCAAATGTCCTGGGTTCCTCTAGTGAGGAGAGCCTGCCTTTGCTGCTCCAAGGACAGATAAAGAATATCACCAATAAAAATCATAATCTTGAAGGTTTTAAAAGTTCCCTTTCCATAAAACAAGCCTTAGACAGAGAATACCCGATAATGAGCTGCAAAGTCATTTTTTATAGGCACTCACTTGGGATGACCCACATAACTCATCCACTTTACCACTTAACATTTCCAAACCTACAGCAGTATAAAAACTTTTACAACCATGCACGATCATGCCACTTTTTTTTCCTTTATGTATAAAAGTGCCTAGTGTATTTTTTCATTATTCAGTAAAAATGAACATCTCCACACAAATATGTGGACTGTGATATCTATTTATGAATGTCTGAACTTCTAATGTCTGCTAATCCTGGTCATTTCTGTGCTCCTCTTAACGTTTGTATGTCTCAGCTTTCCAAACATCAGCCGATCCAGACCTGCAGCTGGAGCACAACTTGCCTTTTAGTAGGGACACCTTTCCCTTAGTCCCCAGCACAAAGCTCCCACCCTGATTTCCAACCTGGGAATGCATGACAGGAGGGCAAGAAGAACCTTCACAACCACTAGATACAATAAAATAAAAATAAGGAAAGGTCTGCAATAAGAAAATTACAGTTTTAGAAGGGATTAGTGTCCTGAATCTGTGTTAGATGGAGGGAGGGGGAGAGGTCAAGTCAGGAAATTTGGGAAGCAAAAGCAGGAATATCTGGCATGGAGATGAAACCACAGAAAGAGGGAAGGGAATTTTTTTCACACAACCACAGCAGGGCCTGCAGGGACAGGAATATGTAGGGGGAATCGTGAAGTTGGGAAGGGATGCAGTTCAAATGGCATTGCTAGCAGAGCATGAGGTCAGTCAAAAGAGGTCATGTCATTCCTGCAGGAAGCCCTGCCTGGATTATCCTACTGGGCAAGAATGGTTATCCTTACTGAAAGAGGGCAACACACAGGCCCAGCCAGCCTAAGTGACCCAGTACATGGGATATGGAAAAACAAATCCCAGGAAGCAAATCTGCTCCTGACAAGCTAGAGACAGATAGCTGTCAGCTGCTGAAACACATAACCAAAGTGACATAATATTAGAACATATTTTTATGCTTACTAAGACAACAACAAACCAAAGCCTGAGCTGTATTTTGGGCATGCCAGCTCAAACTATCTTTAGACCGGAAAAGTGTGTGTACAGATGTTCCAGCAGGCATGGGGAGCAGAGAGCTGGAAAAAGCACTTGCTCACTTCTGAGCCGTACAAAAAAAGGAGTTTTGTAAATACAGGTGGGAATAAATACACCAGGCAATGCCGAGTAAATAAATAAAAAAACCCAAACCAAACCAAAAAAACAATAAAAAGCACCACCACAAAAAAAAAAAAAAAAAAAAAAAAAAAAAAAAAAAAAAAAAAAAAAAAAAAAANAGCCAGTAGTTGGGCAGGGACTGGTGAGGTTTTATGACTTCAGATCTCCCCCATCTTTTCTTCTCCTGATGGATGTTTTCAGGTGTTACTACCTCCTGTGGTCCCCGTCTATGTTTTACTCCTCCTGCAAGCTATCTCATCCAGCTTTCTAACTATCTCACTTTCACAGATGCTCTCTTGGAAGCGTGACTGAAGCTATAAATTCACGTCTACACATCTGTAACAAAAATACTTTTTCTAAAAGCTATTCTTCTTCCTTTTCGATGGTGACAGAAATGATATAGTTGCTGGCAATTCAGGGGTCTCGCTTCAGCTTTAAGCACTAAGCGAGACAGAGAGCAATGATGTCTCACAATGGAAACAGCAATAACAGAACTTTTTTTTCCCATATATATACACACATGAAGCTGTTATTCTTGGAATAATTTCTATTTGTAAAGAACTGAAAAAATATAAAAAATGGCCTCAAAGCTTTTGTTCCATGGAGCAACTATTATTTTTTAAAGTAAAATATAATTATCACCTCCCTCCAGAAAAAAACCAACCTTGGAATCCATCAGAACAAGAACAGATCTAATTTACCATGATCACTGTTCAGCTTGCAGAAGCAGAAAGATGAAGGCAACAACCAAGTGAAGAACTATTTAGACCTCCCTTGAAAAAAAGCCCCTATATAAATAGGACATAGACAGTTAAGATGCTTCCAGGTTACATTATGACTAAGCCCTGCTTTTAGCAAAAAAAACCCCTACGTGGTGTGGCAAAAAGCTGAGTTAAACCTTGGTCATAGCAAGCCCTGCAACTGGGTGGGGGGCCTTCTGCCACCGGGATGGACACCCCCACTGCAGCCCATGAATGTGATCTCCAGGCACAGCAAGGACAGGGTCCCTTTATTCACAGATGGACGAGGTGCTAAGGGGCATGGTTCAGTGTTTGATAGGAATGGTTGGACTCGATGATCCGGTGGGTCTCCTCCAACCTGGTTATTCTATGATTCTATGATTATATACATCTAGACGTGGCTTTCCTTGCCTCCCTGGATATAAGGAAACTTTTGGTGCCTTGACCAAAGCAAGCAATGCTTGCCAGGGCTCTAAAGGTAATGTGAGCCTACTGATGGTACAAAAGACTCTGCTCATCTCACAGCTTCCAAATCTTTCATAATACCAAGCCAACAGCAAAGCAAAATCCCAAAGCTTGTGCTTTGGGCATGATGCAGAAACAACTGTTCCTGCAAGCAGTGCTTGTACAAGACAACTGTGATTTGCATGGAGGCGAGTATCCTTTGGGCTCAACTTGATTTGGCAGAAAAACGTGGGCAACCATTGTGTTAATGCTGGCACGGCAGATTCCAGGCATGAAGACATGGGAGAAAGACCACAACTTTGGGTGATGGAGACAGGTCACCAGCCTGCTGGCATCAGGGTGACAGGGGAACCAGATAACGGGAAATAAAAATGTACCAATAGGAGTGGAGAGAGATAACAGAGAGACTCATTGAGGGGGAAAAAAAAGAAAAGCCAAAGGAGGGAAGTTTGGCAGACAGGGATGGTATATTTAAAACAAAGGCATGGAAGCAGGTACAGAGCTTAGCATTGGACCTGGTAGGGTCTGGTCCACCCTGGTGTGCACCCCTGCTTCCAGCATAGCTCAGGAACTTTCCTAAGCAAATCTTCTCTATGTGCACCCAGAACAACAAAGCTCTGCTTGCAATGGGCGTGCAGTGTAGTGTCACTGGTACCACAGCATGAAAACTAGCAGCTTCCCAACACATTAATAGGATGTCTATAATTTGCCCTGAGTTTTGTTAAGATTTTCATATTTAGCAAAGTGGCTACTGTTTTTATTGAAATTCATACACACACTGTCCTTAGAGACAGGGAAACACAGAAGCCAAATTGAAAGTTCACCTTCTTTCAACTAAGTTTGTTAGCAGGTTCATCATCTTTTTTTTGACAGAATTATCTTTCCATGGTTAATTATTTCCACTAGAAAAAAAATAGGAGACCAACAAATTGCTGGACATAATTTGTGACTTAAATAATAAAGCAATTAATGGCATTTTAGAGGAACACATTCTTCTCTCCAGAAATAAAAACCCTATTTCATCTCATCTAAATTGCTTGGTCAGCTTCAAATGAGTGCAATATAAATCTCCTTCCCATACTGCTTCTGTTATCTCTGATAAAGGGAAGAGACAGAAGGTAATCCTGTGTTCTGTATTCACTGACACATCATTTTCATGCTACACTACACTGTAATTTATTTCTAATGGGATAAAACTCTTGTAGTCTTCCTACATTGTTCAGCCACACATACATCCCTAACTGGTACTGAGATTGAGAGAATGGCAGATGCAACATCCATGGACCATGCTTGGTGGAATGAGGATGTCTGCTGCATATTTCAGCAGTTGCTACAGTTGTGAAAATAAACAGCTAGACTGTATAATTAAGGTATGATCTTATTCTACCCAATGCCTCCTAGAAGCAAGGTAGTCAAAGAATGCTTCTTGTAATTGCCAACTAAACTTTTAATTTTGCATGCAATAGGTTTGAGACAATCCAAAAAGATATGTGGAGCCAGAAGAGATTAAAGCATGTGGAAGCTAACTGAAACTGAGAAGTCCTTACAGTCTTAGCCATAAAAGATATCACTTTATAGGAAGGAAATTATCTTTAAAGCTCTTTCTGCTCTCCTGATCAAGGAAAATGAAAGAACTAAGTAAACCAATGTATGAAAATTAAGCTGGAGCTCTGAAGCATTACATGTATTATTAATCTCATTTAAAAATCAACATTTTCCATAGGATACAAGAGAAGGGGGAAACACACACCCCACCCCTAGTTTAGAAAAGCTTTCTTCAAATTAGAAGTCTGGACTTGGGGACAAAATGAGGATCCAGTTACTCTTGATGCAGTCCTGAAAAGGCTAGGTGCAAACAGAAAGCCACCTATGATTTTCCCTCAGAAATTAATATATTTTCATAAAACATCCATGTTTATCCATAAAACATTTTTCTCTATTAAAATCTGCAAGACTAATACAGAATACTTAATCTGCTGTCAGTTAATAAACAATATTACAGGCGTCACGACTTAGAGAGACAAGAGTTTCAGTACCCTGGTGCCTTTCACGGGCACTTCTCTACTTCAGCTGATAGGTATACTCGTGTAACAGAGCACACCTCACAAAGTAAAATATTATCTAATTAGCTGTCTACTACTTAGCTAGCTACTTCTATGGCCCCATCACTCCAGCAGATTACAACAGGATTAATCACATCTGATTCAGATGCAAGGTAGAAGGTTGCAGCCAAGACAGTCCCCTCTCCAGATTTCCTTTACTGCCAATGCAAAGTGACAGTCCCTTCCAGGGCACATGTCACACCATTTGAGGTAACCATTTTTGAAGAGGTGAACAAACCCCTTTGCTGCCTACAGAATCGCTCTGCTGCACCCAGAAAAAAACCCTGCTTTAAAGGATCTGGTAGCAGGAGAGCTGAGTCTGGTCTCTTGGGCCAAGGTTGCTTGCAGCAGCATTTCACCAGTTTTATCATGTCCAGCTGGACCAGGGTCCTCAGTGTGCCCTGAGCCCATAGGTGGGATGGCAGTGGTAGCAGTAAGTCTGCAGAGCAATGGCAGAAGAAAACTAATGCTAGGCACTGGCAATGGGGTTGCAGCTGCTTTATATTGCCTCTCGCTGCAGATTATGAATCTGTCGTGTTAGCTCTGGCTTACCAACAGCTCACGCTTCAAAAATTTGACAAAATACCCCAAAGGCTAACTCCTGCTGAACTTCATCCCTGCTGCCACGACCAATTTGTAATACAACTTCATTCTAGTGACGTATCTGCAACTGCTTACGTGAAGGGCCCAAATGACTTGATTCAGCCTAGCTAAGCAGGAAGCACTGCTCACATGCACTTTGGGTCACAGGGGAAGAGAAGCAGCCTCAAGAAGGCTGGCTACCAATTTAACAGGGTTTCCAGCTGAGATCCTGCAAGCAAAGCTCCCTGCAGAAACTGCTGAGCACCTCACCAGATGCTTCTGTAGCTCTGTGGAGCATGGGTTGGGGAAGCCCTCAGGCATTCAGAGCTGCCCCCCAGCAAGCCCTCAGCTCTCGCAACTGGCCTCTGCTGCATCCTGACCTACCTACAGGGTTTGGTGCCAACCCATATTCCAATTTCTGCTAATTCTGAAATTTCAAACACAGCAAGTCCTGAGTTCATATAGACTCTTCTCATCCAAAACTACTCCTTAAATGCAATCCAAATGAGCTCCTCGGCATGGGCAGTGCATGCAGTGGCTGCTCTTGCTGTCTGCAGCCCCATTTAGCAGACTGTTTTCAAAAAGGAGCAGAGTCATTTTAGATAGACTGCCTTTCACTGTGGTTGAAAAGGGGTTCTTTGATCATGCTCCCAAACTTGGACCCTGGTTTATGAGCACCTCTGGAGAGGGATGGCAGCATAACTTATAACACCACCAAAGTAGTAAAAAGCTGTGCCTTTACTTAGCTGCTCATGATAGTTACTGGTTCTTGCAGGGAAAACACATGACTGACTTAGACTGATAAACAGATGAGCGTACTCTCTCATCTAGCAGCTCTTGTCAGGTGAAGCACATGGGTCTGTCCACACCTGCTGCAGAAGGGCTCCACTCTACTGAGGAGAGCAGGCAGAAAGCAAACCCTCCGTAGGGATGCTCAAGTAACAGGCTTCTAGTAGTTACCAAGAGCTGCAGTTATCCTACAAACCTACCAAGAAAGAACTACTGGAGGAAGAACGAAAAAGACTTAAAACCGACTAGCTGGGAAGGTCATGGTAAATAGTAAGAAATGCCCTTGAGGCATGTGCAAGTAAAATAGCAAGATTAAATCCAGGAGGAAGATGTTGGGGTTCTCACTGGAAACAAATCCTTGGTAGAAAGCTTGGGTTTGGGTGCTGAACCACCTCCCCAGGCATAGGGCTGGGATCTTCTTGCCTCAACCTTTTACTAGTAGGCTGGCTGAGAAAGGAAGTTGGCAGGGAAAGTGCAAGTGGATGATCAAATAAGGCTTTTCTGCCTTGAGTTGCCAACTCTGTGAAAAATCAGCCTCTTATCCAATGGGCTGATGACACTGTCACTAGGAGAAAAACCCATAGCTGTACGTACCGAAGTGTAGATTTCAAAAGAGGAGCACCAAAGGTGAGGTAGTACAACTGGCCTAGCAAGAACAGTGCAAACTACTTCAGCCCTAATGCACCAGAGGGTGCAGTGATAAAGGCAGGCAGAATCAACAGGGTCTCATAACTTCACTATGAAAGCAGAGTTTGCATAAAGGAACTAGAGTTATAAACAAATAACCAAAGTGCTACGTGTACAAATGAAAAAGGATAAAAAAAGAGCATGGCATGTTATTTTTGTCCATGCATTCTACAGACTGGTCTAAAACTTAGTAACCTAAACATTTTTTACTGTAGTAACTGCCATAATCTAAAACACTTAAGAAGGAAAAAAGCAAAATGCAAGAAGTCAAACATGCCAACACCCACAAATGAGGAAGGTAAAGTCTAGCGTTCACCTCTGGAGATGATCGGTAGCTACAGTTACAGCACATTAGGTCAGTTTTAAATAAAGCTGCAAGCAACTTCTTTACTCTCACCACAGTGTGAAATGTGCTTTTTCCCTATTTCTACAGCAGCCTGCTTCACCTACTAGCCCTTGCAGATGGCTGCGAAACCATAACCAGAATAAGAACTGTATTGTCCACTGTTCCTAATTAAAATCCCACAGTCTTGTGGTCAGAGAGCTCTGGAGAACCAGTAGGGTCACGTGATTTACTTGAGGTCAGACAGAATAAGTCCTAGACCAGAGATGACAGATCTTATGGTTCATGCATGCAATGTAGCATTTTGCAGCCAGATACAGAAACGTAGTCACTAGCAAGCTCTGGTTCCTTTCAGTAACCTAACCTAAAATAGTCTAATTTTGCAAAGGAGAAAACCCTGTATAAGTCCTGCCCCCTCGAGTGAAACAAGAGTAACTTTTTTCCCCAAAGCCTTCTTGCACCCACAGATGTTGTCCTGGAAGCCAACATGGCTCTGCCATCTGCGTTGATCTTCAGCTGCTCTCTACAGTTTTTCTGAATCAAGTGCCAAAAAGCGTTCGCACTCCAAGTAATATCTGGTCTGACCATTTGCGTGTTCCTCCAGCTGCTCAAGAGCCCGTCTGCTCAGACAGGCTTGCTGACTTCACTCTCAGCACATGACAAATTTTTCCATCACTTACCATGAAGAACCTGGGGGACACACTGGTTAAAAAGTGACAGATCTTTGCATTTGTGACAAATTCACTCCGTCTTTTACCTAGTATTTTCCCCAGGTATTTACTTCTGGAGGCATGAAGCATCTGTGCCTTTGGTGATTTTCCAACACTCACATCCACATGTTAAAATGGAAATAACATCTGAGTGGAAGACTTCTAGTTCGGTCTTTACATTTGTATTTTCAATGACTAATTTTGTTTAAGTTGGTAAACGCAGCTGTTGCCTTGCCAGTTGGTGACATTTCCTTTTGGACTTCCCCACTGGTTGGTGTGTTTCTGCCAAGACATGCAAATTGACTCATTCCTTGTATTCCTTCGCCTTTTTATATAATGCTTCAGTTGGGATTTGCTGAAGGTCTCCCGAGATTTGTCTTCCTAAGTAATTACCAGCCCTGTGATGCTAAAGAGTCTTTATTCACATATTTTCTGAATTGCCACTTAGGAATCTCATGCTTAGGATGCCGGATCTAAATGGTGTAACACTTTGCTATATTATATCATGTTATATCTAGCTGTATTTTTTCTCATGGTGGTCATGTCAACATCAAGTCAACAGCAACTGTAAGTGGTGACAGAATGTATGCCTGGTTTACACCAGTGTTATCCAGAATGAACAATTTACTCAGCTCTCAATTACTTTAACGGTTCAAGCTTGTCAAGACCTTCCAATTATTATAAATACATAATTGAAAAGAGTAGATTAAGCTCCTGGAGAAGGTAACAAAAATACCCTCCTCTCTCTCCTAGAGCCTGCAATGAAGAACTGCATCAGACTGGCAGGTAGCCTGCCTCAAGACAGGGAGTAGGAAAGACTATTCAAAAATCTAGTCATTCCTTTATCTCCTGAATTTAAATGGCTTAGGCGAAGCTATAAGACAAAAAAACTGGAATCTCTGAACTTCTCTTCAACTGTTGCCATCACTTACATCACTTTTCTAGGGTACTTAAACTGAAATGCAATTTCTCCATCACTTAAATTATTTTTTTTTAATATTCCCATATTTCTTGAAGAACTCAGCAACTATTTCTTCAATAATTTTTCAGCAATGGTGTCTACCTACAGATTCTCCAAATTTTGTCTTAATCACATCTGCCTTTGTGCTGTGAGACTGCACCTCTGATTTGGCATTTTCAGTTCCTCTGGGAAAGTGATAGTGCTCCTCTCATTGATGTTCAAATGTCCAGTGTTGGCTTTGATGAAAACCCAATATTTTGGCTGGCTTAGCTGAAAACCAGTTACATTTTTAGCAATCTATTCCTTGTTCACTTGGTAGTAACAACAGAAGAAAAACCTCTCTTACTACAGTTTATCCTGTGGAGATTTTCTAGGGTTCTTTTCTTGGTGCTGTCAAAAAAAATAACAATCACTTCTACTGCATGTGGATATCCGCTGAAGATACACAATGTGCTTGCCTCCAAAACACTCAGACGACAACAACTCCACAAGCTGCTCTGGGGACATCTTTACACTATGCCTATATAACACCAACACCCTTGAGAATAGGCAGAGCTTTGTCAGACCCTGCATTATTGCTTTGGAGAGAGAGGATGATGCTTGGCCATAAATTCCTCCATTCCACCTCTCCCTAAACCTGAGAAGGAAGTCTCCCCATTAGTAAGCAGATGTCATGCTGAGGATTTTGGTCCAAATCTCCTGACAGCTCTTACCTCAACACAGTAGTTGTCTGTTGGTAACCCTGTGTAATTGTCATTTCATGTACTGTGTTTGAAATCTAGTTCAGAGCAATCGACTGCTAATTGGTTCTCAGTCTATAAGCTATTTTTCTGCCTTGGAAGTCATAATTAATGCTACTCTCTCTGAGTTATAATCATCTTGCTTCATGAATATATTATAGCTTTGTTTTCATTCCTAGATTGCTCTTCATCAATTCCTGGTCACAGACATTTTGCTTACTCAAAGGATTTTACTTAATGTATTCGTCCATCTCTTTTACCTGCACTTTTGTTGTTGCAGCCTTTCTTCCAGTGTTCCAGAAACCTACTTTCAGTCTGACTTCCCCCCTCCAAAAAAAAAAACTTTCCCTGAGGAAGTTCTTAGAGGTTTGCCCAGCTCACAGTTTTCACCAAAGCAGGTTTTATCATTTCACCTAAGACAGAACCTGTTACTTACCTGGCATGTGCTTTGCTGGAACAGTTACCTTGCCATGTTGCTCTAACTTGCCTCTTTTGCAAGAACAGCTTTTCACCTGTAGTTGAACCCCAAACACAGTGTTGTATTACTACTTACAACTACATCATTTGGCCGGTTTGGTTAGGGTCATGAGACTTAACAACCCTGCCCTCAATGAGTTCAGTTGTAACCTTGTTTTGGTCTTCGGGTTAGCTGGTACCCATGCACCACTAAGCACTAAGAGAACATAGTTGTTTCCTTGTCACCTGCTTTCTACTTGACAAGAATACAGCAAGATGAAAGGATTGCAGAATACTCACATTTTACAGTAACAGCAGCCATTTCAATGTCTAGCTTAAAAAAAGAAACCACATCTGCAGAATGTAGCTGCATTCTGTCTCCAGAGCTGCTGTGAATTGTTCATATCTTTTCCAGCATGACATTTTGCATTGCCTCCCTCCCTCGTCACGGCACACTAACATGTTAGTAGTTATCACTACCCAAATCTTATGCAGGTTCATATTAGGACTCCCTAAATACAGTGAAACACAGAGACTTAACACCTACCAGAGTTGGGAAAAAAAATCATCAGAATATTTTTTTTGGCTACTGAACCAGCTCATGTTCTTCTATACTTATGGTGCTATTTGGTTCAGCAGATGGAGAATGAATAGGAAGGTCCCTTTGGCTAGCAATTTATACTACCTCACATGAGAGAGATTATCTACACTCGTGCCCACATGACAAAGTCATTCTGGACTTGACGGTGGGTAAACTCTAAGGGAAGAGAAGACTTTGCACTTGGATGGCCAAATCACAGATCTGAAATATTATTAACATTAAAAAGTCAGTATTCAAGAGAGAGCCGAAACTGGCCAACAGTATTGAAAAGAACACTAGTTCATCATCACAAAAAGCCCAGTTCTCCAGGGACACAGGCTACACAGAGGGGGGAAATTTAACCCAGAGGACCAGTATCTGGGACTTGCTGATTGTGCAGGCACCTACCAACAGAATAACACATGTAGAAGCTAGACCAAATCAGGATGTTATGAGCTGCTCTGTAAATCTGTAGGATGGTCAGTGGATTAGGCCAGTGTACTATCTGCACTGGCGGTGTCATCCTTGGCACCAGCCAGGTTAGTGAACAGGATGGGGATGGTGAAGCAAGAGGGAAGAAGTTAAAAACAGAGTTCAAGGTTAAAAGAGAGTCTTCTGATTAAAAAAACTTGATGAAAAAATGCTGTTATATTAAATATTTGGAAATCAGGGTCAGCCTTTTAATCTTGCTAAATCAAGACAGAAGACCCAAACACAGAAGACAAAGAAAAGACATTCAGAAGAACACAAAAGCCAGAGACAACAATATTTTCATGCAACCATCTTTCAAGTAATATATACAATACAGATATAATACAGCGTGAGCAAGGGTAACCAATGTATAGCTTCCCTTAAAACAAGCCAAATCATCCACATTTTACCTCTTTTTGTTAACACACCATAACAATTAAACATCCATGTAAAGGCTAAAGCAAAGAACAAGAGACTCAGGTTGTACTAAAAACTTCCTTGTACAATCCTGAACAACTTCTTTGTGCTTCAGCTTACATACACATAAAAGCTGTGTATACTGTAAAATATACCCATCTCACAGATGGGTTTAATTAAAATTTGGTGGTTAAAGTACTGTTCATTGTAAAACTCTGAGTAAAGTTAAGTAATTCTGCCATTTGTGGTTATCTGATACATCATTTCTCCACAGAAAACAGCTTTGTTCCAAAGTACAAAGAGCATAAAAAGTGCTCTGTGTTTCTGAAACTGAAAGAAACTCTGGAATCCACTTGTTCAAATCCAGACTTTAAAATCCCCTAGACTTTCTGAACACAAACCATCATGTTGTGAAATTATGCTCTGCTGAGAAAGAGCTATCAGCAAGCAGCTAGAGAACACAGCTGGTACCTATCTGTGCTAAGCTCTCACCGAGTCTCCAAGTGAGAACTTCCAATGTACTTTTTTCTAGCAAAGAGCAGGTGTCTGAGTAAGTACAGGTGTCACAAAAATCTCTAGCTCATAGGTCTCAGAAAACAAAAAAAGGTTGAAGAAAGACTGAAACGACTATTTAAAAATTCACGAAAGAATAGCTATTTTCTGTTGCCCCAAGTAATTATCATACAATACTGCTTCATTTGCTTTAATTATTAATTTCAGTGTTGTGATACCTATCTTTATTTAGGCTAGACATTAGGAAAAAAATTTTCACAGAAAGGGTCATTGGGCATTGGAACAGGCTGCCCAGGGAGGTGGTTGATTCACCTTCCCTGGAGGTGTTTAAGGCACAGGTAGACAAGGTCCTGAGGGACATGGTTTAGTGTTTGATAGGAATGGTTGGACTTGATGATCCAATGGGTCTCTTCCAACCTGGTGATTCTATGATTCTATGATCTTTCTTTGCTTGGCCTCATGATGGCTAGACAATGAATCACAGACTGTGATGCATTTTTTGTTTTACTTCTTTACAATTAGACCTCATTGACATAGTGCATTTTAACATTATCTGCCACCACAATGAGCCACCAAGATCAGGTTTGTTGTCAGCTTTTTATTTTATTGCTTGCAAAAAAAAGCAGTAAGTGCAGACATGGCAAGACCTGAAGCACCAGCTGAAAACAGGAATGAGCCCCAATTCCTGCTCCCAAAAGCAAGCACTTGAAGTAACTTGAGAGACCCACAAAGCACACAGGGTCACCTCCTCCTTAGTTTAACTCCTCCACATCTGCAACTCTCTTGGCTTCCACTTTAGAGACTGGTGGGCAGAGAGAAGAAAAAATACTTGGGGGATGAACGCCAAGGGAAGACTTCCTTGAAGAACATTTTTGTTTTGTTCTTCATTAGCGGGTGGGTGACAGCCATACATATCAACGTGGGTGAGCACATAAGGGTTTCATGGAAGACAGAGTGCCAACGATCATTCCCAGGAGGTTCAGTCTCACTTATGTGACACCCACGTTCACACTGCAATCACAACTGTACCAGCTACAATCTTGTTAGAGCCTCTGCTCACAGCATGCTGGTTAAAGATATCCTAAATCCCAATCCCATCTCCCATTATCCTGAGTCCTCTGACAGCAGACTGAAACTTCAGATCCATTACTGTACTGGAAAGCTTGACCGACAACTTTACCACAAGTATCATCTGCCCAGCAAGTACTTTTCATTACATATTTTAAAATATATATTAGTCTGATATCTCCTAACCAACTTCATAAAAAAACAGCACTAAAGCAGACCAGCAATACAAGAGCTTTTGATGTTTGCAATGTGCTTACAGGGCTAAAACACAGCATTGTGGCATAAAGAAATGTCACATCAAGGTTTCCAGTAGCTTCAGCATTTCCCATTTTATTAAATAAAAAAGGGGGTGGAGAAAAGAGGTCACCGTGTTTCTGCTCCACTTATTAGATGAATGCAAGAAACTGTGTATAGGAAAGATCATCTGACACAACCTCTCTGAATCTTGCTGAAACACACAAACAAAACAAGATCAACCTGGGTGACTAGAATTCGCTTCCATGGTTTAGTCAAATGCTTTAATACCCCAAAAGTTTGTGGATATCTTGGTTGAATGCTTCCAGATAATTAGTACCGGCATGCAAGTATACTTGTCAATAAAGAATAGGTCTCAGAATTCAGTGCATATCTATCTACAACACTTCAGTCTTTCAACAGATTAACTCCATGTGACAACTTAGCTACAAGTCTCAGCCTGGAAGCATTTCCCTCTCTCTTCCACTAAAATCATAGTCAGAAATGCTCTGAAGGAGATTAGGGAGACGGTTTTGCAAAGCAGAAAGCACTGACCTAAATGTATTCCTGTGTAAGTAGGTGGAGATTCTAAATCTGACTGGAACAACAATGTTCAGTCCAGCCCTTTGTGTGTTTCAAGATCTGTGCAAGCTTTTAAAGCCTCTCATTTCATTTAAAGCAGATTTTGCTCTAGAAATGCTTTCTTCTCTTAATCTGTGTTGATATAAACATACTGACAAATTACACATACACATATTCTGCTAAATCTAGGGGAAATGAAAGGTTTTGTGCTTCACCTGCTACCTCTGGAACAGCATTTAGTATGGCACTCCAACACAGCGGAGGGATGGCTGCTTCATTAAACAATGGGTCCTGTAAGCTTTTACAGTAGGCAAGGATATCCTAAAACATAGGCCAGCTACATTTCTTATTTTCATCCATATAACACAGTTAAATCAATGGGATTTGCCTGGATTAGCAAAGCACAAAATTAGCCTATTTTAGTAGTGGTAAAATTACATTAAGATTATAACTCATCTTACACTCCCAAGACTAATTACTTCCCAAATCAATGCATCAGAAGGCTCTTTCTGCCTAACAGAGTTATGTCAGATGAAAATAAAAGGTTAGTTTGTGTTTTACTTTCAATTTTCTCTCTCTTAGACGTGATATATTTTAAAACTGAAAGAATTAATCACTAAATTTTCTTTAAAGACTGAAAACTGAGCAGAAGCTGCTATGTTGCTTGGATAGAAAAACAGACAGAGGCTATTGCTAACTCACTGAACCCTGAGCTATGATGCCACAGTTGGTCATGACATAAGATGGAGATCTTTGATATGTCAGTGAATTTGATATTCCACTCCCAAGTGCTCCCAAGATTCTCACACGTGAATAACAGCACGTGTATGGGAACATTCAGATAAAATGTCACTGAGGTTTTGAAATGATAATCAGAGAATGCACTGTGGTATTAGTTCTGCTAAATATTATAAGAGCTTGAATTTTAGTTTTTATCAGCCTCTGCAAGGCTGAATTTCCCAGAACGAGATAATTAGTGTCTCAAAATCATCAAAAAATTGTTTTGTTGCCCTCACACTAAGGCACACTTATGAAAATACTTATGAAATAGCTAATCTGAGAGTAGCTCAGTGGTTTTAAAGGGACCCAAATATGAAATAGGCTGAAAGACACCTAGGACGATGCAGAGAAACACACTTTGCATGTGTTGGGGACACAACTGCTTTGGTATCATGTAAGAAATCACGAGTTAACAAAGGACCCATGGCAACTGCCCATCTGTACACTGTGGCTGCTGCACAGCCGCCACAAGCCAACTTAGCTCAACTTAGTCTACAGTTAAAGAAGGTTACTCCCATTTTAGCCACTGATAAATGAAGGGGTTATTTGCTTTTAATGCAGCAAAGATTAATAAGGATAACAATTTATTGACACAGAGCCCAAGTAGACACGCCTGGCACTCCGAATTTGGAGTTGCTGCTCCAAATATTTGGCTGTGAGTGCTGGTCTGGAGCTGTACTCAGAGCTACAGCAAAACCTGGGGCTGCTTAGGCTGGGGTAGGTCCCACTGCAGGTCCACGCATGGCTTGGTGACTTCAGAGTGGGCAACTTTGACAGCATACTGAGTTGAACTCTTGGCTGTTGTACATCAAGATATGACTTTCACATCATTTTCCTCCAGAAGGCAGATTATTCTGGCCACTTTCTTTCAAGCTGCTCGCAATCCATCAATTCTCGCATTCTCAGTAAACGCAGGGCTGGTTTACAGCCTCCATCCCAGGGACTGAATCTCAGCAAGGCTGCATACGAGCACCACAGTTTAAGTACTTTGTGACTGCTCAGAGTAAAATGCATAAAATGCTAATGTATTACTAGACTCCTACAATATTTTTAAATAGCATCTCTGATATATGGAACTATTTTACAAGTAAGTCAGTGTTCTGTGACACCAAAGATTTTTGGTTTATCTTTTAAAGTTTAAATATCACAGAAAAGTGGGTGTTGATAGGATCTGCCAGCAGCACAAACACAATGTACAAATCCAGACTAGAAATTAAATGATCTCTCCTCAATGGGGAAAGTAAGGCAAAACAACAGAAAAAACCCCACAATATAGAGAAGCTTAAAAGTATTGAACAAGTAAGTAGAACAAAGATTTCAAAGCACATTTAGGCATGCCCTTCTTCAGGCGATGCTTCAAAACCACTATTTCTCCTCCCCTTCTCCTTGACAGCCGGTCTGACTGGGCCCAAAGCCACAGCAGCAAGCTGTGATCCTGGCAAAACTCACAAGGTAAATAAGGTTGGGCACAAAGTGCAACTGGATGGGAGGCATGCAAATGCTGGAGGATGAGATGCTGGCACTTTAGCAAGCAGTACAAACTGCTCAGAAACAATGATCTGGCACAATGCTAGGAGTGCTCTGGAGGTAAGTGCTACATAGCCAGGGCTGTATTCGTCCTCAGATGAGGCTCCTGTGTCTTTGAAAGGTTAAATGCTTTCAGTTCCCTGAACATATCTCTATTCTGTTCATTTTTCCTTAAGCTACTAAAAAAATCCCCAAACACCAAACCCTCAATTAGCCAGTTAACGTTTAGTGAATGTTGTTTTCTTACGTGACGCTTGTGTGGCATGAAGATGCAATGAAGTGCTACTTTGTTCTTTTGCAAGACAGGATATATTTTGTTGGCACCAAACAAACTATATGTGTGCCTTGTAAGAGCAGCTGATTTCCTGAGAGCTAAAAAACACCAAGGAGGTGCCAAGTCACATTATTTGGGCATTTTCTTTTGTTTTAGCATTGTATAGCAGGACCATCTGCATGAGACCAAATCAATAATCAAAGCCAACCACAGACAGATGACAAATCTCTCTGCTTCTGCAGGTTTAAATGTCAAATTACCAGTGCCATTCAAATTCTGGTTCGCTTTTAACTTCAGATCAAAGCTAACATAGCTGGGAAGACAATGCTTTCCATCCTCCACCTTTCCCCCCTCCTCGCTGCTCTGATATCATCTGTCTCCAAGCCACAAGTCTAAATGGAGTGTAGGGCAAGTTCAAAACAGAAAAGGTTGATGGGAGTCCTCTGCCAATTCTGCTCTGCAGTCACAGCTTGCTCCCAGAGCTCCATTAGTTGCCGGCAACCGAGGGCGGCCGACTCAGTCCTGCTTGCTGTCCAGGTTTAATAGGTTCAGCTGGTTAATGAGCAATGGCTAGATTGCATTCCACGACTCCATATCATGCACAAAGCAATTAAGTGTACACTTCTTGGTCTCCTCCAGGAGCCTGAGAGGATAAATGCAAGCCACAATTTTCAAAGCTGAATAGCGTGACACAGTGGGAAACTGTCAGAATATCCACCTTTTCTAAGTATCAAGACGAATGCATCGTTCCTTTTCCACAAGCCTCTGAAGCCCTTACCTGTACTCTCCTGGATTATAAATTGTTCTTGCCAGATGATACCAAGGGCTGTAAGCCACTGGGAAGCATCACAGTGAGCTGATGACAAAGCAGGCTAGGGAGCCATTAAGTTAACAAAACAGAGGAATTTTAATTTCAAAGCCACTGTAAAAGCAGGGGTACTTTTTACATGTATACTTTTTACACATTCCCAGTGGGGGACTGCAAGGGACCTTTTAAACAACAGAACACTTATCCTCAGATTTACAAAGCTCAGAAGCTAAGTGACTTGAGCCCTTTGGCATGCCTCATAAAATCAGGACCACATCCCTAAAGGACAAGGCTACCTCCAAGGACAGAGTTGGGGGAAATGCAAGCATTGTCTTCTTCATTTGCACATGCCCATTCACCCTCTCATGATCTTGCACTACTTCACTGCTAATAATGTATGTACTATTACTGTTCCAATGCCCCTTGTAAATCTTTGTGCCTTTTTAGACTCTCACTTTCAGGGCAAACGTCCAACTGTTAGAGAGAGGAGACTTCTCTGGTGGTACAAAGGATCCTCAGCTTTAAGTGGTTGATTCACAGTTGGACCAATGCTGGATACTCAACATGGTATGAAAAAATAACTCCTTATGCATGCAGGCTGCCTTTTCCAGGCTGTGTAGCTGAACCTAAGGGAGAAAGTAGACCTGCTGGCAAGGACCTGTCTTTCGTCTGCATGAAGGGACTAAAAAGACATGCTGCTTCTATCTTACTACAAATGTTACGTGGTCACGAGTAGTAAGTAGACGGCAGCCACATCTACAGAACCAAGAGAGATACTGGTCATATTCTCCCCTCATCCTATATACAGCACTCACATATAAGAATTACAAAAGCCTGTATGCTTATGGGCTTATAACATCATTATTAAAAAGAAGACAACAACAAAATAATCCCCAAACACTCAAGATCCCTTCATAACCTATTTCTGTAAAACCAGGAATCAAATAAGCCTATCTTGGACAAAGGCATCTTTTGAATTTTTAAGAATCAGATTACTCAATCACTAAATCCACATTGACTTAGTTTTACTGAGTGAAGACACACAGAAGCATCTACTATGTAAACTTCAGATGAATTTAAGGGAAAAAAACACCCATTCGCTCACTTACCAAAAAATTTACTCATCCCAAAAAACTGAACACCAAACTTTAAAAAAAGACATACACAATAACACAGACTGTTTTTTTACTCTAAACGCAAAACCTTGGTACAGAAAGGAAGCACAGTTGACGGGTTATATAAGCTTTTTCTTCTATTATTCTCCATTTCCTTCACACATGCCAGTCAAAACTATAAAATACTTGTGGGAGAAATGCAGAAGGCACGGTTTCACATTCCAGAAGATCTATTTCCATGTGCTGCATACAAGCCAGGCGACCACCCAGGAAAGCTGGGCAAACACA
This sequence comes from Piaya cayana, assembly GCA_013389865.1. Lineage (NCBI taxonomy): Eukaryota > Metazoa > Chordata > Aves > Cuculiformes > Coccyzidae > Piaya > Piaya cayana. The sequence goes on from WAAB01003897.1 coordinate 291,558, forward strand.
GTTTGGCCCACCAGTGCTGCGAGCACATGCTAGCAGCCTTTTTTCATCAATGCTCTGTCCTTTATTAGCTATGAGGTTATCACCAAGCCTTACAAACAACCAAGCCTGAGATATGATCATCTCTAGGTTTGCATTTCCTCCTCTTAAGAAGCTGTGCCAAGCTCAGATGCAGTACCAAAATATTTTGAATACGCTACCCTCAGGAAAAAAAAAGGAGATAGTTTCAATAGAGGAGCCTGTAAAACTATTGGCTCTTTACTTCTCAAGCCCTTCCATTCCCTGTCTCTTAGTCCTCCATCACAGCACTTTCGCCCCAGTTTCAGTCTGGAAAGGAGAGGAAAAGTGAGTCATCTGTAGTCTTGGGAAAGGGTATGACCAGCTATCTCCTCTTCTTGGCGCCCACAACTATGTTATTTTCTTTTCATATGTCCATCACAGAAAGACTGGTAACTGTTTTAGAATCACTAAAAAGGCCCTTGGAGGCCAACTTGATTGAGAAACTCGGCTGGCTGGAGTAACACAAGTAGGCACAACTTGCCTTTAACAAAGCAGAAGGCATTCGTTTTCAGTTAACTGGGTAAAGGGCAGTAAAACTTGGCCAAGTATTTGTTTATTGGACTGGAGTGCCTGCAGTGAGAGAGCAGGGTGAGATGTCTGTAAGGTTTTTATAATTCCAGCCTTGGAAGGGAGGTAAGTGAACTTTGGTTTCACTCTTGGAATAAGAGCACAGAAAAGCTTTGGTATGTGATGTAGAAATGTTGATTTATAAAAGGGATGTTCTGGGAAGGTGTGAGGGGAAAACCAAAGAAAGGTCTTTAGAGTTTTCCCAAGGTGATACCTTTTCTACATCTGTTGCCCATTACTTTCTGCCAGTTCAGTACGGTCGAGAGCACAAAAGGTAACAAGCTGCTAGTGGGATTTTTGCTTTGCAGGAATGACGCTTTCATTTCAGCAATGAAGAATGCTTACTGTACCCTGGGTGTTGCTGAAGCATACCCCTCTGATGTCTCCAGCAAGAACACCAATTAAATTTAACAAAAGCAACAAGTATTAACAAAGCCTTACCTCATCTCAACCCAAACTAACAGTCAGCAGTGTTACTTCTGGACAATGCTTCAGTATATGCTAATATTTGGGTTCACCAACTGTGACCAAAAGACTTATTTGGCTCTCAGTCATGTGTCCCTGCTTGGTCTGAGGGCAACATGAGAGGGGTGGGCAATGAGAGACCTCTACTCTAGATTCATATCAACTCTGGCAAACATGACTGACTTTCAGACTACGGCAGGGCAAAACCACGGGGAAGTCTTCCACCAGGGTTGGTACCACCTGGGGATGCTGCAGAAGCTTGTTGTGGTGGGGAGCGAGAAACAAAAATGAAGAGTAAAAAATGGATGACCTTGTAGTGCTTAGCTGGACATATCAGGCAACAGTTAAAGCTGAGGAATCTTGCAATTCTGTTTATATTCTTTCACCACAAGCAGGTGTTGGGAAGCCCAGCATGGGAGGGTCATGTAGATAAAAAAAGAAAGAGGAACCACGCTTTTTTTGACGTGTGTGATTTATTCAGATGAATCTTTTTTACTGACAGTCTGCTTTCCTGGAATCAATACGGATGCCGAAGCGTCACTCCTGGGCCCTCCAATAAACAGACAATGTTTAGGTTGTTATCTGCTTGTTGCAGAGGATGACATGGTTTTAATGTAAATTCTAGGGGAATTAAATATTTTTTAACAGAGACATTATTAAAGCATCCAGACTTTTTCAAATTTAGATTGGTTTTGCTGTTTTCCTGTTATTTTCATAGTATTACAGTCATGTGCTGTCACATTTACCATCTGAAAACTGAGGAATAAAGGACAGACCTCCACTGACATCCATCTTGTTTCTTCCCTTGATTACCCTGCATACAATTGTGCATACGGTATTTACACAGATGGACTTTTTACAAAGAAATGCTTTGACCTGCAGAATTCCCCCACCCGCTGCTGCTCCTTGTCCAGTGCTGCAGCCACCTCGCTCCCTCCTTTCTTCTGCAGCCCTTTGTTGCTGAATGTCAGGGTCATCAGTGCCACTGGCTGACATGATTAGTGCGGCTGACATTACACTGCTGCTCTAAAGGAAGCACACAGAGGGCAAGGGGAGAAAAAAAAAAACCAACACCCAACCCAAAACCTACAGCCATTTTAGGCAGAAGGAATCAGGCTCAAATAGATATTAGCAATCTCACTCTTTCTGATTAAGGAGAAAGTCCTTGCACCACAACAGACATATGCAGCATTTCAACACACTCCCGTGTTTGTAAAACCAGTACACTTCTGCCTGACCCAATACATATCCTGGAGGTGCGCTCCCATTCTCAGAGATCAAAGGCAAAGATTAGAGAGGAGGGAAAACAAAATGGTTAAAAAAAAGTCTCCCAACAACTGAACAGCATCAGACAGGAGATAAAGCCTGACATGTGATTCAGCAGATTTGAATGCTCTAAAGTACAACAGCCTGTGCACTACAGAAAGACAGCAGCAGTCCATTACACGTATTGATTTGCAGCACTTTGTCAGCACTAATGATGTTACCTCATTAAAAGAGATAAATGCCTTACTGTTCTACCAAAAGCATCTGCTCTTTCCTCCTTCTCGCCTGTTCTCCAGCAGGGCCTTCAGCATCAGCACAGCAAAATCAAATCAAAATCCAGTGCTAAACTCCCTTAGAGCCACTTGCTAAGGTTTCATTTTTGTTATTATTTTATTTATTTATTTTTAATGGGGTTATTCTGTTTCCTAGCTGGTATCTCTTCTGTTCACAACAAATGGGTATATCAAGGGAAAACAAAGTACTGTGAATAACCACAGCACTCCTGTCAGCCAAAGACTTCTGAGAAAATAAACTAACGTCTACCTCAGATAATTCACTGATTGTTAGATGAAATAATATGGACTGCAGCTTTGATCAAAACAGGTGAAGTGATAGGTAAGAAAATGATCATGAGTTTTGTCCCCCAATGCCCAACAACATGTTGCCCCATTCAATGTGCAAGTTTTGTTTTTGACAGATTTTGTTACATGCGAAGGTAGCAGTTTACCATAATGAATGTTTTATGCATAATTCCTTTGTGTATAGGGTCTCCAAAGTACACATTATTAAAGTCTATTAAACTCTCTATTTAGCACAATTACCAATGTGCCTTTGGGGAAATTATTACAATGAAGCTGTACCGGTATTTAAATTCCAGTTGTTTAACAATCTTTTACTAATCACCAACCCAGGTATCTACATTAAAGTGCAGTCAGACTTCTTCCAGTGCAGCACAAACCTGTCTATGAGCTCCTTATGGAAATTAAAAATTGAGTATTTCAACTTGGCATGTTTTTCACAATTAGCCTCAGACAGCTAGCTATAAAATAATAGCAACTCCTTCCCGATCCTCTTCACCAAGCAGAGCACTCCACAGTTAAGCCTGGTTACAGAAACAATTAACTATTTGCAGCCATACAATTTACATCAACCTATCAGTATCTGTAAGATACCAGACTTTTTAAAGAAAATTTGGCCAACAGGTCCCATTCTTTATAAATGGCCTTCCTGTGAGAAAGGACCTTTCATTGTGTGGGACTGCATGGCTTTACAGGTGGAGCAGCTCAATAGCTGCTCAAACTCAGCGTATGTTCAGGTCCTTCCTTTGGTCCAGCTACTAAACTCTCTGAATCATGTGTAAAGCAACAACAGAGCAGCTACTAACTGTTAGATGTGTCTCTCAAACCATTTCCCCTTGAAACACTGCACTCTACAGCTGTAGCTAGCTACTCTATAAATGTGCTGGGTTTTGTAGCAATGAGCCTTACACTTAATTCCCAAGTTGTAAACGTGTACGCATGCTTCCTGTGATAACAGGTATTCTAGCAATAGGAGTCCCACGTATCCCAGGGAAGAGGAAGCAAACTTCATCATAGTAGAAATCACAGGATACCTCTTACCAATGTGGGGTGGAGGACCTAGATGCTAACTTTCCTCATCTCGTCCACGACCTTCAATAAATCACCATGTTCCACCCTCCACTTCTCACCAGCACAAGGGTGATATTTCACCATCTTTAAGATGTTCGTATGTGCTCAGCCCCACATCTCTGAGGCAGAGGGGCTTTCCAGCAAAGACAACCAAGTAAGAACCACCTACACCACACCAACAGTTTTACAGCTTCCACATTAGTTCAATTCTCAGTTAACCTCAGTGACAAACCCAACATTAATATACTGACCAAAATCCTATTAAACCAGTAGGCACAGAAACAAAATACAGCTAACAAAGAGAAGTTGCTTAACAGTTGCTTCACATCAAATGAAAACTTAGAATTTAGGCCATCATGCAACTACATCTTTTGATATGTCAGAATCAAAGGTTATGACCAAGTGAAAATAAAAAGAGGACTAAAGTCATCTTTGGAAGCTAGTATATATAGCAAAGGTTCTTCTGACAAGTATGTAGCATATACTGTCTGCTTGTTTTGGCTCTAAGGCAAATTCAATGCCTTCTGGCAGGCCTACAAAATGAAGCTGTTTCCATCATGACCAGAAGTCCTTCAAAGAACAAACCTTTGAAAAAAAGCACAGCAAATGGGTGGGCTTATATTAGCTTTACACTAAATCTCTATAAATCAATGGACGAAAGTGCTTCCTTTTTCTAGCTGCAAACCCTGAACCAAATCATCTCTGTTTTACAAACACAACCTCACTGACTTTGCTTGAGTTACACATGTACCACAGCAGATTTTATCCTTGCGAGCAATGGGAGGCCAAATTTCCCATAAATAAGAAAGGAAACAAACTGCTCAACTGCAGTGGGAACAGGAACATCTCCTTCGCCTTTAAAAAGGAGGTACACTTCTAAGAGACAAAATGCAAAACACCACTAATTTCAATTCTTCATCTTAACTCTCCATTAGGAAAGACTCTTGTATGCTTAGAAAAGACACGTTTTTCAGGTTTTTAAGTTTACCTTATCCTATTGCAGAGCAGAAGTCCAATATCAAATGTTAGCTTAGAAAAGTCTCCAGTACCTACTTCACCATCCAATGAAGAAGCACCTCTGCCATCCAGTCTGATGGAGTGGTAGATCAAGGGTGCAGCTCTACTACTACTCCTTTCTAATCTAATCACATCTTTGGCTTTGTTAGCTGTTGGCTGGATTCATCCCATCAAGCAATTCATGTTACAGCCTCATAAGCACCAAAGCAGCTGCAAGAAGGAAGGGGTAATTCCTGGCCAAGGACACTGTGGTAAGAGAGAGAAGATTAACAGCCATAACTGGGACTGGCTTAGGCTGTCATGAAATCTGTACTCCCTGATGCCTTCAGAAGACATCATAGAAACACAATACACAGTGTGCAAAGTGGCATTTAACACAGGCATTGCAATACATGTGTCTAATGTTCCCATCTTCTTATGTCTATGGGTTTATCACGTCAGATGGCAGACCTCACAAAAGCACCTGGCAACACGATGTCACTTTTTTCCCCAGGGTATTTGGTGTTGATGTGGTCTGGCCTTCACTTGTTATTGTGGCATGTGGACAAGCAGCTACCTCAGCCAAGTTGTCACTTTGTCTCTCCTGCCACCTACTGTACTGAAAATCAAAATATCTGAAACCAACTTGCATGCATCTCCACTTCTGTTTGCAAATACCAACCTTTAATTCTTCTAGAAGTACCACTGTACGTACATGGGAACACCCTGCTGTCACAACTCCTCCAGCGATGCTATCCAATGATTCCTGACGAAGGCTAAAGTAGAGCTCGAAGTGCTGCATTAACTCACTGATGCTTCAGGGTTAAAATTAGCATTAAATACTAAAAATTTTCCAGAGCCTAGGGCACAAACTCTTCTCCACCTTTGCCTCACAGAGAATTAATCACAGAAGATTTATTTTAAACAGTGAACAGGCCATGATGCCTCATAAACCCTGGTCCCTGTATTTGCAGTTATTTCCAATGACAACACTTGCAAGGGGCAAACCTAGCAGAAAAATAACTTCCCATTGGGTGTGTGACTGTCAGCCTGTGGGCAGGGGTGAAACTCTTGCTGAACTTGAGCTGCGTAACCAAATGAGCATCACCCAAGAACAGACTCGTCAGATGCAAAAGCCTGTTTCAGACCACGGTCTACCCTTGTCCTTTTAACCTCTCACTCTCGAAAAGCACAGCTGAGCGAGTCTGGCTGTGCCATGCATGCTGTTGGCAGTGTGATACTACCCACGCAAGATGTCCTCCCCAGGAGCAGCACATGCTCCTGCTGCAGAAGGGGCTCCACTGAGGCTCCCGTCCAAGTGGTGTGTCCAAGGAGAAGACAAATATTTTGTCATATTCATCTGGGTTCTGCCATCCATCCAGACTTCATTAATGAATGAATTAGTGAATGGCACTGAGAAGGGCAGCAACAAGTCTGACTTGGTCCAGCACAGCCTAAGCCCACTGCAGGAGCTTGAAACCCATTCATAATGCCACATGGAAATCAACATCCGATCAACCCAAAACCCAAGTAGTCAGATATCCCATGTTAATTATTTATGCTCTCTTCCCAGAAGGCATGAACACTTTATTTTTTAGCATTTTATTATTAATTTTGAGAAAGTATTCAAACAGGAAACAACAAGCAGAAGTTGACAAAATAAATCTCGTTATTTTCTAGTAAGAAGGTAACTTGCGGGTGCTAGTTTATTTTCCCATATATGGCATTCCCTTTTACCTAATCAAACACTTCAGGCTCTAGGACAGCATTTATCTTTGACAGAAGTATTCTGATGAAGGAGAAAGGCATTCAACATTTGCATGATCAAGGAAGCTATCAAATGCAGTTACTTATGCTGTGACCATAGTAATCAAGAGGCATTAAATGTGGAACTGAGCACCAGTTAAATGAATTTTAAATATGATTTTTCACTGGTTGCTGTAAGGAAATTTGTGACTACCAGGACTCTGTAGGATCTTCACAGGCTGCAATTAGAGAAACAGATACAGAAGGTAAATTGCTCTACTCCTGCAAAAGTAAACCTTATTTTTACAAATAATAGTGGGCCTTTCATCTTAGCAGATAGAATTTGATCAACTGTGGAAAAAACATTAATGTAATTCCACTCCCTTGCAGTTAAATATCTCTGAAAAATGAGGACATCTGTTTTCCTTAAACAAATCTGACAAGGTTGTAACTAAAAATATTTGTGTAGCATACACAGCTTGGTATGGACATAGGAAAACAACTGGCATGGCTAACCAGAATGTCTAATCCCAGCTATTTAGCTACCAAAATGCCTCAAGAATTGTCACACATTCACTTAATGCCACAAATATCTATTAAACATGGACAAATTTATTAGGGAGCAACAGTATGTTCCCATTAATTTCATAAAGGCTGCAAACTGGTAAAAAAAGACCTTTTCCTCCAGCACATGATCAGATGTGGATCACATTAGCAGTTAGTAATGCTACAGGAACTATCAGTGAAACTCTAAGGGAGTGAACAGAGCCTTAAAACAACTTGGTATTTTTTAACACAAACTTGAAAGATCTTCTACCGCAAAGGCAGTGTCAGAGTGTGCTTGCACAACCTCACTAGAAACTCTCAGACAACTCTCAAAAGATCCCTAAGGATGCTCCAAGGGAATTAAAAAAGCCAATTTTATACACGCTGTACTGTCTGGAATGATGTCTCACTAAACCAACAGGCAAAGTTTAATCTTCAAAAGGACTTCTACCTCCACTGTGTTTGATCAAACATAAGGCAAAGAGATTTAAGCTTGCTTGGTCTATGGCTGACGAAGACTTTCTACCAGAAATGGAAGTCAACTGATGAGCAGGAGATAAGCTGCTCTTAAGAGTTTCCCTTGCTTTAAGGGGAGCAGAGCGCCTGGGAGATTTTTGGACCAGATTCTCCAAACAAGCTGTTAAGAGAAGTCGCTATCCAGAAGGCTTGACAGGAGGAAAAAGGAAGCAGGGAAATCACAGTTAATGGGATTTGGCCGCAACCAGAAAACAGCTAGGTTTCCGAATACGTTACAAACAGTCTTGTGCTTCAGCGCACACTAGTTCTTTGCTGGATGAGAAAAATTTACATAGATTTAATGCTTTAAAAAGCTCCACAGAAATTTTTATTAATCTGTTTAGAACAAATCTCTCCTCTCCCCTGGGATGCCCTCTAGATGCATACTTGAGGAGGAGGAAATTGCCACCACTGCACCATAACTTCTATGATTTTCTGTGAGGGAGAAGTTGTCAGGCTAGAGATTTATTTATTTTGAGGTTACTTCATAAGTCACAAAACCGAATGCTTGTGATACAGGGAGGTCACCACCCCACTCATCTTAGACATCATTCTCTCAGCCCACCACCCCCTCTGTGGAGGATCATAAAGTTTGTCCAAATTTTCTGCTGGAGGCAATTGCTATCTGATCCTGTCAAGTGGAATAATTTGAGCTCAAAAGGAGAAGGTTACTTTCTCCCAGAGCATCTCACCTTGGCACAACTTCTGATCCAGGAAGGTTATAAAATTATGGCACAGAATAAGGTCTTTGGAAGGAAACTTGATGCTCTCAAGCCTAGAGGAAAGCAAACAAACCCTCAGCTATGAATTGCATTGATTTGGAAAGAGCAACCTCAGCAGGAGGTCCTCAGTGCCTTTCTCACCAAGGCTGTGATTGAGGACCTCCTATTCATCCTCTGACCTAGGTTGAGAGTGAATTGGTTGCCTAAGATGGCAATGAAAGAAAAATTACCATAGATGATGGCCTCTATCTCTGCAAACTGAAGCCAAGCCTGGGACATGACACAACATGTACAGACTGCAAACTAACCCCTCCTCAGAACCCAAAGTAGCAGCGCCTTGGTACGTGCAAGGAGAGAGATGCCGGCAGCAGAAAAATTTCTGGTCAAATCATGTGATAAAGGAAGAGGCAGTAGAAGCACAAGAATGGAAGCAATAGTAGAAGCAAGACAAAAGAATTACAGTACTGATAGCATCTTATAGACAACATACTTTTAGAAGAGGGGGAGGAAGCTGAGTGGCTGTGAAAGAGGGAAGGAAGAGTAAGACTGATTTTCCTGATAGTCAGGTCATGAACAGTTCCTGAAACCTGTCTAGTCGAGCTGGTTGTCCAACATAAAGATGCAAAAAACAACACATGTGGTACCTTCAGAGCAGAAAAAGGACATATTGAGGAGTGGGGCACTCTGCAGGGGAAGTAAAAAAACTACAAGTCTTCTAAGTGCCATAAACAGAGATGAAGTTATTGAACACTCAACTGATAAACATAATTAGCTAACACAGCAGCTATGCAGAACTGTCCACTTAGACAAAAATCTTGAAAATTTTGGCTCCTCACAAACCCCTTTTATTTTGGCAATCCCATAGACACTGCTGGGAGATTAGCTTTACAAAGTGAGAATTTAACTGAAATTGCAGCTCTGAGTAACAGTGGGAAATGTTGCTCACAGCAACAGAAATTATAGGCTAATTAGGTATTTTGGGGAAGAGGGGAAAGAGTCATAGTAACTACACAAAGAAGTAACAACACTGTCCTCCAAGACCATTTTGAGGATCTTGGAATAACCTATGGCCACTCCTCAGTAAGTGCTGCTGTGCTACAGTCGCAGCTTATTGCATGGTGTAGGTCCCAAGCTTGGCCATAGTACTTACACTCCTCATACTCTTATCCTCCTGCTGATCCCCACCCTGGATATCAGCTGTAAACTGAGGTGCATGGACCCCATTGTGGATTTGTGCAGTGTGGGATCCCAGCCAGGACTCTGGGTGCTGCCACGTGTTCCTTCAACGTAATTAACGAGGAAGCCTGATCAAAAGACACAGAACAAAAGGTTTCCACCAAGTGAGAAAACTCTTCAATGTGAGATGTAAATGCTCTCCCCAGACTAAATATACTCAGCAGCACAGCCTGGCAGGACAAGTGGGCTGGGAAAGCCAGCCGTCTTCCAGACAAAAGCGTAAAAAAAAGAAGCAGGAGGACAAAAAAGGGAAGACAAGGTCAAGCAGAGGGAGGGAGGCTTGAGACAAACCCTCCCCAAAGGGAAGCATCTTAGTGGACACCACTGTGGTGTAAGGGTCAAGTTAAAATACAAGCCCATGTTTACATGCTCCCGCGACTTCCTTAACTGCAGCTGAGAATTTAATGAAATGCATTGAACTTGGTTGATTGCACACATTTTCAACCAATTTCCAGTTCCAGTTTCTGCTCCTACTCTGATTTTTAGTCGTCGTGGGAACAAAACACATATTCAGAGATTGCCTTGCTAAGAAATATGGAATAAGTGGAAGTTACATTAACAATATTTAAATACAGTCCATATCTATTTAAAGTTTTGAAAGCATCTCGTTAGAACACTGCATAAATTAACCTGACCTAATTCTCCAGGACGCATCAAAATCTGAAAAGTCCCAAGTTTGATGTTCTCTCTTACCACCCACTTAAAAAACCGAAAACCAGCATGCCAGGGTTAGCTTAGGTTGCAAACAGTAACAAAATCAACATTCAACTGAACAAATGCAATTTACTCCCTGATGTAATGAAGATCATGCCATAACCAGTTCAAAAGCAAAAGGAGAGGCTCTGCCCCGCCATGCACTCCCCTCCACACATTTTCTCTGTTAATGATGCCCCAACGCAGCCTGCCCGCCCGGGATCCTGCACAGCTCCCTCCATTCCTTCCCATCGCCTGAAAAAAAAAAAAATCCATGGACAGAGTGAAGTACACTGCTGCTGCTGGGTTCCCCATCCCCTCCACCCCGCTCATGCTGGCAGCAAGACAAAGCAAACTCCGGTTGCATCATGGAGCAAACTCATTTTCCAGCAACCTCCCAGCCCGGAGTTTACCGCTACCGTAATCCAGTGCTGTCAACAATGCTGCCTTTGTTGCACGCCCGTGCATGCAGCTTGCTCGTTGGTTGGCTTGGTTTGGTTTTCTTTTCTTTATTATTATTATTTATTTTAAAGAGAATTTTTGCTTTAAATGAGTAATCTGTTTTCGAGTGATTTCTCCTTGGCACTGGCTCCACCCTGTACTGTAAACGAGACATTACCTTATACAAGAATGAATCTTCTGCATTCCTCTGTCTAGCTGCCTCGCAGCACATTTCCTACGCTTGCAGCAGCCCCAGCAGCACACGCTCTCCCACCCCTTCCCCCCCACCTTTTCTCTTTTTTCTTTCCTTTTTTTTTTTTCTTTTCCTTTTCACTGCCTCGCTGTGTTTTTGTGTAAATGATCTCACATGACTCAACAAATCCATCTGCCTGGAGCAGGCCAAGTTTGGAGCCTTCCCAGGAGGGAGGAGAAGAATTGCTTTGTGGAAAGGACCTGGAGCTTTGCCCTTTCTCTGGCTCAAATTACCCGCCTGTCAGGCCTGACGGATTTGGCTAAAAATAAAAGGAAGCGGGCCGTGAAAAGGAGATGAATGAGCTCAGCAGTTCCTTAGATAACATGGGCCTGGTGTCGCCCAAAGCTCCCAGAGCAAGGACTTCGGATGCTGGGCGTGTAAGTGCAGTGCTGCAGCCTTGGTGAACTTGGCTGCACAGGGACCAAAAAAAAAGGCACAAAAAATGGCAAAACCAACCACAGGCTGTTGGACATAAACGGATTAAAGACATGAAGAGCAGGGAGATCGCCTGTTGTAGGTTTTGAGCTTGTAAATGGGGAGATTTTCAACGGGGAAAGGGGGTGTGGGGGGGTGTGACGGGGGCCGCATGTGATGTCAGCCTCGCGCCCTGCCCGGGGAGCCTCAGCATCCTCCCTGTAAATGCCTGCCCAGTGCCCGCAGCGGGTATTAAGCACTTAGTTTGGCTATGTAATGACACACAGCAACAATCTGTAATGCGAGGCAGTCAGCAAAGCCCTGGCTCGCAAAGCTCTTTCTCCTAACCGTTAACCATATGTTTGGCTCTGCTGCCGCCCGAGCGAGCGGGTGTTCCAGCGCACCATCTGGTTTCTATCCACACAAGCAACTGCAAAGCACAGAGTATTTCCCTCCGGAGCAGTGTCTCCCTCCCTGGCTCCCCCTCCCCACTTGGCCCCCCACTTCTCTGCTCCCTGTTTTCCTCCTTTGCTCCCTTTCAAGCAGCAGCCTCACCTCCCTGCTGCGATACTTGAAATGCTAGGGATCACGGCTGCTCCACCGAGGATGCAGCAGAAGAATGGGGATGCTGAAATGTGCCAGTCCCCATGAGCTTGCACCCCTGTGCACACACACATAGAGGGATCACATCCCCCAGTGTTGATGCTTAGGGTACCATGTTAAAAAATAGACGTGTTCTTGACCAGTCCAGAAGTTGCTGCAGTACCCATAGCATCTACCTCACACATACAAGTGCACATGGAGTGTTCAATTCCAATTACATCAGTTCCACCTCAACACTGCATAAGGACTTAAAGAACGAACCTAACAACGGAACAATTAGCAGCATTATCTCCTGCCTCGAACAGGGCTTTGTAGGCACATCAGATGTTGATACCCCAACAAACCAAACTAAGAAAATTCTGAGAGTTAAAAAAAGGGGGAAAAGAGAAAGAGAGAGAAGAATGGAATGAGAGAGCACTGAAAAAAAGGAATGAAAATATTTACTTTTCCTGTGATAACGAAACAAACTCTTTTTGAAACTATAAAAAAAGCTTTCAACTGTTATATTTTAGAAGATCCTGTACCATATGTTTGTTTTATGATTTTATGAATTCTCACTACTATTTATGGTCTTAAAGCACTTCCATCCTTCTGTTTATTTCTGAAGTCACCTATGGGAGATCAGCAGTAATTTTCCTCTCAGATTGGCCAATTCAAGATTAATCATGACCTAATGCAAGTATCCAGGGATGCAAGCAACACAATATTCAGCAAATCCTACACTTACTTCTTTAAAATAAGTTTATACTCTGCAATGAGTCACACATACAGCGTTTATCCAAGTTACCAGTGCTACAGCAAAAAAAAAGTGCAGTACATTTGCAAATACATACAAATCACAGCTGTAAGCACCCACTGCTTACACCGCGACTCGTTTCTATGACTGGATATTGATTTTTTAATAATGTGTCATTATACCAATGTTGATACAGCAACTATCTTCCTGTAGTATGCAATTTAATATTACAAGGAAGCTGGCTTTAGGAAATATCAAATCCACACCCATTCACATGGTATTTTAATGTCCTTCTCGGTCATGAATATAGCAATTCAAAGCCACAACTGTGTTTTTCCCACCTATCACCTAACAAAAAAACATAAAGGACTCGCCAGTTAAAAGCAGCTCTGCTTCTCAATAAAACACCACAGAGCCTCTCTAATCTATGCTGGAAACCAAAAAGATGTATATTTTTTAAATTTCCTCATACATGTGAGAAATCAATGCACAAAAAAGCATGCTGTAGGCCCTTATCCTGAAATCAAACACACATGGGGAAAACCCGTATGCTTGTGAAAAGTCTGATGACTTCACTGGGATTGCCTAAGAAATTTGAGGGTAGGATCTGGCCTCAATTATGAACGCGGAGTGCAATTAGCACTGTAAAATCCCCTCCCTCATCTTCAACTCCCCCTCAGTGAGGGAAATAATATAATTAAAAACATAAGAGAAGCTTTTCAGCTAGCAACTTATATTTCCTACAAAATCGGACCTAAATATGTTAAAGTCCATTATTTTAAGATAAGATTGTTGCAAACACATTAGTAGCATGCTTAAACATCACAAATTAGGTTTCTTACAGCCGTGCAACAAGAAATTGTCTTCATTTACAGAGAGAAAACAACCAGCAGTAGTCCTCTAAAGCAGTAAAGGTCTAGGTCTGAGTCTTTCACCAGATAATGATCTCTGATCCAGAAATCTTTTAAAAGGGGGAATTCAAGGGAAATATTCAGAGATTCAGAGTTGCGCAGTCTGAAGGGACAGCTAATCATTTGACCTTCTTCCATAAAACAGGCATGGAGCTTCCCCACCTACATCAATGCAGCTGTAAGAGGCTGAATTAGAGAATCTCTTACAGCAAAAAAACCCCATAAAGAAAAAGAACAGTCTCAGATTCAACAGCCTTGCATAAGGAAGGAAACTACCTCAGCCCCAGCAATGTTGTCCTATTCAGCAGTCACCTGTGCTACAAGAACATCACATCCTCTCTCCTGGTTTGAATTAATTTCACAGCCAGCCACTGAGTCTTGTTACACCTTGTCACCTTCCTCTACTCATCAGTCCCTGACAAAGAGCCATTGTCAGCCTGAAACCAGCCAGTTTTTAAAGCATAACAAAAAGCAGTGTCACATTATTACCTGAATCCAATGAGTCCTGCCAACAATGATGTTTTCACAATCACATTTTTCTGTTTTTAAAAACTTCTCTCTTGCCTCATTGCTCTGTGTGAAAAACAAGAAAGAGAAAATCAATTAATTGAACGCGAGTATCTATTACTTGCATTATATCAGCTGGCTTTCCAAGCAGATATTTAGGTATTTTTTGTATCTTCTGCCACGTGCCCTTAAGTTATTAAACAATAAAAAGTCCTTTCGTCAAAATTGCTCATTGACCAAACAGAAGCAAAGAACAATTTGGAGGGGTGGCTGAGGTGCCACAGCCCATGCCTTGTAGAGCTGCACAGGAGAACACAGCTCTCCTGCACCCAAGTCTTCTGCTCACTTCCCAAGACATCCTGCCTGGCAGCGCTGAGATCAACGCTAAGCAGATACTCAGTGCCACCAAAAGCAGAAATGCAGGGGAAAAGAGAGCTGCTTAAGTTCCTTTCAGTTTCAACAGTAAATATATGTCGCTAACAAAAACAGCAGCAATGTAAAAATAATATTTGCAAAACTACATCAACAGTAAATTATGCAATCATACAGTTTCCCTGAACTTTGCATCTACAACATTACTTAAGCAGTGATTCCTGAAAGGGTCTTTTAGTGTCTGTTTTTTTCTCACTTTGCATATTAGTAGCTTTAAGGTTCATTGTCAAATTCTCCTGCCAATACACCAATGAACCAAAATGCACACTTCGTATCAGAAATTTTCACTTTTAAATAAGGAAGAAAAAAGCCCATATGGTAGAAACCCAGCTGAAGTTACAACCTCAAAAAAACCCACACGCCTCTCTGAATGGCCAGAAAACATATCATAAGTAAAGATAACATGCAACTGGATTTTCAGTACTGGAAATTACAATAACGTCAGCATTTCACCGCTTTCTTTGAAAGCAAAACAAAACAAGACACTTTACTTAAGGAGATGCAACTCAACCATCTGTACATGATTCCTTGCCTACCTCTGCAAGGGCACACGAAGTGAACACAGCCATGGAGCTTTGGGGTGGGGAATATGGCTGTGATACCCTTCAGGGCTTGGGCATTTGGCATACTCTGTAGTCAGCATGGATGTCTGCCAGAAAGTGTTATTACAAGGTTTCAGTTGCAGTGATCGGATTGAGCCATTCCCAAAAAAATGGGGCTGGAAAGGCTCAACAAATTCTGGCAACGTCTGAATTCAAACCTGGAACTAGCCAGGTGCCACACAAAGCAAAGAGCACAAACCAGTCCAGGGTTGAGGACAATAGAAGTGGGCTTCACTTCTGGTACCTGCTCCTGACTGGGCAGGGCCACCTCCTGAGCAAGAACAGCAATCAACTCTCTCCCCTGTTCCAGTGGAACCACTGCCACAGCCCTGGCAGTCTGGAGCCATCTATGCCGACTGTAGAGCAGCCAAGAGCTGGGCCAGTGGAAGGAAGGGAAAAATATGTCAGCAGAAGAAAATTTACTTAATGGGGATGGAAAATTGGGGGTAAGATGGAGAGAAAACGACAAACTGGTTAGGCATGGAGGGCTGCATGGTGGTTGTGTAGCTGCAGCAGTGCCCATGAATGGTGTTCAAGCCTCTACCATGCCAGTGGATGCCATATGCCATTTGTTTGCTTCCTGCCTTTTTTCCTTTGGTGCACACCAAAGCTACATTGTAAGAGAGCATTGATGAGTTGAGACACCGAAAAGGGAGAGGAATATGGTGGGCAAGCACTGCTCACAACCAACTCCCTTTCATTCTCATCCCCTGCCATGCTTGGCACATGCAAAGCCATGCATTAGGGCTATAGGATATGTGCAGGACAATTATGGCAGTTGTTGGCAGTGAAGACAGCAGCCACCCTGCTGTTCCCTGCCACCCCTCTCAGTGCTCAGGCAGATGAGCTGTGCCTTGGAAAGCTGCCACACAGCTCTGATGCGGCACCACTCCAGTCATTTAAACCCAGCATTTCCCAAGTGGCGATAAATTGTGAGTCCCTAACCAACCTGAGACCCCGTTTTCTGTCAAGCAAAACTAATGAACACTCATAGCACAAGGGAGCCACATTTCCAGTACATGAAATACTATGTAGTACAGAGATATCTCAATGGCAAAGCTGTGAAATCCTCAAGATCCTCTGTCCTCTTGTTTCAACTCTTTTCCTGTAGAGAAGTGGCAACACTTCCAAATCGTTTGTCAAACCCTCAAGCCTGACACTGATAAACAGAAAAAATTGTGAGGAAATTACAAGCTTCTTCAATGGGATTTGAGTAATGTGCCATAAATAGAAGTCTGGGGCCAAACACAGAACAGCAGGGAAAAACCAAGATGTTAATAGGGCATTTGCCCAGGGCTTGCAAGACTTAAAATTAGGGATGCATAAATCCTTTTTATGTCTCACCGAGCTGCACTCTGACCATAGCTGTAATGTTTTAATGTATTTGTGTATTAAAATAAAATTAACAAGCAAATAGCTGAAATCATCTCAGATATTATGTTGCCTTAGATGTTCGTAGCTTATAGCAGAACACAGCTCTACACTCGACCAAATGCATAAGGCAGGAAGACAGACTTTGAAGGTAAATAATTCAGGACTTGAATTCTTTAAGGTAAATAATTTAGGGCTCTAATGAACTCGCCAACTGTAAATAGGGAGTTCCACTGCTAAGAACCCTCCAAAATGCCCTACATCCAATCCTCAGGGGTGCAGGGCAGAAAACTGTTGGCAAAAACACACCTCCAATATTCCTGGCTACAGCAGCAAGGACTCTGTCTAACACAAAAGAAGACTCAGGTAGGAGAAGGCAGCTTCATAGAATAGTTCTAAGTGCTCCATACTGTATCCATGAGCTGCTGAAAAGGAGGTGAAAATCCAGAAGCGCCACTTGAGGTCGTCTGCCAAGCAAGGTAGTTGAACTATGTTGTGTCACATGGAAGCATTAGAAAAACCCTTCAAGGACAGCTGACACAGTAGTTTAGTCCAGAGGTGACAAAACCCACATGTGACTATGGGCGAAGCTGTAAAATCTTTGCTAAGTAAGATACCCCATAGATGAAAAGCAACCAGAAAAAAACCTGGCTCCTCCTCCCTTCGCAATCTCTTCCCTGTCCTCTTACAAAATTGGCCATGTTCAAGTACTTTTATTGACACCTGGGAATACCTGTGCATCCATCAAAAAACATCTCAGCCAGACAAAATCCATCAGCAAAACATAGTATCAATCCTTAAGTCATTAGCAAGTATCAGCCTTGCCAGCCTACACATTCTTAGTTCCAAGGTGTCATTCACAAGCAACAAGTATTCCTGACTAAGCAAGAAAACTATTAAAATGGGGATACAGTGAATTGTTGGTCACAGTGTTGTTGTTGCTGCTAAACCCTGTTTCTGTCTAACACATACATAAAGTACTATGTGAAAACACCCTGGAGTTGTCTCACACACTCTAATAAGACCTATGTGAAAGCAGACCATGGAGGCAAACCCCGCCTTTCAACATCAGACACAGGCACGTCAGCAGCAATAGCCAAGGCACTGTAAGGCTGCTGACAAGACTGGAAACAACATATGGGAACATGCCCAGAAACCAGCAGTTGAAAACACAACTGTTGTTCTTGCTCTGTGCCCAGTGGAGGTGAGATCTCATCACCAGCAGAGATCTAGGTCACCACCAGGAACCTGAAGTTAACCCAGCACAATCTTCTAGGTGACGGTCCCGAGAGGGGAAACAAATCAATGGCAAGGCTGCATCTGACAAGATCCTGGATGTAAACAAAAAACAACTATTAGCAGTTTCTTTGCTCCCTGGCGATACCATCTGACTGAGAAAAAACCCAAATCATAAGATGTATGCAAAACACTGCAGAAAAAGTTTGTTGTCAATGCAAGGTTCAGCCAGCGGTGTCTCAAGAGCTGGCAAAAATGTCTTGATTGCCAAACGCAGTCTCCTGAGTGCCAGGCTAAAAAGTACTTTTTTGTCTATCCTGTACTTGAAAAATGAAAACCCGAATGTGGAGGAGAAAGCAAGAAATATAACAAAGCATCAATATTAAACCTATGATATTTGTAAAAAAAAAAAAAAAGCTGTGCTGAGTCTCTACCCAATCAAGTAGCTGATACATATCCAGATGCAGAACCAAACCAGCTTTCCAATCTCTGCTAACTAGAGCTTTTGCAATCTTCCTATATGCCATTTCCTTGTTTACATCTCATGGTACTGGAGTTCAACTTTTGGAGAAACACGTATGGCAAACCTAGAAAGTGAAATGCGATATTGTTTAGAGAATAAGACAGCACACCAGTCACAAGAATTCATAGGTGCAGATATCCCAATCCTGTTCCTCAGTCCAACACCCACTCCTAAAATCCTGTGCCAGCCAGAATAGCTGATGTGCACATGCCTGCACTCTTGTGGAAACAATAGTCTCTTTCAGTTCGTACAATCTTCTGAAGAAGCAGGCAGAAACGTCATGGGAAAAGTTAGGAAATATCTGCAGAAAACAGTCCACAAGATTAAAGGCAAAACAAACCCTTTAAATTGTAGGAAGTACATAACACGGAGGAGAAACACACAGCTTTGTAGCCTAGCCCCTCTTCCAAAAGGCTTTTTTTTTTGCCCCGAAAGGATAGAAAAGGGGCCCGAAAAACCTTTAGAAAATAAAACACTCCAGTGGTGGAACAGCGTCCTTACAAACAGAGCCTGCAGGCGAAATCCAGTTTGGGGAGCTGTGTGGCACATATGGGAGCCAATACCACTCCCCCAATATAAAAGGATCTCCTACTGATGGCAGGATGCCTTCACTCTTTTCCCAAATAACGCTCTGCTGCTGTGTAGGGCATGGAGTTATTTTTTAATTAATCCAGCACAAGGTTTGAGCTGTTCGGGGTTAAGCTAAACAATTTCTGTCTTTAATCAGCATGGTAAAAGTAACTAGAGAGAAAAACACTCTGCCACAGGCTAGGGAATTGAGGACAGAAATAAGCCACAACAGAGCCACCCTTGACCTCTCAAAATTTCACTTCCAGAGGACTCTGTTTCATAAAAGAAACAGATTTTTTCACCGGCAAGGAAATGGGACAGGGAGATCGGCTCTTAGTCACATTTTGGTTAGGAATATTATAACACAAAAGTCTTTGTGGAGTCGTAACATCCATCTTCTATTCCAAACTGTAGGACTCCAACAAAAGCTATCGGAAAAAACTTCTCCCCACTATCAGGACAGCACTAAGAACTCAGAGAGATTTAAAATGAATACAGTTCTACAAATTCTTGTTTCTCCGCTTGCAAGGGGCTACACAACTCCTGTATGCTTCCATATCAAAGCAGATTTTTCTCAGCATGCACTCAACTCTGCTTATTATTTTTTAATCATCTGGTATGCATCTTCCTGCAGGATTGCTTGTGTTAAGGGAAATACTGACATTAGTTCTGCAAAAAACACTGACTCCTGTTCTGTGCCAACACCACGAAGGTTAATAGCAACTGTGACTTCAAATCTGCTTTTGTCTCGTGCTGAGTACACCATAAAACCACCAGCATTTTAACGCTCACACACACTACCCTCTCAACTCATGGTCACTCTGCAGGATTTTACTAAGCAGGTCATCTATATCCAACGGTATTTTTCAAACTGTAGGAGTGAGTCAAAGTATAAATTTGATGTTTCTGACTGTACACCATATGAGAATGCGAGAGCTGATCACAGAAGAAGACAAGTTGCCTTTTCATTTCACAGCTCCTAAAGCCAAAAGGGGTGTGTAGGACCTTGATACATACCAGATGTTTTGAAGTAAGGTGGAAAAACTAGTGTGGACACATTTGTCCATCGTGAAAGCTTCCTGATGGCTACCACCTGGCTGTGCTGTAGTGAACAGGCTTGCTCTGCCTTTGAAAGATTACAAGCCTAATGGAACGGGGATATTCACACCTTTCATGCATATGTATAATCCTGCTCTCAATCCTGCTCACTTTTCCTGCTAAGAAATTTGACAAGTCCATCAGTATGATGTGAGAAAGCCTCAAAACAGAACTAATTTTGTTACATATATCCTCATATCTATTTAAGAAGGATTGATTATTTTAAAGAAAGTTTGGGCCAGACCACATCCATGGTTTCACTAAGTCGCACATTCAATGCAAGAAATAAAAGAGCAAAATTTTTTCACTTGTTTGTAGCAAGTCTTGAGTCAGTTTCCTTCAGAAATTTTTGTTTAGAATTTATGCTTGGATTTAAAAAATAAATAAAAAGTTTTCACTTCAGTTCCAGGAGCCTCAGCCACTACCCTCCCTGCAGTAGGTAGTCTATAAATGCACGTAGAGACTTCATATCTGTCCTGAAAAGCCACATCTAGTAGTTAGGAGACTGGAGGTTGCTTACTTTTCTTTTTTTTAAAAAAAAAAAAAAAGAAAGGAAGACTTCATCATGAAAACAAAAAGACAAAGAAAAAAAAAAGCAGCTTTGCAGAAAAGTGCTATTCCTGAGGAACAGGAATATGCACCCATCATTTATATTGGCCCTACAGGTGAAGTTCATTATAGACATCAAGTGTTTCCATGGACTTGAGATAAAGTCTGGAGGGTTCAAAATAATGCCAAGAGTGGACATTGCTGTCCTTGACTATGTGGCATGGGGGTGCATGAAGGCAAGACTCCTCCATCAGACATAATACTTCCCAGTTCGAGAAGCCTGGGTGTTTCTGGAGGCACCGTGTTACCATGAGGGTGCATTTCAAACATAAGACTCACCCAAGATGGAGAAAGACTTCCAATAACTTTCTTGTTGGTGACTTTGCAGCTCCTTTTTCCACAGCCCACACTGGTTTGAAGAACATGCACGAAAGCAAAAGGAGTGTTTCAGGCCAGTGACAGGTAAATATATGCACAGGTGAGGCAAGATGAGGTCTGCGATCTCATAAGCCTCCCATATCTATACCAAACCAACTTCTTCATTGAATTCTGTCTCAATGCTTTTTCTACATCATGTTTGCAGTTATAAAAGGAGGGTTTGGAGATTTAGCTAGGGCTTGTGAGGTGATAGGATATTTTGCTCACAACCCAATTGAACAGTATTTATGTCTGTTGGGGTTTTTTTACATTTCCTTGTGCACATACATCACCTCCTTCTTTCAGTCTGGCACTGTATTGGGAGCAGAACTATCAGCTCTTCTGGCTCTTGGAGCAAAGTGATGCCTAAGCCAGCCTTGAGCTCTGCACTGAAATCACTCATTCCCCACATGGGACTGTGGAGATAATCCCTTGCCCAGCAAGTATACCATTTCTTTCTTATTGTTCTGGAAGGATATGAATCAATGAACCGCATTTTTTCCAAACACCACCTGCTTTTATTGAGTACTTCAGTTACTGGTTCCAGCTGCACCTCCTTGCTCTTTGAGGCATCAGCCAAGGTTGCTTGGTCTGATTTCCAAGTCCCCAGCTATAAGTCTCTTTGGGGAAAAAAAGGTTGGATGCTATTAGGCCTACAAGAAAGCATGCATTTAGCCCATAAACATGGGCTCCTGAAGCACAGCTGTTATGTGCAAATCTCAATTTCTAAAATTTTCTTGCTATTGCCTCATTATCTTTACTACATCCCAGTAGAAACCAGAGTCCCTGCAGGCAGAGGGAGGAAGTCTTTATGCTTCCAGATGCATCTAATCCTGGTTCGTCAACCAGATGTAAAATGTTGCATCAACCTGATGCTTCACTTCAAAGTCTCAAAAAATTTCTTATTGCTAGTGCTAGGTGCTTGTAGTTTGAGTTACCACTGGGGAAATGGAACCTCACAGCCAACACTGCAGATTACTTCCCAACACTGCCAGGCTGCCCTCAAAACAGAAATGACCAGAAGACAGATGTCAGATGCAAAAGGGTTTAAATCAGATATACAGAAAATACTCTGTAATAAACAAAAAGTTAAGTGCAATTAATTGAAATGAAGGATGAGGCTCCCAATAAGTCATAATTTTAATCTTAAGAGTAGGACAGGATCCCTAAGAAGTAGTTCTGGCTGTGAGGACCTGACCACTAAATTTATTCCTGCAGGTGCTGACTTCATGCTGTTGTTGTCTTGCAGCCAGACCATTCCAGCTAAGCAGCCTTTAAAATTTTCAGCAGAGCCCAGAAACTGAAACTCCATTTTTTAAGTACAGAAAAAACATGCACAGAAAAACTAATAATTCAACTAGCTAATGAAGAACAAAAATACCAGATCAATGAGCATACAGTCCTAGGAACATAACATTAATCCCTCACTCACTAAGACAGCTCTTTCAAAGAAATGTTTATGTTAAAATTTAAAGTTATGTTCAACATTAATCTTAGGGAATTTTACAACAGAATGTACCAATTTTAAAAGGATTCTACAGTTTTAATGAATTCCTAGGAACCCATAGACAGAAATTAAATGTAGGGGGGGACCTACAGTGTTGGCTAGACATATTTCAGTATTTGTTACCATAGAAACAAGTCAGCAGATTTAGGTTTTGGAGTTATCCTTGCTATAAAATATTAAACTTCTTACAGTTTTTGCATATGTATATTATGGCAAGAACACTGTCAATCCTGATAAAGCCCAAAGCATCTTAATTATTTAACAGGATTTAAGGGGGTTTTTTAGCTTTTTTTTTTAAACAGAGTATCTTTTATTTTTTTTTTCCTTAATAGGCTGTGTTTTAAAATCTTCCAGTACTTCCAGAATACTGAAGAGACACTTTGGCCTGACAGAATAATATACAGGAGAGGAACAGGAGATAAAGACATTTTCTTCCATGATGCTGTAGAGAAGCGGCAGATAGAAGGAACACAGACACATTTTGATAAAGAAGATTCAATAGTAATGTTAAAAAAATATACCAGTTAGCAACTCTGTTAATTTTACCAGCTAAAATTACATTCAATGTTGTATATCATTTGAAAGAGAGTTCATACTTCAAATACGTTGGTTTTCAACCCTAGTAATGCAAAAATGCTGAATTACAAAATTTAAGTCGTTGAGATAAAATCTCAACACTTCAATGCTATCAAATAATTCTGGCAGATGCCTGAGAAACAAAACAAATGCATTGTCTTTTCATGCTTCAGAAGAGCATCGACAGTTGTGTTCAATCCACAGCACACCCAGCACGGGAAGAATCAGCAATACAAACCAAGAGGAAGAGCAGATGTTTACTCCAGCAATGCTCCTTAAGAAAGGGAAGGAAAAAAGGCTTGTTTCAACAACTCAAAGCAGAGGGGACTGACAGTTCAGCTTGCCATCCAGCGGAGTTCTGAACATCATTTACTTCTGGGACACAAGCTCAGCCTAGTGGGGAAGATCAACACTTGGGCAAGCCCAAGCTCACTGCCACTGGGACTGGATGTGGGCAACTGGCTTTGACCCTGATTTCACAGCCAAAACTGCTTGCATGTCAAAGCCCTTGCTTTTTTTGGATTCAAGAAAATCTGTTTACTGGTGGCTCAACATGAGGCTTCCACATGATGAAAAAATGAAAAACTTGAGAGTAAAAGCCATAAACCACACAGTTGTTTCATTATTATATTCCAGCATTGAAGGGGATCAGGAAAAACACCAACAGAAGCAATGCAAACCAGAACAAAGAATAAAACTGAGTGAGACTGAAACACCCTCTTCCAAGAATTAAACAATGTTTTTTACGAAGTGTAAAGATAAGCGTTACCATTTCCTAATGCTTCTGAGGTCAGTCCTCTAACAGAGGTCCTCAAATAGCCAATTAAATGGATGCAGTTCTCACTAAGGTGCTACACTCAAATGTATATCATCACCTGGAAGTCTGATAGCTCAAGCCTCTTAAAAAAAAAAAAAAATGAAAAACTTATTCTTGAAGGCTTAAAAACCAACCCTTTAACTAATGGAAAATCTTCAACACTTTAAAAGAGAAGAACGGTAAGATGGCTTAATTTTAAATGAGTAAGAATTTAAATGTCACTTCCTGCATGTGACATCGATTTGAAGAACCTTGCATTTTTCTTTTCTTTGGTGTACTTAATAGTGGAATCTTTGTAGAATACATTTCTATGGCATTTACTGTTGCATGTTTATGTTCATAACTTTGCATAGCTTTGCATAACTATGAACACGAGAAAAGCAGAAAGTGATTTTTCCTTCATGAAGAAAGACAGAGATCTAAAAACTAGCATGTTACGAGGGCTTTCAAAGAAAAAAAGCCTGGAAAAAACTTATCCAAACACTCAAGGGAAAACCACACAATTTCCTTTCACTGACAGCTGCAGTGAGGTACAATGAATTTATTTTATCAGAGCAGTCATGTACACATGTTAAAGGCAGAGCAACTCTATGTACTGTAGAGAATTTACCAACACAAGTCCACAAAGGGCACCACTATCAACCTGCAGTTGAGAGTGGGAAGCTATTCAGATGTCTGAATAAATCCCAGAATGATAAGAGATACAGGTAGCACATGTTGTCAAAGATACATCGTTGTATACATGCAGCACTCAAATGCAAAGAAATAAACCCCCTCAATGTACCCTCTTCTAGGCTCACCAGGCCAGTTTTGTTCCTTAGGGAGCTGTGCACGGCTGGACATGGGGCTCTGGGGACTTTCATTGCCAACTGCTGCTGCAGGTGTCAACACCTCAGCACATTCCCTCATCATTCTTGCCAAGCACTTTTAAGTCAGGGGCTGGTTTGAAAAATCACTTAAGAAACACAATGTAGCTTTTATAGTTTTCTGCAGAATTCACATACACAGGTAAAATCAAATAGACACAACTCTACATATGCACTCCAAGTATACCTTGGGACAAAGAGCTATCATTTAATCAGACCACTCAGCTCATAGACACCTCTCCCATCCTCTGTCAAAACCCATCCCTGAGAAACACATGCACACAGTGATGGCTTTTAAATACTCTGACAAACACCCTCTGGGTTAAATGAAAGTTTGTGGCCCCACTGGGGATGGCCTGGGTTGCTCTCCTGTATCAGGACAGCACAAGGTCAGTGCCCAGCCACCCTGCACCTTGGATTCTAGTAGGGCCACCCCAGTACAGGGTGACAAAAAGAGGAGACAGCAAAACCCTCATGCTGCTGAGCAGGAGGAAGGTGTGTTCCAGTTCTGGATAATACACTCCCTTTTGTCTGCTTAAAACTTTGCTTTAGAAAATAAACTGAGAAGATGAAGCAGGAGATTGTGTTTCTCTGTCTCAAAACAAGAAAATTAATTTAAACCAAATAAGACCTCAACAGATATAAAAGAATTTCTCTCAATTTACCCAACAGTAGTTCATTCCCTTTTATACCAAAGAGGCCAAGATTCCAGTTGGATTCAGAAAGGAACTGGACGCAAGTTTCCGATCTCAGCAAACTTAGGAAAAGAACATAAACATCTATCTCACGCTTCAAACTTGACCTAACAATTAACTGATAAAGCCCAGACCACCACAGGCTGTCAGGATGCTACAGTTGCCATTTAAGGTGGGGCAGGAGTACTGCTCTTTCCTCTAGAGTGTCTTGTTGCTGGTCACCAAAACAGAGAAAGGAAATTGGGGTATACAGACAGGGATCCAAACTGGCACTGAAATGCATATTTCTGTTCTATTACTGGAAGATTTACATGCAAGAGAGTTGATGAATGGGAAGGATTAAAAATAGAACCAAAAAAATAAGTGAAATGATTAATTGCTACGAAAGGGAACTGATGATTTATAGAAGAGAAAATTAGTAAGATTTAGGAAACTGAAGGGAATAAGCAGCAAGTGAGCTGCAGGGTGGGACCATCTGGTGCATACAAGGCACGGCAGTACAGGGCATGTACCCCCAGTTTCAGCTGCCCTTCCCTCCTTTTCCTCCAGCCTTTGCACACGCGGAGCTGACACAGCTGAAATAGGCAGTGTTTAGAGGCTACTGTCTGAAAATAACTGATTTTAAAACAAGAAGCTGCAATTGGTTTATAATAATATTCTATAATCTGAAACAAAAAGAAACAGTCTTCACTCAGTTAAATGCTTCCATGTAGTCTTGCAATGAGTTGGTGGCACTGTCATGCTCATATCTGTATTCCAACACTTTCTAGAAATTTCTAAAAACAAGTAGATATTTGTTTAACACCATTTTCACTCATTTTAAGAAGGGATAAGTAGGGATGGATATGGAGGGCATTTTTAGCATTTACTTGCTTTTAATTTTGGGGTTATTGCTTGTCAACAGTAGCTCAGGCCTGTGGTCCGATGCTGCCTTGCTTTGCAACCATTAAGGTAATCAAACATTTTTGCAGTTGGCACGCAATCAACAGGCACCCCAAAGCAGCATAAACCTGAACAATAATCCACCACCTTAAAATCTACTATGATCAGTCGTTTGCTTGGCGTCTTCAATCCATTTGTGGGGAATGATAATAGGATAAAAAACCCAGATATGCTGTGAAACTGTAGAAGCATTTCACATTCTAGCATAACACCTGCGTGATTTTTTTAACTTAATGTCATTTTAAAATTACTTATAAAACCACTTTTTTTCAGTTCAAAAAAAAGATACAACTGCCTACATCCTCTTTGGGTTACATTCATGAATGAACTACTGTCTGCATTAGAAACAAGCACCTGGATCAATTCATGGGCATCCAGTGAAGTCAGTTGGTTTCCTTTCCAAACTCTAATTTACAAAAGACACTGTCAAATCCCAGCCTGTGGGTGGCCTCGCTATTAAATATAAAATCTCGGGGTGGAAGTGATGACGTGCAGGAGGCAAAGGGGCTGCCTGCCACAGTGGCTCCTGGCGGCTGAAGGAGCCCAAGGCTCCAGCTCACAGCAGCCACGCATGGGAAGGAGACTACTCCTTCCCCCAGAGAGGTTATTATTAAGGCACTGAGGCAAATACTTAACATACTTTTCTGAAGCTCCTTTATGAAATACACTACTGAAGACTCATTAAGAAACAATTCTGTGCTATCTTTGGGAGATCTTGCATTTCCTCACATGAGTCTTTACGTGGGCACATCCCCTTAACAGCCAAATACTTTTTGCACAGGGTAAACAGCAGGACCTGGATTCACACAATCAGGCAAGACAGTCTGAGACTGTGTGGAGGCATCATCATGTTTTTGTTCAACCACAGTCGTCTTATTAAAAAAAAACACCCAACAATTCAGCAGAGACACTTCCTACCACACCCTCTATTTCACCTGGTCTGGCTCCTACACACTGTAAGCAGAAATTTCCCATCCTTCTCTTTCCAAAGGAAAGAACAAGCTCAGAAGAGCTTTCACAGGGTCATTAACACCCGGGGGAAGGGAAAGGCTCTGTAAGAGGTCTAAGACAAAATGCACCACCAACCACAACAGTTTTCTGTGCTCCCAGTGCTATGCAACATCTAAATTTTGCACTATGCCCTCTCCGCTTCCATCCTGCAGAAAGAGTTTTCTTTTGGACATGAAGACATCGTTTCAGAAGGACTCCAGAAACCTCTCCTGCTCCACCAAAGGAAGATCTTCAGAGTCTGGGTTTAAGGGATATATCACCTTGATGCATTTTTCTTGCTGAGGTCCAGTTTTACTCATTAGCCTTTTGAAGGAGCACCTTTTCATTCAACATGAATATGCATAGGATTTTTTTCCCCCTGTACAAAGACTAAGATCTAGGGGAATAGCACAGGACAAAATTCTGCATGAAGAGCGGTAATAAAAGTTTTTGAGAACCTGATATATGTAAGAATCAATATACAAACCTTGAGTTTCAAGTAAATGCACCATTCTCAGTTTAATGCTGTAGGCTACAACATTGTGTATCTTCCACTCAGTAGTGCTAACAGTCTCCTTATTAACTAAACAAACTCCCATATTTAATTTAATGGGAATCTGTTGTTCTAAACAAAACATTAAAGGCAAGGTTTACTTAAGCTGCCAAGTATTTAAATGAAAGTCAGGAGAACAAACACAACAGGCGTAACACATTTCACAAAAGGGCAGATATAACAATAATTAAGTTGAAGTGGCCAATAGATGAAGCAATAGAAAATTGGAAGCAATTAATATACAATATTTGAGAAATGTTAAATATACACTGAAAACAAAGCATTCACAGAAAAAGATGTGGTGATGAAAAGCAGATACTTTGCATAGTCAGCAACAAGATATTTCAAGGTAGCCATTAAAATAGAGACTGGTAATGCCACATTGAAGAGCTTGTTGCAGAACAGCAGTGCTGGT
This sequence comes from Piaya cayana, assembly GCA_013389865.1. Lineage (NCBI taxonomy): Eukaryota > Metazoa > Chordata > Aves > Cuculiformes > Coccyzidae > Piaya > Piaya cayana. The sequence continues at coordinate 320,041 of WAAB01003897.1, forward strand.
AGTGTAGGCAGGGATGAACACCGCACAAGAGCCTGTGCATCACCCCTGCCACCAGAAGAACCCTTTAGCACCTGCTGCCAGGCTGATTGATAAATAGGGCTTAGGTAAGTACCTTTTCCCTGAAGAAACACCTCTTGGTAAAACCAGAACCACAATCTGTGCAACCAGCAGAATCACAGCACCTCATTAGTGCCCACTCTCAACGGGGCTAGGGAGCAAACTTCAACCTCCACGTTTGTCTCAACCCAAGTAGGCACCAACAGTGGCTCCTCTTCTGGTCCCTCCTGAGGTCATCCTCCCCACTGGCTTCCTTCAAAACAGGACATAGTGGTCCAGCTCTCCTCCATCCCCAGACCAGCACTGTCCTCTCAGGTTCTGTCTTCTCAGAATTCCTTCCTGAATTCCTTAACCAGAATTCAGATGTAACTTTAGATCCACAAATTTACTTCTTCCAAGGTATAGAGGACTCAGACATATGGATAGATTTTACATGGGCTCTAGAATTCAACTTTTAATTCAACAAGGACCAGACATGTGCACAGCCAGACAAAACAGCAGTTCCCTATATGCTCTATCTTTTATTTCAGCAGATGCAGAGGGGGATAGCAAGTACTCTCTGGGCATCACTTGCTGGTCCAGAATCGCAGGTCTCATCGTCTATGCCAGAGACTAAGACTGCCTGCCTTCCATGTCCTGCTTCTCACCACAACAAGCCCCTGGGCTCAAGCAAGCCCATTTAATACAGAATCATCTTGCAGCCCCTCTCTGGATTTATGCAACTGCTTACACGCTCTCCCAGAGCTCCTGTGGGCTGGAGACTCCCCATTCATGCTACAAGGAAAAGGAGCTTGCCAACTGTTTTTGAAAAAGACAGCAAGCAGCCTGATGACAATAGAGTGCAAGGGTTTTCTGTCTTAACTTTAGGTAGAACTTCAAGATGACAAAGAAATCATCCACCTCATTGCAGGTACAGATGCCAAGAGAGCCTTTTCCTCTGTTCTTCTCCTCCATTGATATTTCAAGAGGATGAAATTACTTAATATTTTTTAAACTGAATTATCATTGGTTTTGAAGTACCACTACACATACATTGTGGGGTTTGGCAAACTCAAGATGAAAATGGCTGATGAATTTCTGATATTTTTGTTTTCTTGATCTTATGTTTGATGTTCACTCTTTGAAACCTGAAAATGTTGGCATGTTATTGTTACTCTTGCATGCTAAAAACTGTTTCTATCACGGCCCTGAAATACTACAGGGGCTACACACAACATGCACAGCTCTATTAGTTTATTGTATCAAGCCCACAAAGTTAGTACCTGCAGAAAATCAATTCCTACATGATAGTTATTAGAGAACATTAATTTGCGCATGGAAAAGGTGTGTTCTCCCTGGACTTATAAAATCACCTTTTAATATTACAGCCTTCTGTCTTCTTTGGTAGGATGAGGAACATAAAAAAAAAAAAAAGAAAAGAAAATAAACAGAAATCTGAGGCAGTGTTACAAATCAGCTGATTTTTAACCAATGGATGCAGGGAAGAAAGAAATGTGCTCAGCTAAGTGGGAAGGGGCAGGCAAGCATTTGCACCGCTGATGCTGCTACTTGGTGGTAATCTGTCCTGAGCCTGGTTTTTAATTTGTCTGGAAGTAGGCACTGAGCACAGTTTTACAGGTGAACACCAAATTTGTGCCAGGTCATGCTAGGTAATGAGGCTTTCCTTTCCTGGCAGGCTTTTCAGGGGAGGCCCAGGCCACAGGAGCCCAAAGGGTAGGTGGGCACAAGGTAGCATGACAGAGCCCAAAGGCAGCACCCCCTCTTCCAGGGTGTGCACCCAGGGAGGATGCGGGGATGCACACACGTGCATGCCCAAACCAGAGCTTGCCCTGCAAGCCCAGCAAGTGCAGGTCCCAGGCATAGTTCATTTCTCATAAGCTGATTAAAGCCAACAGGTTTGTGCTCGCATCTACTGAAACACTCTGGGTATTTTGTCTCTGCCTGTCTCCCTCTACTTGCTTTAAAGAGCAGGCTGCCACAGTCCCAGAAGAGCCAGCCAGCCTCACACAGCTCAGGTCTCCCTGTAGCCGCTGGTGGCCTTCCCTCCACCCCCACGCACCCACACAGGGGTTCTCCTGACCCTGTCCTCACCAGTTAATGCTCCTCCCTCCCCAGGAGCACCCCAGTGCCTCCTTCCTTGCCATCACCAGAGCAGACCTACGTCACGCCATCCTACTTAGTGCTTCTCCTCTGCAAAGCCGGATGTAAGGAGTAACTAATCCTCTCTAACCCCTGGGAAAGCAGGTAGCCTCCATTTTACACATACAGAAATGGAAGAAGGGGTGAAGAAGTTCAGCTTGCTTCTTCCAGTAGATCCCCGAAGATCAATTGGTAAGCATTTTAACTTAAGCTCTTAGGCAACCCAGGGTAACCTACCAAATAAACCTAAGAAGCAGGCACTGAATGTTTATGATGTATTTGTTTACATGACACACAAAAAACCTACTCTGGGTGATTTCTCTGGCTATGTTCACTGCTCTCTTAAGCTTGTGTATGCGCGCCTGTAGCTGCATCCTCTCTTCTAATCTTCAAGCTAATTTCAGCCAAAAAATTGACCAAAGGCAAGAGGAGCAATCCAAGCAACACAGTGATTTTCCTTCAGAAATCTCTGCCTGGACTATATAAGCTGCAATTCCCAGTCTCCCAGCCTAATTGCTATAAAAGAAAGGCAGATAGACAAAAGCTGGGGAATGCCATTTACAGACAGCAAGGTATTGTGAGCTGCAAACCTCTCCAGCACAGGTACTAGCTATCCCGCTGTAAGCATCACTCCTAGACATCCCACAGATTACCTGCCCTCTGGGCATCTTGCATGCGTGGTCATTATGTAAGGTCATATGGTTTGACATGTGTATTCCTAGAAATTATGGGCTAGCTGGACTCCATCCAGAGGATCAAGAGGAGCTTTGAGAGAATGCTGCTGTTCAGTCAGTTGTATCCTGTTTGGACACTTAACAGGGATGCCTCTACTCTTCTAGGAGGTCTGAGACCTCAGTGGAATTAATTAAATAACACAGTGGAACTCCACACCCGCATTACATGTTACAGGAGAATGAACTCCAATAGATATTATCCAGATAGAGTATAAAAGTTGCTTTTAAAAGACATAAACCTTTTAAAATGACTTCATAAAGTGAAGATTTTAATGTGACTGAAATAAATGCTATCTCCTAACAACAACATTTAAAGTGGGTGGCATTCATGGTTCTAGCATACTTAAGCTTTACATCAGAACAAAACTATCATAAATTGGTTAAAACCCATAGTGATATGCAGTTGACACCCACGTATGTTATACTGGTGCCCAAGAACAAATTATATGGGTAGAATATATCTCAGTATGCTCCATGTATTATTGCTGTTAAGAATAATGCAAAGTACTTAAATTCTAGAAAAAAAAAGTCTAATGCAGTTGAAGGAAAAAAACCCGTAAGCCTCTCTGGCATACATATGTATTCTACATTCTCTCCAAAATTGGTATTGCTTACAAAAACATTCTTTGTATACATAGTAAAATACTAGCAAGAGAACATCACATAATATAAACGAAAGCATAATTATAACTATTAAGTTCTCCAATCCTTTTCCCTATGTTCTGATTGTAATACATACACTGAAAATGAAAAATAAATATTATTTACGTATATGATACATGGACATGCAAATACCACCTGAGGCACAAAATATAAAGCTGCCAGACATGGTCTCTGAATCTAACAGTGATTCCTTTGCATAGTACAAGACATTGTAGTAACAGGAAACCAGCTAACAAAATCCCTTTGATCAGAGGCAACTGTGCTCAGTGGCAATAAACACTACTGGTGTGAAAAAGCAGTACATCATGAAAATCTTTCCTCCATTTCTTGCAAATAATAAAGCGCTATCTGACTCCCCACCTGTAGCTCTACAATACTGTTATTCCGACTGACAAATCTGGTTTCCACTCTAAAGTTTGCTTTATCAAAGCTTGCAGAACTGCACATATGTTTCTTCCATGGAAAATGAAAACCAGCCTGCTGATGACACTTGGCTGGTAATCCCAAAAGCAAGAAGCATGGACCCTTCACAGTTTAGAAAATCATGCTTTCCTGCTAAAACTCAAGTATCAGTTCTGGCAAAATCTTATATGAAATCATCCACACTGCTTGAGGAAGAACAGCTCTGCAGGCTTTACCTGGCATGTACCCTGCAGAGTGACCAAGTAGCCCCTCGCCTGCTGAAGCAAAGAGGAAGGTTTGTTTCTCTGCCCTCACTTGCATGCCAAGTGTTTGTTTGCAGAGCTGATTTCCAGGACCAAGGAATAATCGTTCAACAGAAAGTGCAAGCAAACCAACAGCCACACCCCTCCTTCATTATTTGTTTTCTTTCTGTAGAACATACTCCAGTAGGTGATGTTGCCAATAAATTTCTCAGCATTTTAACTACTTGCAACACATTAGCAAAATAAATGAAGATGAAACAGCATCACAAATGCCAGTTTCCCTGGGGTTCTTTCTGCCACAGAGGAAAGCTTCTCTAGCAAAAAAAGTCCACGAGTGTTTGGAACTAAACATTTGGACTAACCCTTGGAAATAAACTTGGACAGGAAAAACTAGATCTGTTTATGAAAGGAATTGATTATTAGATTGATAGTCCCAAATTCTTCTCTGGTTAAACAAGACATTCAAGACAGAGTATAGACAAAAACCAGATACCTATTGGGGCAATAAAAAGAGAAGGAAAGAAAAAGAATCTTTACAGAAAACTGTTAAATGCACACAAAGCTCCTTTTCTCAGAGCCTAACACTTATTTTCCCTGCATTTATTTTCCCACATTTAGTAGGTAATTTCCCTAACACCTTTGAAAAGACAAACAAATTCTAGGCGTTAGTAATCGTCACTGACTACATCTCCTAGCTGCAATCATTCTAGGTTGAACTTCTCATAGTAAACATTGCATTCCACAGACTGTCAAGCCAGCTTTCAGATAAACATGCTTGCTTAAGTATCAAGTATTAACACCCTATGGCAATCTGAGTCCATGCACAGTGACTCAGTGCAATTATTCCAAATGTAACAATAAGTGGGCAGTCATGCAGATTTGTTACTTATTGGTTTAAGCATGAAATTAAACAAGCAAGAAAAATTAATGGAAACTATTCAATTTTAGACCAGACTGGGTACAAAATCTGAGTAAGTATTATAAACATGACATAATCTCATTTAGAGAGACTGTATAACACATAGGTTTTACAAATATTTACAGACATTAATCTTGTTAAGTTGATTTCTAGAGTTTTATTCAGTAACAGGATTGATTGGCTGGAGAAACAAAGGCTTAGACAAAAAAAAATAGCTTAAAGCTCTATTTTTGTCAGAATGATGGATTCTTTTCTTAAGTAACTTGTTTTGTTACTTTTGTTCCACGATTATAAACATTATTAGCAGTTCTCCAACTGGCAAGAGAGGCTGAGATGTTTTGTCTTCACCATTCTGGATTGTTTTTTGTTTTCTTACACAGTCCAAGAGTCAGGGAAGAGGCAATAACTTCCATTTATTTCCCTTCCTTGTATGATCACCTTCCTTTTGCCCACAGCTGGGTCTTGCCTCTGAAGCACTGCATATACAGCTGCACCATGGGCTCACACTTGCTCTCATAAAAGAGATGGGTTGCAGAACCTGATAAGCAGAACTATTGCAACCTACATGAGTTTACATATCTGACACAACCAACATTAACATCCAGTTCCCTGTTGTTAATTTGTTTGCCATCATCACTGACTTCCCACAGCCAAGCCTCCATACGTCTTTCATGTGGCCCCAGTTATTTCTGTTTGCTCTGAGAGGTCATTTTGTATACTGCTAGCAGAAGGGATACTGCTTTCTTCTGTGACTTCAGGCAGCTTTTAGGAAACACAGATTTCCTGCCCCCTTTCCAACTAAAGGCAAAGGTCAGCAAGTCTAACAATGAAACACAGTGTTGTAGCTCGATATTTTAGCACTAGAAAATATACTCACAAAAGCAAAAAGGACAATTGCTATACAAAATTCCATGTGCAGTGCCCAGAACATGTCCTGTCCAAAATGTGCTTGCAGTCCAAGCAGGGATTTGTGCCACTAAAACAATGCTATTATGTATGAATTTCCCCAGAAAGATAGTACATTACTAAGTAAAGGTCCAGTACATTAAAACTGGTACTATTCTTTTGTGATAAATGAGAAGTACAACATTGCAATACTAACAAAACAGAGTACATTCCTTGCTGGACTCAATAGCTAATGGTGATGTTCATGCTTTACTTCGAAGTCATGACCTGTCCTAACCTCTCTGCCATCTCCTTGACATATCAAAAGCATTACACTGAAGTGGACTGCTAGTCCAATTATCCTCCTAATAGGGATACATCTGATGCACAGTCCTACTTGTACGGTATTCCTCATATGCAGGATCCAAAAGGAATCAGCTTAGCTGTGAGTTTTTCAGAGCAGTAGAATACTGTCTAGAGCACTAAGACCTCACTACATATTTATGAGCAAGCAGTTTTTAAACAACGGTCCTCACAGACAAAGAAAACAGTCACCAAAAAAACACACTGAAAATTGTTTTATTTGCATCAGAGCTTGAAAGTGTGGTCTTAGCTGTCCCATGCAGAGAGTGGTGGCTTTTGTGTTCATGTTCAGTGTAGCTCTTCTACTCCATTTGGAAGAGATGGGGTTCTAAATCTGTGCAGGTCAAAGCAGTCATCTGTGATCTTGCCAGTCAATGGCAATCCCCTCATCTATTTCACTGGATGCAGCTCAGTTGTGTGCATTTAGTTTTGCTAGTCTTCATTTCTGTAGAAGCTAAGCTTTCCCCATACATTGGTACTTCTCATTTACACACTTTTTTACAAGACTTTCAAATGTATAACTCTGTGAAATAAGTGGCAGTTTTTAACAGCAACTGTCTGATGGCAGCTTACATTGTACACAAGAAAATGCCTTCTCAGATGACATTCATGGTTCATCCTACCATCAGCTTCAGGCAGCAGAGTAACAGAGACTTCAGGGCAAGGCGTAAGCAAACTAACACTAGTGAAACGTAGGAAAACCTACCTCATTCTCTCTTCTGTTCCCTTCACCCTGCTGGAAACCAGGCTTTTAGAAGGATGCTTATGCCCCAAAGCATCAGGCTACCAGCGAGAGCCTCATTCCTTTAGGTTACTCACCAGGATGCAGAAAAGGCTCCCTCCACAAAAATGAAGCCGAGCCACTTTCTCTGCCCAAGATGTTTAGGCATGCTTCATTCTGCAGCCTCTGTGATGAGCATCCAGACACTCCTGCATGTAACACAACTCACTGCGTCAGGTGCTCACCACAGCACTTCTCAAACTAGTCAAGCATGGGGTGGAATAAGGACATTTGCAGAATAGAAATCCAGCAGCTGCTCTTCCCAAATGGGTTCAGTGAAATTAAAACCTCAATCTACTTGCTGACTTCCTCCATTTAAGCACAATTAGTTAAATGGCATGCAGCAGCGTAGAAAACAGGTGTGTTGTATCGAGGGTTTAGAGAAAGACAAAAAATATTTACTACTTAGATAGACGGCCCATATATGAGGAAAACAGATTGGTACAGGCTGAACTTGCTTGGGCATCAACAGCCAAGAAGAGTTAGGAATGAATGGAGAAACTTTTATGGTTGTCTCTTCAGCTGGCAAAAGGAGGGCCTCTGGCAGGTTTATGAGATTATTTCTCTTTTGACTGCTCTCCAAGGAAGGAGGGAGAGGCAGGAAAGGAAGTATAAGCTCTACTGCCAGAAGAGCAAAAGCATGCTCTACTCAATCTCCAGCACCTGAAGAGTGCCTTCTGACTTGCAGCACACCATTATTTTTCAGTAGTCCTCCATCTCCCTGCTCTTGCTCTAGAGACACTGGTTCATGCTTCAGCTGCTGATGCCCATGTGTCCTGTCCAGCCTCTCCACACCCTGGCCAAAGTGGCAGAGGAAATGCCATGGACAGTTGTATAGCTGCTGTAAAGGATCTAGTACTCTTTCAGTGGGACCTGGCAACCGGGAGTCCCTTCTCCAGCCCAGGTTGGCCACCTCAGAGTGGTGGCACAGATTCCCACTACCCTAGAACTGCCTGCCAAACTAAGCATCCATTCTAGCATGGAGTTCCTTTGCCCAAGGGAAATAATTTCCTCTACACTAATTCACTGATTTGCAGCTGGTTAAATACTCCCTCCCACCTCCTTGGTGAGCACGCACACATACACAAGCACAAGCACATGGTCTGCAGCTGTGGAGACAAACCCCCAGGGAGGAAGAGCTATTGATGTGCCACATATGACCTACCACCAGTTGAGAAAGCTCCCCAAAAAGGATAAATTGCTTATCTTCAGTATCAGATGTTCTTTGCACTACTCTAGACAAAGGATCAGTTCCATGTCTAAGCTGAACTCCTTCTTAACCCTAAAAACCACAGAGCTCCATAAAAGAAAAAAAGATATGACAGTAACAGAATGTGCTGCTTGGTTCCCACAGCACTTTCCCTGCCTTGCCGTCTTCCATGTCTCAGTACGAGGAACCACGTGTTGCTCTCTCGGGTTTCTCCTCTTTGGAGGACAGAGGAAAACAGCTGAAAAGTGCTTCTTCCTATGGCCTTTGTTTCAGTGGGGACCAAGTCTACTGCACTTGAAGCAGCCAGAACCACCAGAGTGCCATGTACAGGGCACATGTACCCTGACTCCCATTGAACTGCAGGTATTGCAGCTAGACCTCTGCAGTACCCAAACTGAACTGGTTCTTGGTTAGGCTGGCAATTTCAGCGTAACACCAGGCCCCATCTCAACTGCATCATTTTTTCAAGGTGAGGGTGATGGCTTTACGTCTTGTAGGAATTGTTCTGGGCCAAAGCAGAAAACAAAAGAAGTGATAATAGGAATGGGACAGAAATGTGAACTTCCTTGACACATGGAGCCCAAGGACAGTAAACTGGTGTGCAACCTCACAGCCAAGAAGAGACCCACTGGCTGAGGGTGGATTCTTGCATTTCAGGAGACTACTACTGAGAGTGCCAACAAGAGGAAAATTAAAGAAAAAGCTAGGTAGCTGAGACTACTAAATGCCAAGAGGCACAAGAAACATATGCAGGCTCATTAATCATAAAATACCTTCATTGCTCCCCTCCAGCTCCTTGTATTGGGGATCCAAAGTAAACACTTAAGTTTTAATCTCTTTTCAAGAAATTACACCAAGTGACACAAATTCTTGATTTCTCCATGTTTGAGTTTCTAGGCAATAAGACTTTAGTACAACTCAATTCCATGCCAAGTACTAGTTATAAAATGGAAGTCAGATCTCCTTGACATCTGATGGTGGGAGGTCTGAGATACCACACATGACCAACTAAGTCTATTTCTCTGCAGGCACTGTGGGATTCCCCCCCCCCCAAATTACACAAGCAGCAGCTGCTTCTCTTTACTTTTGTTGCATTGTGTGGTTTTAATGTAAATGTATTTCTCCTTCTGCAGACAAAGCTCCCAGGGTATCACAGCACCCTGAGAGTAAGCCTTGTGTGGCATCTTGCTTCAAAGGAAAACTAGAGTTCTTCCTACGGAGAACTGAGGAAACTCCATAGCCAGAGTCCTCCCAGAGAAGACTAACAACATGCTCCCAGGGCAAAGCAGAGGCCAGGAGCTCAGAAATGACCTCAGGATTTTCAGTCTTCTTACCTAGTAACAACCAGCATAAGCTAGCATAGTACATTATTGCAAGTCTGAGATGTAAAAATAAGGTCTCTACAATTAAATGCTAAAGCAAGCTACAGTGAACTATATTGGGTTTTTGGACACCACATAAGGTCTAATTTTAGGGTACAGTTATCATACAAGGACTGAAGAATAGTTTTCTCTTTTACTTCTGCCTTCACCCCACATAGACTATTTTCCCCAGGGAGCAAAGGGCATTGCTGCAGACAAAGCAGAGAAAACAACACTGAAGGGTGCGGACCCCATGGTACGTATCTGTAGCAATGCCAGATCAACACACTCCCATCTTCCCATCTGCTTGATCCCATTTCTCCACTGCCACAACTCACTGACTCCTTACTTTTTCCACTTTAAATTTCTGTATGCTTGTTTACAAGCAACATGGTGAAACAGCAGAGTTTGAAACATATTTCTTAAAAGTTGTCTTTTTTTTTTTCTCCCTAACCTGAATACTTCACTGATAGGGGTTCATTAACAGCTATTCTGGAGCAAGTGCATGCATAGTAAATGGTTGTAGAAAGAAAAGTGTGAAACAGGAGCCTTGAGATGGAAAACTTCAGACCACTGGAGAAGCTCCACGTGAACCCACACTTTCACTTGAAATTATCAACTATAGATGACTGCAGAGCCATGATATTTTGGCTTAGCCCAACACGACTACAGCTGCCCCACCTATGGCTTTCCAGCAGCAGGTAGGATGGTGACACACTCTAGCATAAGACATGTTAAGATGCTACCAGAAAAGTGAGGTGTGTGATGCTCTTATATCACGAAGCAAAGAGGTGGAAGGGCCTTTCTTTCCCTCCTGGAAACGTACTGAATAACTACCTCATGAAGGGTACTACAGAAACTTTGCATGCTCACTGCTGATGTCTGCATTGTTACATTTCTGGCTTCTGGTGCCCTGCCCATGTGTATTTGAGAGACAGCAAAGAGGATACTCTTATTTCAGTGACTAGTTCTGTTATCAATACAAGCACGTTCTCTGTGCATCATAAGCCTCCTCTGTATCTGCCAAGCACAATTAGGGAGTGAGTAAAGGGAGGCAGACATTCTACATTTATGTTTCTGTTAATTCAGAAAGAGAAACAGATCAAATGTTCATTTATTCTGTGTTTCGGGACACTTCTCCTAGACACTATATATAGTTTCTCAGATACCAGCATCTCCCTCACCTACATATTCATACTAATCCATATAAATCTATGAGTCATTACACAAAGTTCCATACAGAAGAGTAAGCCATTCATCCTTTGGGGGAGGAGGAGAGAGGAAATTAAGAGCTGTTTCCAATTTAATTGGCAGACTTTACATTTTTGTTCTGCTTCCACTGGAAAGTGTTGTGCTGATTTTTCTGCTACAGTTTGCACATGGTGAGATCTTGATCTGCTTCATTTATGTCTACCAATAGGACATCTAAAAAAAATTAAGATAATCAGAATTGTATTTTAATTAGAAAGCAAGTTCCATGTGCTGAACTAAACACTTGCGTTGCTTGGGGGAATTCAAAAGTTTTAAAACTTCCTGCAACTCTTATGTCCCCTTTTCACCAAATGGAGGGTAAAATAGCAGAGATTAAATGGCACACTTACTCTCACACCAAGTGCTCAAACCTCCATGCCGTATCTTGAAAGCATGACACTTTCTGAACTAATTTTGAAGAACGGAGAGAAGTAACATGGATTCACTTGTGATGCACTGTAGCTTACCCTCTCCTTTTGCTTTCATACAATAAAGAACATGTATGCCGCACCCTGACTTTTTACTGTATCTTCTAGTCAAAAACATGGTTTCCTGTATGCAAGCAGCTCCCTTTTTGGGTAGGTAATTTTGAAGTGAGGGTGCACAGAAAGCAGCAACTTGGAACACGCATATGTTTTAATTCCTACATTATATACTCTGACATGGGAGTTTTAATTATATGTTCCCCTTTCCAATGTGGCAAAGGACAGGGCTTTGAATGCCTTCCCATTTTTACTCTTCATGTAATTCCTGATTTTTTTCAGCCACTTCTTGGCTTTACACCACCTTCTCTCTCATTTTCTAACCCAATGATTCCAGCCAGGCAGCTGCACACAACATTTATAGCTGTTTCAACTCAACCTCCCTCACCTTGTTCCTTTTTGCAAACAGCCCCTGAACCAGGGTGGCCAGGCTTTGTTTCCTGAGCAATTCAGGGGCCATTCCCATAGACTGCATCCCTGGAGAGGCACAAGGGCTCTGCTGGTGCGGGGACTGACCATCACCCTGTTGGTGGTGAGATGGGGAAAGTCCACAAGAGCTGCCAAGCCCCCAGGGCCACCAGGAAAGCAGCCCCAAGGCAGCACTGAGTAGCAAATCCTCTGGAGAAGGAACAGCACCTTCTACTTGAGCTGCTCCTGGAAGTCCTGCAGGGCTTAAGGAGGGATGCCTGGACCTGATCTATACAAGTATTTTAGCATGTAGATTGCATGATTACAAAGACCAGACACCTCAAGTCCAAAGCAAATAATATACAAGAAGCAACAACCAGACAGTCTTTCTGCAGGAGATGAACTTGAGCCAAAGCGCTAAGAGACTTTCAACACTGTTTCCCAAATTAAATCAATTTAATTCTGTATGACTTTGCTAATCATTCACATATTACTACATCTTTGGAGGGCATTAGACTCCCCTGAAGTTACTCCTTTTCAAACCACGTATCAAACCTTAACACTTCCACAAAGCTTGGTACCAGTGTTTTAAATTAGAAGTGTCAAATACACAAGTCTAGATCTACTATTGAGTCTTTTAGTTGCAGTCTCAATTAACAATAAGATACAAGGTGGCACAAACATCAGAAATACTGCTCTACACCTCTGCTTGATATCTAATAGCTACATTTGACAGCTCAATTGCTCAAGCTCCCCTGAAGCAGAACATTTGGAGGTCGCCACAACAATGAGCTGATGCCAGATATTCCAGGCACCTCCATGGGGAGAAGTCTTTTCTTCAATAAAAATAGGAGTAGGTTAACTCTATCCCACTCCATAGCAAAACACAACATGAACTGGGAAAAAAGAAAAAAAAAAAAAAGGGTAATCAGTAGACACTAAAGCTACACAATCTGCTGTGAAAGAAGAGTGTTATATTAATCTGATGTACGTATAAATTGGCTCCCTTCCATTCCCACCTCCTCCCCAAGCCTGCATGTACAATTTTTTCTTCAGTATTGGAATAACAGCAGAGGAGCTTGCTAGGCTACAGCATTTAATCTGAAACATAAGGGAGTATGAGCACACATGCAACACAGTCAACAAATATCCGAGGCATTAAGCAGCATCTGAACAGTTAAGGAAAATTACAGGCCCTCAAGTAAAGATTTCAAAATTACAAGGAAATGAATCTGTACTTCCAAATGTTAACATCAAGCTTCTTTGGGTACAGCTGCAGAAGAAAGGACCTAATCTAAAGAGAGACAGTCTTCTCACAGATTCCAGGTATTTAAATGATCTTTTTATTTAGTTGTAAGGGTTACCAGCAGTTTTTGTTAGCTATATAAACCTTTAAAGCTATGAAATTATTTAATCTCAAAAAAAGATCTCTGTAAGACAAAAAAAGAATACTCGTAACTTAAAATTAACAATCAGGGAAAACTTTTTCCCTTTTCTTTTGAAATGAAATTTTGCTTCTTGCCTTCTAAAAGCTGTGGAAAATTCTAAAGGTAGAAAGGGCCATGACAAAAAAAAAGAAAAAAGAAAAAACAAAGAGAGAAAATGAAGAAATGCAGCACTAGATAATTTTAAACACTTCATATACCTAAAAAGGGCATATTAAACCACAACCTTAGTCATAAATCTAGAACAGCAAATCAGTAAGAGCAAAGATGAAGTACCGCAGGCACAACCTGCAGGAGCCTGGCTGTCAGTGAGGGAGCGGGTTCGAGTGCACAACACCACATGCCAAAGGAAGTGGGTGTCGCACCTCACCTCGAGCATCTCCTTCTCCACCCCCACCCTCCTCTGACCACCTGTAGCAGCCTGAGAGGAAGCAGACGTGCTCCCACATACTTTCCAGCTACACTGCGCCAGCCACAAAGTACGCATGCAGCCATTGGCACACATGTGAAAATATATACATAGAGCACCAGTGTTGAGTCCTTCTGCAATGATTAAAGTACTTTGCAGGCAGCCAGACATCTTTTTTTTTTTCCTAACTTAAAATACAAACCAGAAAAGCTGCCCAAGGAGTAGGAGAGACCCCTCTATCCCATTCATGCCCTTTCCCTTTCTGCCCTTGACACACACCTACCCACACCTATGCAGCACTGGAAAAACTCTGTAAGCAGGGCATTACCACTGTTGCATCCTGGGTATTGGGAGCTGTGGTTTTGAGATTAAACACCCAGCAAAGAAATTTCACCCTTTTGACCAGAACTTTCCATAAGCCATTGAGCATAGGTTAGGAAAATTAAAAAAAAAAAAAAGAAATGTTTTAATTTCCTCTCATGCTCAGACGTAGCAGTACGTCTGAGATCACTTCTCTGCGATAAGCTAAAATTAGGGTAAAAAGGGCACATGACAACTGCCTTAGAGAAGGTAAATAGCCATGGGGAATACGCTGCTAGGGACAGGGGGCACCAGGAGCTGGTGGCTTGGGCAGCAGGAGCTGGCTTGGGGTCTTTCCTCACATGTGCCAGAAGGGCATCTTGCCTCTCAGATTCAAAAATAAATTGCTATCAGTACCTTTTCAACAGCTGTCACCCTTAAAACAAACAAACAAAACCAAACAACATGCAATCCCCCACCAGAAACCTCTCAGCAGCTGCAGAAAAAGAAGTTTTATCCCCATAAATCCCAAATAAGAGTGAAGCAGAAAGGAACAAGTAGGGCTTGGGGAATGGAGAGGTGCAGGATTTCTGTTAGGAAAGCAACTTGCTTACTGAGGGTCCTTTGGAAACTTTGGGTGCTTTGCATATTCTGCAACAATGATTTTCCCTCCTTGAGCCGTTTCAACCTCGTCAAGAAACTGGGGGAGAGGCCCATGGGTGGGGAAGGAGTTAAAAATAAAAGCAAACACTGAAAAGCTATTTGTAAACTGTTTCACCCCCGCAATCATTTCAGCTCGTGGTTTCTTTAACTGACTGAGCAGCACACCTGCAGAGCGAGTTGGGGCAGGAGGCACCCCTCTATAAATACCTGGGAGAACCCTTGCCTGGCATGCAGGACACCAGCCTGCCCGTCTCCATGGGAAAGTCCTGAACTTTACAGCCAGGAAACAAATGGAAGTTGGGCAGCAAGGGGAAAAAAATCAGAAAAAAATTTCCTCAGATAAAAATGCACCAAATAAAATTTCGGCATTGCAACAGTCAACATTGCCTTTATCTGGGTTTCAACAACTACAAAGTCTCAGGTGCCTGAATATCTTATATCCTGCAGGCTCTTAACCAGCCAAAGGAAACAGCTGTGCCAGGTGTTAGACCCAAGTACAGCCTTAAATCCTTCAGTGTCCTCTGCCCTGTCCCGGTGACCTAAAACGCAAAGAGTCAAACCAAGCGATTAAGTGATTCCCCAAACACTGCACAGCCCTGTGAAAGGCAGGTGTCCATCTACTCTGTAGTCAGTTCAGTGCTCAAGGTCTGTCACCCAGCATAAACCACTGGAGGTCAGGAGCCTCAAACTGAAAGCAAAGGCATTTCTTGTAGTTTTTGTTTACTCATAATCCAATGAAATGGCACCAATTCTCACATCTGTGGGCCTACTTCCTTGAAAAATAAACAAACAAACCCCCAAACTGGCTTCAGGCAGTGAACTTGCCATTGCTCAAGTCACAACACACACAAGGGTACCAAACCCAACCAATAGCTGCACCACCAGACCTTAGCCCTTACTCTTCTCTCTCCCTACCAAAAGAAACCCCAAAAAATAACCACACAATGCCCCCCCCCAAAAATAAACCCCATCATCAAGGAGGCAAACATCTTTATAACGCTCTGAAGTTTTAATTTAGAAGATTAAAAGCAATACTGGCATGGCCACAGATGTCTTATGTGGGTTGAGGGAGAGTGGAGGGTGTTCAGCAGCTGACGGCTCTGCTGGCCAGGCACCCATCAGCAGCTCCCTCCCTGTGAAGTGCAGGAGAGACGTGGGCATGGTCACCTGCAACACCAACCACACAGGGCTGCAGTGGGTAGCAGAGCCACCTCTGTTGGTTCAGTGACTCCTAGGAAGTTGGAAATTTTGATTTTGGAAAACAAGTGAACAATTTCATAATATGTTACCTTACAGAGAGCTTCTCAAGCTATTCAAGAACAACTTTTGGGTCCCTCCATATGCAATCCTACATGGTTTCATTTTTTTATTTGAAATCAGGCATGAGAGCAGCACTCATACAGGTTCAATCCAAGATGCTTTTCAGCCAAAAGCAGGTGAAAGCTCTTGCTCATTCTTGAGTTAAGTAAGAGGCATATGTTTCCAAGAAATGTTCAAATTCTGATCCAGCATCACTCCTGAAAAGTAAATCTCAACATTGAATGAAAAGTTGAGACTGAAGACTGTAAGACCAAACCAGGAACAAGTAATTTTTTAAATAAGATAGTTGCATTAACTTACTCCACTGATGCTAGAAAATCTGCAGGCAGTCAGGAAGAGCAAATATCAAAGGCTGGCATTCAAATAAACATACCTAATATGGCTGTTTGTCCAAAGCTTAGCCAAACTACTCAGACTCATTCAGACTGCCAGAAGAAAGCCTTCAGAAGCCAGAATTCACCACACTGGAATATGGCTACCAGGACATTTTGAGTATTTACACAGTCTGGAACTGGAGAAATAGATCTTGCTCTACCTTTGCAAGACCAAAACATTTTTTTTCTTATTCTAGCAGAGTACAACACACTTCTGCTTTACTCCGCTACAATGCAGCAGGAGGCGGCCATGGACTGCAACCACAGGGTTATTTCTTTCCACCCAGTGGCTTTTGCTTCTCCTGTCTAAAGAACTGTGGCACTGGGGACACCCTAAAACCAGCTGCACAACAGGATAATTACACACAGAGATGATGACTTAGCTGCAAAAAATGGAGGGAACATGCAAGGGGGATGATACACAGTGCCTGCGGAAGGAATGAGGAATGTGTTGAGCCAAGTGAACCACTTTTGCTACTGATGTTTACTACCCCCACCTCACCCTACACCTTGTGCATGCACATCCTCCTGTAGCACTCAAGTCGCTCCTGCACTTCAAATTCCGCTGCTGCAGAACATGTTAGTTGGTCCTTTCATGTTATTTTAGAGTAGAAAGTAAAGACTTCGGTCCTATAAAGTTCTCCCATGACATTACTGACCTTATTACTCTTTATGCCACTCCAGTTTCCATAAGAAGGAAAAAAGTAGTTAAGAAATTCTCAAGTGATTCAAACAAGTACTGTGTTCATCTTCAGAAATGACTGGTATCACCTTGAGATCAAAATATCTACCCATTCACTATAGGAAGGCCTTATAGCTTTAAGTTCTATATAGATAACACTTCAGAGTACAATCTTTTTTTTTCCCCACCAAAAAGAATCATGAAAAGCATCAGAAATATTTGCAGCAGGCACCTAAAGCTAATTCTAGCCTTCCTTGCAAGCAATTTTCTCTAAATTAGTCTTGAAAGCATCACAGTTTGTTGAGGTAGGGAATAATATAAATTAACAAAGTTGTGGCAGCCTAGGGAGGGAGGGATTGAGAAAAATAAGGAGGCAATATTTAGCTGTTGAAAGTAGAAGCTGCAAAGAAAAACAAGATGCATTACACTGATTAAATAATACACGAGTTGGCAAGCAACAGAACTCATGCATTACATTTGCAACCTTATGTTTTGCTTTAATAACTGAGGCTAGACAAAACAATTGGACTGTAGCTGTACCATGCTGCATGCCAGACCTTACTTGCTTTGATCTATGGAATAGTAAAAATATTGAAGAGAAAGTTTGAAGACAATGTGAGTGATGCTCACAGTTTTTTAAGCTTGGAATTTGGTGGTTAGTGCATTAAGCATTACTCACTTTCAGAACAAAGTGGAAAGTTAACACAAATTGGCAGATGACTAACTGTCCAAGAAACAGATTACTGAATGAATCACTGACTCTACTTTTAGTCTAATAATAAGACAAACTAAGAGGAACAAGGAGCGGAAAAAAGACAAAAAAACTTCTTTGCAGAGTGCTTTTATTTGTACTGCCTGCAAATTACCAGCTACGACAAACTACGTTAACAGTTTTATAATTTACAGTGAGTTTTACATTGGGGTTAGCTCATCAACATGCCTCATGATTAATTCAAACCATCAATTAATCTGGATTTCTGTAAAAAGAATTCTCCACCATACTTTTTCGCAGCTCATATGTAATAACAATTAAGGGAATAAATGAAGGGTTTGGAAATGAAGTTAAATTTCTGAGTAACCTGAGGAGTATTTGGCAGGTTATGAGTTCAACATATATAGGTACTTCAGGCACAGCAGATACCTGAAGTTTACCTGAAGCAGAATTTAGGTCTCCCTGCTCAAGAGCATGCCTTAGCCAGAAGTCTGCAGACACTGATTTTTGCTAGTCAAGTTCTGGCCAAAAGTTTGCCTAATACGGATGGCCAGCACTCAGCTTTGCATAAAATTACCACAGGTGCTGCGCAGGAACACAGAACAGCAGCAGTGCCCACCTGCCCCTGAACAACAGCTGACCTACTCCAGCAGTCATGCAGGCTGAAGACACATGTGACATCTTGAGCTTATCTGGGTTTGCCCCCAGGCAAAGGCCCTATGCCCCTACAGCTCACCTCACAGAATCATAGAATAGTTTGGGTTGGAAGGGACCTTAAAGCCCAAGAAGTTCCAACCTCCCTGTCATGGACACCTCCCACTAGACCAGGCTGCCCATGGCCCCATCCAACCTGGCCTTGAACACCTCGAGCTGTGTCATTCACAGCTTCCTTGGGCTACCAGTTCTAGTGTCTCACCACTGTCATTGTGAGATACCTTATGTCTAGTCTAAATTTGCCCTTCTCCAGTTTGTAGCCATTCCCCCACATACTATCACTCCATGTCTTTGTAAGAAGTCCCTTGTAGGGACTTTCTTGTAGGACCCCTTCAGGTACAGGAGGGTTGCTATAAGGTCTCCTCAAAGCCTTCTCTTCTAGAGGCTTGAACGACCCAAACCCTCTCAGCTTCTCCTCTTATGGGAGGTGCTCCAGCCCTCTGATCATCTTTGTAGCCCTCTTTGGACTTGTTCCAACAGTTCCATATCCTTCTTACACTGAGGATTCTAGAAGTGGACACAAGAGAGAAAGAGAGAGGCAGAAACACCTCCCTTGCCTTGCTGGCCACACTTCTTCTGATGCAGCCCAGGACACAGTTGGCCGCCTGGGCTGTGAGTGCACACTGATGGCTCATGTTGAGCTTCTCACCAATGAGCATCCTCAACTCATTTTCTGCAGGGCTGCTCTCAATTCACATGATCTCCCATCCTGTATTGAAACTGCAAGGTGCCCCAACTCAGGTGTAGGACCTTGCACTTGCCCTTGTTGAACCTCATGGGGTTCACACAGGCCCACTTCTCCAGCTTGTCCAGCTACACTGGTCTCTTACATTCTCTGCATGATTTCCTATACCTGGGGACTGAGCGCTCTTGCGCTTTATGGAAGGCATCCTTAAATATTTGCCAACTCTGTTCCACTCCCTTGTTCCTGAGGACCATGTTCCAGGGGGTCCTACTGAGTAAGTCTTTAAAGAGCTGGAAGTCTGCTTTCCTGAAATTTAGGGACCTGACTACACTACTTGCTTGCCCCATATCCCTCAGGACCTTAAGCTCCACTGGTGTGTGATCACTGCAGCCCAGAATGGCTCCGATCTTGATGTCACTGATAAGTTCACTTGTATTAGTAACCACCAGGTCCAGTACTGCATCCCCTTGGATGGGGGTCTCTATTAGGTGGATCAAGAAATTATCTTCGATGCATTCCAGGAGTCTCCTGAATTGCCTATATCTTGCTGTGCTACTTTTTCAGCATGTGTCAGGCTGGATGAAGTCCTCCAGTAGGATGAGAGCTTGCGAGCATGAAGCCTCCTGTAGCTGGAGGAAGAAGGCTTCATCAATTGTCTCTCCTTGATCCATTGGCCTGTAGTATACACCAACCACAAGGTTCCTGTTGGTTCCTCAGTCTTTTATTCTGACCCACAAGCTTTCAACCTGCTTGTGGCTACTCTTCCTAATATAGAGGGCAATGCCTCCACCCCTCCTTCCAGTCTGTCCCTTCTGAACAGCCTGCAGCCATCAATAGCCATGCTACAGTCATGGGACTTGTCTCACCAAGTTTCCATGATGGCAACTAGATAGTAGCTTTCTAGTAGCATGGTAGCTTCCAGCTCCTCCTGTTTGTTGCCCAAGCTTTGTGCATTTGGAAAGAGGCGCATCAGTTGGGCTGGTGGCTGCACTGCCTTCTTGGTGGAAGACCCTTTATTTACTTTAGGGTGTTTAGCAGAAGTTTCCTTCCTGGCACCTACTACCTCAGGAGCCTCCTGCTCTTGCAAGCTGCTGAGCCCACCCCTCTGACAAGGCCCACCCCTGTTTGCACACTCCTGTTCACACTGCTCTGGTCACCGGTGCTCCCCAGGAACCTTTTAAATCTTCTGCAGTTGCTTCCAGGACTGCCCCCACCCCTGCATCAGCCATGACATAGGAGCTGCCACTTCTGGGAGTCCAGAGCCACCCACCCCTACTCCCTCCAGGGTTCCCAGGCTTCCCTCACTCCAGCAATTGCCCCTTCACCTCATTCTATTGCTTGGCTGCAGCACTTACCATGTCTGCCACCAATCCATGCTGATTAAGCTCATCCCACTTTTAGGTCTGCTGCTCTTTGGACCTGTGGTCTTACTCATCATATTGTCTAGAAAAGTAATCATGGCTAAGAAAATGGTAAGTTGATGTGTGCTAGGCTGGAAAGCTGAATTAGCTCAGCGAACTCCAACAAGTGCACAGCCAACCAGGAACTCCTATTTTCACCCAGCAGCACAAGGGATTACCAGAATCCATCCTTCATCTTAGCAAATTCAAGCAGCTCTGATCATCTGCTGAACCTGTTACACAACAACTCTGAGTGCACACACTCGCCATCATCCCCGGTGTGATAAAAGGTTGCAAGGAAGACCTGAAGGTCTAGGACTGCAGCCACCTGGAAAAAAAACTCTCCACAGTCACCTGGTCTGCTGATCCTCTCAGCTACAACTTAAGTTTAAAACCTAAATTCACAAGAGCTTATCACAGCTGGGAGACAGTCAACATGACCAGGTCACATCAGGCCAGGATCAACCAGAATCAGTTGGGAATAACAACAGGTAATTGAATATCTGCAAAAGATAGTACTTTTGCATTTTGTCAATGGGGAAGACTTGCTTGATTGAGTTCTCTTTCCCTTTTTCCTTTCAATTGTCTGTTACAAACAAAAGTCAAAACTAACTGGCCCAAGCCTCTCATGCCCTGGCAAGCTCTTACTGCCAAGTTACAGGTTAGGCTGGGTGCACGCTGCTAATGCTTTTCCGCAGTACCATCACATGGCAAAAGCAAGACAAGAATGACTTTCAGGAGATGGGGCATGATACTGTGATGATCATTGCAATTTGGGGGCCAGCTGTCCCATGGTCCCCATGATTCTATGGTCCCTATGATTCCCATGTCCCTATGATTCTGTGGTTAACTCTAGGTCTTTTAGTAAATTTTGGTTTAATTTGATCTCTCATCCAGGTCCTTGCCAGACTGCACAGTAAACTTAACCAGCACGAAACTAACTCTGCATACACAGTGAATAATCTGCCAATTTAGCTCTCAGGGCTGGCCCACTGTGGCATGACAGGGGTGCCAGGGTGACCACAATGAAAGGACAGGAGATGATGCAGAGCAGAATCAATCTCAAAATTAAATAGTAACAGTGTCTGTTGCCCTTCACAGGTCCAGCCCTCAGTGATTCTGGACACAAGTCCCACTTTCAAGTCAGCAGAGCTCAAAACATCATGAGATTTAGACATGTTATTCATGATTCATGACCCAGCCTTCACGACACTTCTGATGACAAGATTTTCTAAAGACAAGCTGAAATCAGAGCTCTGAACCTAAGTCCTCTCGAACTCTAAATAACCACTGACACCATATTTTGCAATCCTTACCGAATGTTCTTCTGTGAACTTCAGTAAGAACTGTGCATAAATAAATCCCTTAAGCTGGAAGTTGGCCTTTTCTACTATAACAATCTGAAAATAGTAAAATCTGTCTTATTGTTGCCATGTAACAAACAACTGGATTTTCACATGTTTCAAAGTTATGTCTCCACAGGCTTCTGCACTTCTATTTTTAGTGCGCCTCTCCCAGCAAGAAGCTACAAGACAAAGAAAGATTCTCCATCACACTCTGATTATAGAAGAAACTAACAAACACATCCAAAGTTTTCAGCAAAACCCAAATTAACTACATAAATATATTTAATTATTTTGTGGTAAAGGATGCCCATTAACACCAAGGGAACTGGGATAGGCCAAGATTTACTGAGGATCTGCCCCAGAATGGATTTTGTAAAAAGCACACTCTGCTTTTAAAGTAGAATAATAAGAAACAAAGAACCATCACATCCTTATAAGGAGTAACTTACTAGTATAAATATTGCAACAACAGAGAAAGTAAACACAGAGGCTTCATAAATGTTGGAATTTTCACTCTAACAGGGAAGACAATCTCTGCCTCATTCATAGTCTTTGAATCTTAAAGCAACACAGGCAACTTGAAAGCAGGCAGCAATTCTGTATACTAATGCAGCAGAACAGGAGTTCTGATTGGACTACCATTAGAATACTTTGCATAAAAGAATTAAAATTTGATACATACTGCAAAGAAAGCATGTTCTGCTTATACGAAGACAAAATCACCTTGTGTTCTACCAGGTACAGTTCCAAACAAAATGCAGTATGCTCTAGAGGCTGTTCTGGTGCACTGAACATGGGGCAGGGTCTTTACAAAAAGATTTTAGTCTTATAGGTAAACAGCTAAAGGGGTGCCAGCGCATTTGAAAACTATCACTTAAAAAAAAAAAAAAAAAGAAAGAAAGAGAAAGAATTTAAACGATCATTTTCTGATTTGCCATTTTTTCAGTATCACTTTCAGTACTGGAAAATGTGTGTTTCCTCCTAGGTAATGACAGACATATCCTGTAGTTGTCGTTTATTCTTCAACTCCTATTTTCCATTTACTTTCCTCTCCGGATCCTCTGACCCCAACTCAAACAGCAATACAGGTCACTCAGCAATCTTACTGCCCTTTCTTTACTGGAGTGAAAGAGGTAGAGAACAGCAACTCGGCAAGATGAGATAGTGTGCCAAGTCTTCCCCCGTTCGACACAAATAGGTTCTATTTTCCAGATGTGCATCTTTGACATCAAAGCTAAATGTCGGCAATCCTCACTGCAGTGAAATGAGAAACACTGAGGAGACAAGAGAGGGGAAGATTTTAGCACCGCAAGCAGCGGTGTGGTTAGGGTTTTTTTAGGGGGTGAAAGACCTTTCGCTGTTGTACAGTAAGTCATTAAAGCTTCCATAAGTTTAAAAGAAAAAGAAATCTCAAAGTAATATTTTCCAACCTTTCACTAGGAGTAGGGGCCAAAACCACATTTTAAAGGTCTTCCACGGTTTTATTATTAGAAGTAGAAACCCCACTGATACCGATGAGTCATTTGTATTGGCGGAAACCAAGAACACCCATTTTCTTCATGTGTTATGAAGTTCTCGATGTGGTTTTCTATTCATTACTGGTCAAAGTAGTTGACTAAAAACAAAACAAGTGACAAGAACTCACCTTATTGTTATTGAAGCCTGTTTTACATCAGCTGATTTTGTTTATCACCCTTCTAGAGATCACTTATCTTTCGCCCCATTCCGCAAAAAGAAGAAAAACACACAAAAGACGGCAACGAATCTAAACTCTGTGACTGTAAGTCCAGAACTGCAGACAGAGGACTCACTCTGGTTCTGCAGAGGCTTTTGTTATTGAGCAAGAAAAGAAAAAGAAAGAAGCGAAAGGAAAAAAAAAAAACAAACACAAAAAGATCAGTTAAAAATCATCAGTCAGCCGAAGCTACCGTTTTAGGATTCTTATGACTAATCAGAAAGGAGTCTGTAAATAAACAAGCAGTTGCACAAGAGTGTAAGTTTTCATCTTCAAGTAAATGAAGGAATCCTTCCATGCTAACAGCCAGTGTTATTTGCCACAAAGAAGATAAAAACTAGATTAAGAAATAGAAAAAAATTGAAAATTAGAGACCAATTTAAAACCAGGTTTTTAAAGTTTAAACAGAATTCCATGCTGACTTTAAAGATCATTTCTGCCATAAAAATGAGTGGCGTGTACAGTTTGCAAATTGGCAAGGGAAAATACAAATAATATGCTGGACTTGACGTATCCAGATTGGCAACAACATTCAACATTATTTTTTTCTTTTTTTGTAAAATCTCATTCACAAAAAAAAAAACCCAACCAAAATAAATCCCAGAGGTTTAGTCCTGCTTAACATTTGTAGCATCCAGAGATGCACTTCAAGCACAACCTTCACAGCGGTGCAATGAATTTCTGCTTTACACTATGCAGCTAGCAGAATAGCAGCCTGGCAAAATTACAGTGTACTTTGATATTACCGGAGAAGAAAACCACAGCAAAGCAGTGACCGGAGAACAGAAAATAACCTTTGAACAACAGCTTGGCACTGAGTCTCTCTGCCTGTACCTCCTATTGTGGACAGTTTATAGTGAGGGTAGCTCCAAGCTGCACCAGACACGTGAGTCAGCAAGAGCAGCCTGTAGGAAACTGCTGACATGTTCAATTGCTCACACATACACTGAACACACCTACCCACTAAATAAAAAACAGGCTGCATGCAATCGGGGTAAAGGAACACCTCCACACCTACAGTTCCTGTTTTCCTAGTTCAGGTTTAAATTTTAAAGCGATCGCTAATAAAGACAAAAAAAGAAACCCTCAGTGGACACCAGCTATAATAAGTAGCTATGATTAAGTCTCAAGGGTCATTTTGTTTATTTAAACAGATGTAACTGCTTTTCCTTTTTTCAAAAAACAAAATTGCTGCTCCGCAGCCCAGAAGCCCTGCTTGGTGACAAGCAGTAAACAGTTCCTGTTTTTCTTAGCGGGGAGAATCCTTTTGAACCTATGTACTAAACCCCATCTACCCATCACAGCCCGCTGAGTGTTTTCAAAGCTCAAAGGGAAAAAAAAGAGAAAAGCTTCCAGTTTCAATTTCAACTCCCACTAAGGTAAACTGGAAATTCCCAGGTTTTTTGTTCCTAACAGCTTTTCAAGCATCTACTCAGTTGACACAACACCAGAGAAAGTTGTATGCAAATTACAGATCTTGGGAATAAAACTAGGAGGATCTAACCCTTTTCATACTAAAAAGAGGATGAAAACGGTGTACCTCAGGTCCCTGTGGTTCTTGCCACTGTAAGCATTGCCACTACCTCCTTCTCTTCTTTCTTTGAGGCACTCAATCTTAAGTGTCCCAGCTTGCTCTGAGGGCAGGTTTGCACCAGCAAGCATAAAGAGTAAAGAGGGAGCAGAGGTAGAGGAGACTGGGGAGGAATGCACAGAGGGACTGTACCCCTGCCAGCCCCCTCACCCATGCAGGAACTGAAGTTCAGCCTCCACCACACTCAAAGCTTTTGCAGACAACCTGTTTCAAGCCAAACAAGGGCACATCTATCAATCTGCTGAGACACCAGTACAGCGCAGATAGTGTTCTTCAGGTTGCTGTTATGGGTCTTTCTGCATAAAGATCAATACAATCAAGCAGAGGAGTCTTCTGAGTCCAATTTTAACGGACCGAAGTTCTGCTGTATATGTAAACTTTTAGCATAAAGGTTTTGCTGAACTTATTCCCTTATTCCTTTTTATATATGTTCTGAACATGCGGTTACTCTTTGATCAATAGTATTAGTTCTAGTAGCTTAGGAGCTTTGAGTCCATCACTGGCCACAAAGACATTTGTATGCATTCCACTGCCTGCCTGTTTTAAAATTATAATTCACAGTCCAAGAGTGGCACAGTAAGTAGTGCTCTTTTCAATTCACTACAAAGATGTTTCTGCCTAACTAAAGAGCAAAATGAACACACTGCAACTCAGCTGGCTATATTCATGCATTTTACATCTTCTTGATGCAAGCTTCAAATGAACGTGTAGTATTTAGGCAGCTGCCAAGATTAATGTATTTTGGCTGAATTTAAAGGAATGACAACCATTTTTTTTGTAAATAGCTGAATAAGCAGTTTGAGCACTACTCTGGAAAAACTTAGCCAGTTAAATCTACTGTCCATTCAGCTACTACAACCAAACCATTTAGGCAACTCCTCAAATATCAGTAAAGAACAACAATGTCAGAGAGACTATTTTCCACATTCTCTCAAAGCATTTGTAGTCAGAAGAAACACTGAAAACAGCAGGACTTCACTTGGACTTAGAGAAAACTGTAAATCCAAATGTTCTTCAACATATTAATGGAATGACTGGTATATTCCCCCTTGTATAGCTCAATTCGAAAATCACTATTATATGATCATCACACCCAAAATAACCTGAGTTAGAAATTCAGATACAGAGGTAAGAGACAGAAGCATGCATGCCTTTAAACATAAGTCAGATCTGCTAAACACTACAGGTATGTTCATGCAACCTGTAAACTGAGAAGCCATTCAGAGAGCATTCCTTTCAGTAAAAAGGCATGTACAATTTTATTTGAATATATAAACTGTTGTTCATACTACCTAAATTAAAATTACAAGAGTGTCTGCTCATGTCACACAATAAATGCTATTTGATTTATAACAACAGTTCATTACATAAAAATGTCATTACTACCAAAATGACTATTTTGCATATATTAATGTTGCACATCCCATTTTTAGCTTAGTGCCATAAATGTCTCTTAGCTATGCTCGAGGAGGTCTCCTCTTTATCTGTGTGCACCTGAAGTCCTACCAAAAAAGAATGTCACAGGCACACAATAAGAAAACATTTATTCCTATTCTTATTGGATTTAGGGTTTTTTTTAAGAAACGTGATTGATAATTTATTTTTTTCATAGCTAATGATATTTTTAGAGAAAACTTTGAGGAAAATAATTGGGAATCGTTCTCAGCCTTGTTAAGAAAAATAGCTATTGTACTTCAAAATATCATGCAACGAAAGTTTTAAAATATGCAAGGGTGAGCAATTTCTGTCACATTTCTACACTACACGTCATCTAGATGGGGTTTAATTTTCAACTCTCTTTTGTCACTAATTACGCACATGCAGAAAGATGCACGAGACTGCTATACAGTGCAGGAATTTTATTAAGCTCATTAATTTCAATGAGACTCTAAGGCCTTCTATAATGCTGAATTTCCACATATTTCCACATGTCAATGCCTGTTTATTGGGATTTGGACTGGTATTCTAAACTAGCAACTCATAAGCTATCTCTAACTTTCCTTCATGCCCAGCACAGAAGAACAGACAATGTTCTCTTGCAGCAAAATGAATGAGAGTAAGCAAAGGAGGAAGGAGAGGAGAGCGTCCCACCTACACCCCCAGTGTATCCTGACAGTGTGCATGACATAAATACCAACAGATATTCCAGATGTGCCTCCAGGTCAGAAAGGACTAGGGATACCTGTCCTAGCACTGTTTTCTTAGTGTAAGATATCCAGACAATAAACAATTGCTGATGATTAACCAGCTGGCATCTGTCAGTGTCTGCATCAGTCATTATGTGCTGCATGCACCTTTCCCATCCAGTCTTCATAATTTTAGAAGTTTGTTTGTTTTTTTTAAATGTATTTGTTTAAGTACAAATTACACAGCAGAGTTGTCCAGCAATGCCCAGAAATGCACACTCTGCATCCATGGAGCATTTCTGCAAAGGATCTCTAAATTTTCTGACAACCACGCTATCTGCAAAATCACTAGTGACCTTTCTTGCCCACTTGACAGTTCAGTGTTTGAATGGCTCTTCCAGTATTACGGCATAAGCTATCAGGAAAACAAGACCTATGATCTTGATTTTTCAATCCTCTACTTTTCCAATTAGTCACGGCTTCCTTCCATTTCTTGTGGAGCACCTCTAGAACAGCCTTTGAAGCTGGAGGGTCACATGTGAAAAACGATGCTGAAAGCAGAGGTTCAGTACATCACAGGGATGTACAATGTCAATTCGTTTTGCCACACAAGTGCCCAGGTCCCAGTGATGGAGGCCAGAAGGGTGGATACAGAGGGTGACCCAGTCTCTTAAAAGAAAAAGCCCACAGGTGAACCAGAATTTTATTTCTATCTGTCAGATGTAAAGACTCCTAAAACACTTGTTTAAGACTATTGCTACAACAGCTCGCATAGACAACACGTTAAAGCACAACCTTATCGTTTTATTCTACTCATCTTGTCAAATGCAATTATCTCAAATTTCAGTATTTACATACCTGAAGAAGTCAATTTACCCAAGCACCACCACCCTCTTCAAACTGCAAAGCATTCCACCATTTACAGCAGAATCTCACGACAATTCCCAGCCTGAAAATAACAACTCGTTTCTGGCTTGAGCCATAGAATACCAAATAAAGAAAAGGAAAAGTTTAGCGACAGTCCCAAAGTCTTTGAAAAGGGGCTTTCATCACAAAAACACTGACACAGCTTCAACCAAAGCGAACGGCAACACCGTCCAACATCCTAAAGAGTAATTCTAATAAGATGTCATCCCTGCCTCACGTTTATTATTCAAGAATGAAGAACGCGCTTTGCTCCAGAGCTGCCGGGGCTTCAGCAACAAGGGCACAATGATCTCACGATAACTGAAGCGTTTTGAGCAAGACACCCGCTGCATTACAAAAATAGCCTGCTCCACAAAAGGAGAGGCATGATTTCACACTTAGCGTCTTTCATGACAGCCAGCGTCTTCGCGGCGCGCTGCCTTGCCTACACGCTACGTTTTAACGATCCAAGAAACTGTTATCGGAGTTCACATCTCCCTCCGAACCTTACCAAAAAAGAAAAAATTTTAAAAAGGGGGGACGGGGACGCCGACAAAACACACGACACCGGGGGGGACGCGGTGTCCGCTGGCTCCGAGCGGCTGCAGGTGGCCGGGAGAAGGCGCCGGGACGGGGCTCCCGGCGGAGCGGGATGCGGAGCGGGATGCGGAGCGGGATGCGGAGCGGGGGGGAAGGTGGCGCACGGACTCGAACCCGCGCACGACCGGGAACGGGCGCCCGCCGCGCACTCCCCGTTACGCAACGCGTGTGTTTTCCCACTTCAAGGAATGAGCGCGCCTGCAAAAACAGGGGGTGCAGCCCCCACCCGGGGCTAACCCCGCGCAACAGCTGCTCGGGGAAAGGAGGAGGAGGAGGAGGGGGAAACCCACGCTGCCCCCCTCCCCTGCCCAGCCTCCCCCCAAAACTTCGCCCTCTCCCCCGGCGGGGCTGCACTCACCTCGCCTCCGCGCAACTTTCGGGGTCTCCCTCTGGCTGCAGCCTGGGAATCGGGGGGGAAGGCTTTGGAGCGGGGTGGAGCGGGCCCGGGGAATGGGGGGGAGAGGGGGGCAGGCTGTTACGGCTGAGGAGGTTTGGGGAAGGGGGGGGGGCGTTCGCTCTTGTTGTTGCCGCTGCTGTTGTTTCGGAAATTCTTATTAATATTTCCCTGCGGTCAGAAACCTGCACCCTCCCCCCCCCCACCAAAGGAAAAAAAAAACACCCCGACACAGACGCTCATCACATGGCGATTGCTTTGAACCAGCTGCTTCCAGAGCCAAAGTCTTGCGGAGAAAAATAAAGGGGGAAGGGAGGGAAGGAGGGAGGGGGCTGGCAGCGGGGCCGGGGGAGGAGAGAAAGCCGCAGCGGAGGGAGGGAGGGCAGGCGGGGGGTGGGAGCGGCACCGCGGCGGCTGTGCTGCTGCCGGAGCGGCACCCGGGGCCGGTGTCAGCCCGGCGGAGGAGGGGAGGCGGCGCTGCTGCCGCTGCTGCTGCTCCCGGGCTCCGCCGCCCGCCGCCGCCTCGGCCCGCGCCGCCCCCGCCCCTCAATCGCTACATTGTTGACATTCGCAGGCTGACGTCACCCTGCCCTCCCCGCCCCGCTCCATTCACAACCGCGCTACGCCAACGGCGCAGCGCCCGCCGCCTCCGCCGGCCGCCGCCCCTGCGCGCAGGGAGCGCTGTACGGCCGCTCCGCCAATAGCGGCGCCGCTGGCGGACCGCCCGCCCCGCCCCGGCGCGCTTCCCGAGGGGAGCGCGCGTGGCAGGGCGCGCGCCTGTGCTTGGGTGTGCGCGCGCATGTGTGTGAGTGTGTGGAGGTGTGCGGGGGTGTGCGCCTCTGTGAGTGTGTGTCTGTGACAGTGTGTGCTGCTGTGCGTGAGTGTGCCTGTGCCCCTGTGTGTGTCTGTGTGTGTGCGCGTGCCTGTGGGCATGTGCGCGCCTGTATGTGTGTGTGTGCATGTATGCATGTGCCTGTGTGCGTGTGTGCCTGTGTGTGTTTGTGATGGTGTGTGTGCCTGTGTATGTGAGTGCGTGTGCCTCTGTGTGTGCCTCTGTGCCTGTGTGTATATGCCTGTGCTGGTGTGTGTGTGTGCCTCTGTATGTGTGTCTCTGCATGTATGTGTGTGCCTGTGTGTGTGCATCTGCCTGTGTGTGTATATCTGTGTGCCTGTGTCTGTGCATGCGTACCTGTTTGTGTGTGCATGCGTGTATACGTGTGCACATGTATTTGTGGATGTCTGTACGTCTGTGCATGCGCACGTGTATTTGTGCCTGTGTGCTCTTGTGCACACGCGTGTGTTTGTGTGTCTCTCTGCATCTGTATTGTGTGCGTGTGTCAGCGCACGTGTCTGTGTGTGTGTGCGCGTCTCGGCTCTTGTCCTCGTGTGTTTGGGGGGGTCCACAGGGGTCTCTGGGAGCTGCCCTCCTCTGCCCCCGCAGAATCCCCAGGTTGGAAAAGACCTCTGAGATCATCGAGTCCAACCACTCCTCTCCGCCACTGAACTGAGCACCCTGCTTTGCGATGTGATTGGGTCAAGCCCTGCTGAGCGTCACGAGAATGAAGAAGCGCTCCCGAGGCGAAAAACAAAACCCAAACCCCACTGAGCCTTCCCAGCACGAGAGGGATGGTTGTTCTTTGAGTGTAAGGTGCCTGTTGCCGAGCCCTTTCCCACCCCATCCTTCCTTTTGCCAAGAGGGAATCTGGGATTCCTGCAAATTATCCCGGTGCTGGCTG
This sequence comes from Piaya cayana, assembly GCA_013389865.1. Classification (NCBI taxonomy): domain Eukaryota; kingdom Metazoa; phylum Chordata; class Aves; order Cuculiformes; family Coccyzidae; genus Piaya; species Piaya cayana. The sequence goes on from WAAB01003897.1 coordinate 351,097, forward strand.
CCAGAACCCAAATGCCACGAGACATGAAATGCAGTCGGGAGAGCCGGTAAATGAATAAACTGCATTCTCCAAGCTCGAGTTGTTCAGCCGGGCTGGGGCAGGAAAACATAAAGATGAAAGACGGCTGATAAAAAGGAAAGTTAGAAAATAAATGATTCACAGTAGGGGCCGTGAGGGAGATTATCTCCGGGGACATCTCTAATTAAAGGGCGTTGGATAACTAGAGGGTTACATTTTCTTGGGTCAATGGTCTTGAAAAAGAAATTGCAGTTGCACTGAATGTCAATAAAGAATGGTGGTGACCTACTGCTAACAAAAGCGCGTTCAGTAATTAACATGTGCATGTTTGTTATTTTTTCTGTTTGTCAGTTTGTATTGTATGTTTTCATCCTCTGTTTCCCCCTTTCACTACAGAGAGATGATATATAGTGTTCTCCATCTTTTAGAGGGGAGCAGTTTCTGTAAAGTTATTTCGCTTGTGTCTTCTCCTGAAACTGCAGCAGGTGCGTTGGGCTACCTGCATTTTCCAAATACACTAATCTACAGAAAACCACCAAATGCTGCCTGCTAACACAAAATCAACTCTTTCTATGTAACGACATATAAATATATTGTCACTTTTCAGAAGACTAGTTCTCCCCTTGCTTGTGTTTTGCACAGCTGTCTGCTTGAGGAAAGTGAAAAGCATTTTAGTCCAGCAGCACCTTAGCCTTCCTTCTCTCTGTGATGTGTGGCTGCAGGACAGCAGCCCATTGGAGAATTCGACTCATAAACTTCACTTTCCCTTTCCAAGTAATGTTTGTAGAAAGCCTTGCTGACAAGTGCCACTTAGGTTCTGGTTCTGCGGACATATATATATAGTGTTAACCACATAAAAAGTCTGACAGTGTGTAAGGGGACTTGTCATGTATTTAAATGCTGGCAGGACTGAGTCTCCTTGTTGCCTTGTTTTTCCTACAGACGTGCACAAAAAAGATTTTGTATTGGCATGAGAGATGCCAAATGCTATATTGAGAAGGACAGAGGGAGAAAAATAAGCCATGCAGCGTTTGTAATTCTTTACTTAGCACACTATGTACCTATTGTGCCACTGCTTTCTAAGTGCACATACTCTGCTATTTACAGCACGCTACGGGAGATGCGACTCCTGGTAGTCAAAGCTGGCCAAACCGAAAAATCAACAAAGCACTCTGTATAAACCTCGGCCCATAGTACACATTTCTGAAAGGCACAATAATTGCCATTTATCTTACTGGCCAATATTTCAAAATGGAGGAAGAATAAAGTAAAAAAATTCATTTTAGATTTAAAAATTCTATTTACTCTATGATAAAATTTGCAGTGACTTCAGTGTGAAGCCAATCGCACTTGTGCAGGACGGAAACTGGCACAGAATGAAAGAAGCCAGAGCTAAGCAGAGATTGGATGCATAGCTTTTTGAAACATCACCAAGCACCTCTATGCAGCTTTTGCTACCCAAATACTATTAATAATTTTGTGACCAACCCATTATGGAAGATAGAGGTCAGATTCCTGTATCATTCAGATTGTGACTTTATTGTGGTTGTTGTATCTGCATATAACGCTAGAAAATTGAGGAAAAACTAAACAGAGTTGATTTTCAAAGGCAGAAAGATTATTACATCAATTGAAAGAAACCTACTGTTTTAAAATTGTATTTTTATATTACTTTTTAATGCATTGGCTTCCCAATTAATTCCCAAACTGCTTATATTCTAGCAACAAATTCAGACTGATCATGTTTCCACTGCAATCAGGTATGTTCATGCCTTAGTTTTTGTACACCTAACTATTTCCGGACCATTTTTGTTGATGTACAGCCAAACATACATTCCAGACAAATATGAATTATTTGGAGAGATGTCATATATGGTCTCTTAGAATGATCTGCAATTTGTCAAGCAATGAAAACAAAATAAGGTAAGAATAAATGTGAAGAGGTGTAATTTAGAAGTTATCTCATGAATAGTTGAGGGAAACCTCATTTTGAATGCTGCAACATTCTCCTCAAAAAAAGGCTACATCAACACATTCAAAAACTGGTTTTAGCTCAGCTCTGTGGACAAATTACCTAGTTAAACAGTATCTTCAATAATGTCTTAATTAGATGGTTTCTGCACATGCTGTCACTGCTGTGACTTCATCGCTTGGACCGCCTGATTAAGCTTATAGGATTTGACCTACTTTTCAATGTTTTCTTCATGGACAACGCAAAACTTTCCAGAATATTTGAATTATGAATATCTATTTCCATCATGTTTCATATGTAAATTTAAAAGATTTTCAATGGCATCCAGTGTTGTAAAACATGTCCCAACATCTTTTTCTGAGATCTCCCTTGCATATCAATCTCATAACTTGAGTAGTCTTAATAGTGCCACTTGTTGGAGAGCTCTGTGTATTGCAAGGTATTTTAATCATGTATTTATTAAAAAATCCCGTTTTTTCCCTGTAATAGGTCATTCCTAATTTTTAGTGCTTTGGGAAGAGATGAAAGTACTGCACAGAAAAATTTTTGTTGCAGTCTCAGCATCAACCATGCTGACTCAAAGACTCTATGAATGAACAACTTGTTAGTGGATCTTATGCAACTTGATCTTTACAATGGTAATGAAGGAATGAGAAAGGAAAAACGAGGACAAATTTTGTGCTTTTTAATTGAGGAAATTGTCATTTCCTTCCAAAGCACATTTTACCCTGCAGCAGTTGAGTGAAAAAGATCAGCTTTCCTGGATAAACCCTGCTTCTGTGCACAGATCTAAGTCATTATTAATAATTATGCACATATTCTCCTGGGTTGTGCAGGTAGAATTCATGAAATTGCATCATTTTCTTTGCAGTGATTAAGAAATACACACTTGATTACTGATTATGCTGCAGGCACCGTATGTCTTTTCGCAACCAAATTCTAACACACCCCAGGTACATTGCATTTCCAGGAGCGCTGACAGTACAAACAGCACGCCCTGAGTCAGTGGCTGTGACGGCTATGAAGGGAAAAATTGTCATGGTGCTTGATATCAAAGATTCACAAGGCAATATCTCCACAGCATGGCTTGACATCACATCAAAAGCTCCACAAAGAAACATTTTCCATGCACAGAGCATCAGATCTCCAGCATGATATTTTAAGAAGCTGGCAAGATATAATATTTGAAAGATATTGAAGTATTAACAAAGCGTTGTTGCTGGGGCTGAAACTGTAGGGTCAGGAAGCAAGGCAGGAAAAAAAATGGCAAGCACTGGCCTTTAAAAATATAGATATAGACTACATCATAGAAAGAGAATTTAAGGAACAGTTGGCTTCATATGTCAGGAAATCAAGGCTCAGGAATCATTAAGGTTTGTGTGTTATGTCCAAAACATGTTCTGTGGTCACTAAGTCCGGCAATAGGGTCTTCTCTAGTGTTTATCGTTTTCATAAAAAGGTAACTAAACTCTTCAGGTCATCTGCTTGCTGGAGTTGCCACAGGTTGGTTTGACATATAGTAATTTGGCAAAAGTAGTTGCAGCACTGGTGTCCTTTGACATATCAGAACTGGGACCTAGACTGCACAGAAATAGCTCTGTGTTCTTGAATGGAAGAAGTCTCACGACTGATATTTACTGTCTAGAGCATAGACAGTGCTCCATCATATCTGGATTAACCTCTGTGTGCCCTCATTTAATTCAAAATTGTGATCTTGGGAAGTAACAGGATGGATAAAGGAAAAAAACCCCAACCTGTTCCCTGAGGAGAAATTACTATTTTTAAGGAGTCTTCTACTCTACATAGTATTTAATATCAATGAGAATTTATGCACGTGCACCAGTGGCTGACTAGATCCAGATCCATTAATTAGGGTGAAAGTCTCATTGTAATTGTTACTCACAAACAAAGACACTGAATTCATAACAGCTCTGACTTTCTAGTACTTGTGATTCAGTTTTGAGTGGGTAACTTTTAATAGTGGCTTAATGCAAAAAAATTTCTTTCCTTTCAGGCTGGACTATGCAGCTACAGTGTAGGACATCTTGCTGTTATCTTAAGAGAGTTGTGAGGAGTTTCTTCGGAACTGGTAGTGGTGGTGGTAAGTCCAACTGGATGCCTGGCTTTCACCTGTACCTCTGGTGACCTTTCCCTTGGTCCTCTGTGCTGGGCTATCGTTTGGGCAGCTGTGTGCTTTCTTTGCCTCTGCAGGAGGAGATGTACTTTGCTGAGCGCACTGCTGCCGCAGCATAAGGAAGTATTTTTTGGATGAGTCATGCCAAACGTAGCAGATGGTGGGAAACGTGATGCCATCAAGACAATGCCACGCTTGGAGGACTGCAAGAATGGATTGGGACACTAGGGGTGGGCAGTGGAGATGGAGGGGAGGAGAAAGCACAGTTCAAAGCCACCAGCTTTGGTAAAGCCCAGCAGTGGTAGATGCGGCTGCTCATCACCAAGATGCCCATCAGTGTGCCTTCGGAGGGCAAGCGACACAACAACTGTTGTTGTGGACACAACAAACATTATGGGAATATAAAACGCAAGAAGTGAGTCTGATCTTCATGTATTTTAATAATAATGCATGCTACAAGTAGCTGAAACGTGACTGGAGTATAAGAAGGTTTGTGGAATTTGGAGATGGCTTTTGGAAGAGCAGAAGTCAGAGAAGGACCAGTGGGAAGGCAGTGGGGAATACAAAAAACACAGATATATTGGCACTCAGCAGGCACACAGTGACCGAACTGGTATGGTGCCTTCCACTACCTCTGATGCCTGTGGCGTACCTTGCACTTTAAGCAAGGAGTGTGACAGAAATTATATTTCTGTAAGGGTGAAGATGTATGTTCCCATACAGAGGGATTTATAAGCTAGATTAATTTCTTTTTTTTTTTTTTGTTGGTAGACAGTGTTGCTGAAGTGTTAGCACTTAAGGCAGAGGTCAAGTCTGTGTTATTTTTCTGTCTTAGAGGTGAAAGCAGAGTGCATTGGCTTGCAGCGTGTGATTATATTTTTTTTGTAGCTGCAGCAAATAATTGTGACCCCTGATTACTGGAGTGATTTAAAACTGCTCTTTGCTATGTTAACTTGAAGTTGTGAACTACAAAGGTCTGCTGTGAATAGCATATAAATAGAAAAGGGACTCTGCTGGAACTCGCTATTATGTTTGAAGTTGGCAGAAACTAGAGATTGAAAAGACCCACTAGTGCACTGAATGAATTCATTGCACATGCAAGACAGAAACTTCTTGCACAGTGATATCCTTCCTACTTTTCTCAGGAAAAAGAAAACATGTTGAGAAGTTTCTGGAGTAAACACTTCGACACAATGCAATCCATTAGCATGTCCGCATTCTTACCTGGTCTGTTACCTAGGTAATTTTTGCATCAAATGCACAGTGGCAGTGGCAGAATAACTAAAAAGTTAAAGCTTCATGTAGAACAAAGATGATTTATTATGTATTTCTCTTACACTGAAAGGGAACGTTATTCCACTGCTGTTGCAGTTCTGGTGTTATTTGAATAATTGTTTACAAGGTTGAAAATATTATTATTTTTTTTAAACAAAAGTCCAACAAAATATTCTTTAGCAACCTACTATGTCTGAAATTCACATAATGATACGAGTAAAAGCTTGAAAGTGGTCAGTAAGGAAACAGAAATTTGGTGATACTTGATTACCTCAAGCGCATGTGCACAAACACAAACAAAAAGTCAAAGGCTGTAAAGAGTGACAAGCAAATTCCATGAGAAGAAAATTCAGTCACCTAATAATTGAACTTAATTTAACTAAATGTGTAGTCCAAGAAACATTTTTCTCTTTTTAAATGGACTTCCATGGGAAGTTGGTAGAGTTCCTCAAAGGAATAGACTTGCTAGCTGCAATTTATGTATGGTATAACCTGCTTTTGTCTTTAGTGTATGAAATTTGGTCTAGTTTGTCATGACTACTTTCTTTGTTAAAAAAGTAAAATGCACATTGGGCAAATGTTCTATGGCAATTTGCATAAAAAGTGATGACAAAGAGCAATTAATCCCTCATTATTATGCAGTGAAATGCTACTTTGCTCCTAAGTGACTGTAGAGGAGGGCTTTTTCTCTGTGTGTAAATCTGTTGCAGCATTGTTCTAAAAATAGTACTTAAGAGCCCTCTGCACTCTTTATAAATCAGGGTCTTTGACACTCCATGTGATTCTCCACAGAGAGATTTTTCTCACACATGCTGAACACTACAAGTATTGCCCCTAATGTTCATCACAATAATAAGCATCAGAATTTTGTTAGATAAAGCAAGATAGAGGAATTTAATATTTTGCCAAATTAGATCTCTATCCTTTTTATCTGGAGATCAGTATTCAAAATACACTCAGATCACACACAAATAGAAACATATTCCTACCACACACAGCTAGTCTGTACAGAACAAAGAGTCAAGATATCGTTTTCTATGAAGGCTTGATTCTGAGTACAGATTTCATTAGCAGCTCAACATAGGATAATGAAATTCCTTCAGGGCAAAGATGAGGTACATCAAAGAGGCAGCATGGAGAGGCAGACTTTGTTAGTGCATGCTCTGTCACCTGCATTACTGGTCCTTGCCTGCCTTTAATTTGTAAGGAAATGCTAGTAATTCAAAACCTTCTATTGGACCAACTTATATTTATATATATTCATGCATGCATGTATGCGCATACCCACATGCACACAGAAATACATATTTTTCAAAATACAAAACCTCCTGGAAGTCGTGTGATTTCTTTGTAGCTGACACGGAATCCAGAAAATAATTAATTTCTTGCTAGTAAAAGTAACCCATGCAGATCCTAAAAGCATCTTTGCATTTGGTAAGTAAACACTGTCTGCACTGTGTAGATAAATAACCCTTCATGCAACTTTGCCTTTTTATTTCTGTAGCAATTCCGAGTGACTTTAGTGCATATGGAAATGAGAGGCAAATATTCGGTAAGACCAGGAGCTGCTGAAGGCATGAATCACCACAGTTTTCCCACAAAGCTTTGCCAATATGGGAACAAAAGGGTTGCCCTACAGAAGCACATCACGGGTCTATCTAGTCCAGCATCCTGCCTCTGGCAGCAGCCAGTAACTGATGCTTCAGAGCAAATCAGAACCACAGCAAGTACCTAGCTAATTATGAGATGCTATGTGTGGAGGGAAAAAAGGTTGATCCTGACTCACAAGAGAACAGTTTATGCCCTGAAGCGTGAGGTTTGATTTCCCTTGTATTCGTTTGCTTAACTCACATAGTTGCAAATAAAATTTATGCTTAAAAGAGTTTCTAATCCTTTCTTGGATCCTAATCAACAATCTGCCTCAGTAATCTGAGTTACCAGGAAGTTCTTGGGGCTGAGCACACATTGCATGGAACCTTTGTGCTTTGCTTGTTTAGGGAGAGTTTTCGAGCCTTCGACTAACACTCACTGCCCTGAGGAGCAGACCTAATTGTCTAGATGAAAAATACCCAAGCTACCACTCCCTTCCTCTTAAGTCCTCCCTAACTGAAGCAGTTCATTCTTTCCCACCCCCTACTTGCAAAACGATTGCTTTAGGTAGATTACTGTTGCTGGCACAGGGCAGTGGCTCCCACTTTCTAGCCTTCTAGGAGGTTTGGACAGGTTCCTCTGTGTGTCTCACCTCGGTACCAGAGGTCTACCTACAGGCTGAGGATGCTGCCTGGCCATATTTCCTCCTGCTGTTGCCAAGAAGAGGGCACTGACAGGCAGAGAAACAGGGAAGAAGGTGGCTCATGGATGGTAGCAGTGGTGCCAGCCTCTTTCTGCTCTTCCGGCATTTTGTGATGAAGTAGCAGGAGCTTGTCTTGGGCTGCTCTGTGACAACATGCAATGCCTGTGAGACGCTGTCTCCTTCTGAGCCTACTCTGGATTTTCTGCTCTCCTGGGCAAGAATACAAACATCATTTTCAAATCATCCTTTGATGATCTTGAATTACCCTTAGCACTGTTGCTGAGTGGTCCTGGCTCCATTACAGTGAAGGATTAATTCTCTCTGTGCTCTACCTGTTGATTATGGCTTTCTTATATACACATCTCATGATGGTTACTAGAATCCAGCAGAGAAACCAGAACAGCAATACCAGAAGTTAAAGGAGATATATATATAAAAGAAGCTTAACTACTTCCCATGGGGCATAAGTGCTTAAGCATAAAGGTGTGACCTTGGGCTCCTAAACAGAGTGGTGCCCCAAATCTGTATGTTTTCATCTCAAAGCTTTGCCTTTACAACCTGAGGCTGTAATTGCTGTGCAAGCACAGACAAGTCTCAGTTTTAATGGTGGTAAGTAAACTGGTGCCTAAGTATGTGCTTCCAAGACAGCTCCAAAGAGCCCTCGTGGGCACTGCTGCCAGCCCATCCTTACCTCTGGTTGTGTTTTCGCACCTCTCCCCTATGATTTGCCCCTCGGGTAAGCAGTGGTGCTTGTCTGACCTTAAAGTAAGCTGGTTCAGGAGCTAAAGTGGCTGCACATTTCTTTGCGGGATTAGTTTTCTGCCAGCTTAAATTCCTGAACCAGCTGACCAGGAGAACAGATGCGAATAGGACGGGTGCAAAGGGAAGAGTGGGAATAGAAGGCTGGGGACATGGCATTGGAATTGCACCGACCTTCGGCTTCAAGAGTCCCGCAACGAGATACCTGCACCCCAGCTAGACACCCTGCAAGAAGGTACTCTCCCTACTCAATGTTCCTCAGCATGGAAGCTCACCAGCATCTGCTGTGGGCCAGAGCCAGCAACACCTCTGTGTTTTAGCAAGGGGCAGGCTGGTAGGGTAGGAAAGGAGATGTGGAATAAGAACAAGCAGCAGGCCCATTGCAGGCTGAAAGCTGGGAAGCTCTCAAACCCCGTGAGCCCCTATATTGCAAGGCAGAGGGATCAGGTGAGTTGGGAGGACTGTAAAGGGTAGGCATAAGCAACCTGTCCAAGCAGTGAAGATGGACATATGTGAGTTCACTGGATAAGGCCCATTTCCCTTCATGCTTTCACCACACTTAAAGTCACACCTGCCTCTGTTTCCATCAGTTTTCCCAGGATCTCTTCAGCTGTCATTCCAGCACTGTCAATCAGCAGAACAAAACCCAAATCAGAACCGTTGTTTAGCAGGGAATACCGCCTGCTGAATACTGAGGTTGCACATTGCCTGCAGTCTGTTTACCTAGCACGGCTCACGCTATTTTATTTGCTTAAACGGAATTGCCTGTGTCCTGTGAGGGGTGGAAGGGATGCCTTCCGTGAGCTATACTGAAATTTCCTGAAACCACTGAGCAAAGAGAATAACATTTCATGTTGAGAAATCATTATTTCACTTATGCATGTGTTATGTTGTGTTCTTCAGACTACGTTTTACATGCCTGGGGTGTATATGTGTGATCTACTGGAAGCACTTCCATAATTTATGCTGCCCTTCAGTCTTAGCTGCGTGTATGAACTTCAGTAGTGCGTTGTCACTCCTCTCTAAATCATTGTGAAAAATGATCCGAAGAATAGCACCAGACCTGGGGCATTTTGTGCTTTGCCTGCTCCACTTCCCACACCAGTCCCCAAAGTGTCATGATGACACAGCAGAAGAAAAATCAGAGCCAGCAAGGTGTGAAATAACATCCCCAACAGTAGGAAATTAGAATGGATAATGTGGTAGTACAAACTTCGGCATGGCTGTTGAGCCTTGTAGTGTCTTTCTGGGGGTGTTGAGTCAAGGAAAACCCAACTTTCCTGAAGGCAAATGTTCCCCTTTTTCTTCATGCAGCCTCTTCATAAAACCTAGAAATGGGAAGATGTTAGGGTTAACCTTAAGTCATCAATTGTTTAGCATTTGCTATTGTCACACAGGCCTGTGCCAAGATTGTTTCCTATTGCTTAATCTATTTATAATGTAGTGTATTAATCCACGATTTGTCATTTCACCCATTGCTGTGCCATGAGGAGCTTTGTCAAAAGCATTTTGAAAACCCAATGACACTCCCTCTTCCTTAATTTGCTGGGACTTTTGCAGGTTTGAGGGGAGAGAGCTGCAGCACAGCTGGCCCGATCCTGCACACCTAAATTAACCCCATCCATGGTTGCACACAGTGGGCATCTTCAGCCCTGGGGTCAGTATTACCTGCGTTCATTTCTGACTTATCTTTTGGAACAGAGAAATTCTTTAGTCTCGGGAAACACCCTTGTTTTTCAAAGTCACATTGCAGGCTCTTGCCAGTCACTCTATTCTGAAGTTTACCTTCTTCTGAACTCTTGGATTTTTTTACCTTCATCAATTTGGTTTTCTCAACCTGCTCCAGTACGTCTTCTTCAGAAACGTTTATCTTCATACTATCATTCATCATTTCCATAAATTTCTACATTCCCCACTACAGTGAAGACAAATGCAAATAATAAATTCAGCTTCTTGAAAATGTCTTAATCCCTGTTAATTGTTCCTTAGTGACCTGGAGGGCCTACAGAGACACACATTCAGCTTTATTTATGTTTAGCCTATTTGAATAATTATGTATTGTTTATCTTAGTATCTTTGGCTATTTGCTCTCTCTCTCCTCCCTCTGAATTACTATCTATTTATGGTTTACTTGTGACTTGTGCTGAGCTGGTTTGGGCAGAATTTCTAACACATCTCTGTGAAAACTCACCTGGTGCTGGCCTAGGGGTAATGTCTCTGAGGTTCACAGCACAATGCTCTTCTTCCAGTACAGTAATTCCTGCCCGGAAACAGCCTTTTAGGCTCTGGAATTTCTTACAAAGCTTTTGCTTGCTTCAGTTCAGTGTAATAACGCAGTACGATGTGATAATTCAATGAGACATTTGATTTTTTTAAAAAATACTATTAGCATTAACAATGATATTAGCCAGGAGAGAAACTTTAACTTAAGGTTGGCAGATACTTTCTTCCTGCCAACTCCTCATAAACTACCCTATCTTAACCATTGCAAGTGGTTTCTTCTGTCCCCTATGTGAAGCTCATCTATTAAAAATGTGGCGTTTTAAGAAGAAGAGAGGGGATTTTTGGAAGGGAAATAGGCTAGGAGGTGAGGGAGGAGGTGAGAGCAGGGCTGAATGAGGAGCTGCTGGGAAATACTGGGACTGCATGGCTCAAGGACCACAACTAAAATAAAGCACCTGCACCCAGTAGCCTCTCTGGACTGCCTGTGTGGGTGACTGACAGCGTGGCTTCTTGGAGTTTGCAATTTGTACAAATGAGGCTCAGGACAAGACCACAAACTTAATTTATGTGTCTGATGTGAACTAGCATTGAGTCAAACCTGTAAAGATACCCTGCTAGTTCACTACCTTAACCTTACCCAACCTCTGATTCCAAGCAATTTTAATTTTAACTTGTCACTGAGAAGGTCATGAGAGAAAAAGCCATTAGGATAGGTTATCTTTGCCTTCTTTTTATGGCTTTGGTATGAAACAGATTAATTAAAAAGGAGAGAAAAATAACCTCTTCTTTTGTCTCACCATGAGGACCACGTGTGCTGTGTGAAGTAGAGAGAGAAAAAAAGTGAGTGCTCTGAGTCGTGGATTATTTTATGTACTTCCTGGGAAAAAAAACGCCAGCTCATTTCAAAGCAAACTATGCCTACAGTACTTTAAGGGGAAGTAGGAGGAAATAATAATTATATCTGAATTGGCTTAGGGCTAATTTCTGTAAATGAATATGGGTGTGACTGGGAGAAGTGCTGTCTTGATGTTAACATGAAGAAAGAATGAACCTATCAAATCCAGATTCAGTTGCAAAATTGTTATAGTATATCCATGCAAAGATATTTGATTTTTCTATTTTCTTAGCAAAGTAGGCAAATTAACCTACTCCTCATTAGCTTTTGTAGGTGCATATTCATATGAAAAATTATGACAACTTAATTTCAATATTTCAGTCTTAAAGATCCAAAATGGCCAATGTAAATTTTAGCAGAGTAAGGGAAAAAAAAACCCTAAGTGGGGTATTTGTGAGTTTTACTCTAAAGTAGATGAATGAGTAAGGATCAAGGAAGGGAAAGACCAGTAAGCTTATTTTTATCTATTGAGTTAGTGATATCTTTAGGGAAGATGGGATTATTTTACTGATTAAAGTCGATAGCCACAGTCATAAAAAGTAATAAATATGAAAGTTATTAAAGGGAGCTTATCATAAGAAACCTTTGATAATTGTGGCATTATAGTCAAATCAAGGAAGGACTAAAGGACTAAAGGATAAACAGAGTCCAGTCGTATGTAGTGGAAAAGAGAGCTCCTCTGTGGCTCTTAATTATAGTTAGGGTGTTATTGAGAGGCAGTTTTTTTCAGCATCCAGAAATATATGAGTTAACAATTCTTTCTCAACTGACAAGGGCTCAGCTAAACAGATCAAAAAAAGAAGGAAAACCAAAACACAAGCTCAGAAGTTTCCTTTGCCTTGTACAAGGAGTCAGAAAGTGTCAAAAGATGTGTCATATCTTAAAAGGCTAAATGAAAAGTTCTTCAGTAACTGAAGAAAGAAAAGCTTTATTGAAATAGCTTCTTTGTCACATCCTATAAAAATATTATGAGGACAGTGTGTATAAAAGAATAGGAAAAACAGAGGTTACTGGAAATTCATGTAAAGGCAAGTTTCTCTGTTTTATAGCATAACAAGAGAAAGCTATCACTCCCAATACTATTGTTTCTAATTATCTGGGATTTTTTTTTTGCCATAGTTTCTAGTCCTTTCTGCTAAGAACCTGAGGCAGTTCATGAAAACAGCATGTTACTGATGTTACCAGACTAGTTGAAGAACCCATCCATCTTTCCTCACTTCGATTAATAAATGAGCATAGTCATCTTCTCCAGTAATACATTCTTTGGTGGCTGACGTCTCCAAAGGATTTTGAGATAGTGTCCACGAGCTGTGATGTACCAGCAGCCACTCCTTCAGCAGCTCTGTGCAAAGTGCACTCCCCTGCCATGAGATATGATTGTGGCTGCAGAGCTACGTGGATATTCATTCACACTAGGGCTGCAACTGATGATTCTGGACAAATTTTCTGTCAGGCCAGACCTTGAAAAATGCTGGAGAAAATGGGTTTGCTCTGGTGTGTGGTGATTTCCAGGAATCTTGCTGACATCTGCAAAAAAATTCATTGAAAATAACTTATTTCAATTAAAATTCTACCTTAAAATTCTTCATGGGTTTTTGCATTGCTTACTCACCAATACTGGTGCACATTGATTGTAAGTCACTTCGGAAAAAGAAGTGATTTGCACCAGTCATGCACCAGCAATGACTTTGCAGCCCATTGGAGATCCTGACCTGTCAAATTCACTGGGTGTTATGTGGCTGTAACTGAGACTGTTGCTGACCCCAGATACTGTTGGACACTGTCCGTTTACCCCATGGGTTGCTACACTTTATTAGTTTTTGTAGTGAGACTGGGAATTGGGATAGACGTCTATAAAGCCGTATCCAAAATATTGTGTTTCTCCTCTTTGATGAACTTAAGTGTCACAAACTTAACCTCTCTTTTTCTTCCCAGCCAAAAAAATACTGCTACAGTGCATAACTGAAACCAGGTATTGCTGCTGGTTTTGTGCTCCAGGTATATACTCTGGGAATAATTGCTACATGTCTTTCTCCTAGATGAAAACCAAGTAATAGCAAAGCTTAACCATAATACTGGTAAATAACTAGCTACGATTTCTGTTAACAAAGCTTTTTTCACACACAGTTGAGAAGCAGCAGACTGGGAGTGTCGTTAGCAATGTATTGTCTTCTCACTATTGTTAGATGGCATATCATCACCTCATTTTATTTCTTCCGTCTGTTTCATGCTGGGTTTTCTATAATGCTACTTTGTGAATACTGTGATCATTTGTTTGTAGTGGTATCAGAAATAAATATAAAATGTTTTTGAAGGCACTATAAGAATGGAGAGTTTGATGGGATTATGGTAAAAGCAAGCAAGCTGTGAACAGATAGACTGCTGCAAGATACAGAATCCATGGAAGAAATGAGTTAAAGGCTATTAAGGGACAAGGAGAAGAAAGATGTGCTTGTGACTAAGGCATTGGACTGATACTAGAGAAGTCTGGTCTTTGTTACTGGATGCATTATTGGATTCCTTTGTGACCTGTGACAAGTCACTTAATCTCTCATTGCCTCAGTTCTTCACCAGTAAAATGAAAGTAAATAAAATTTCTTTACCTCACTGATCTACTTCAGAGATAAATCCATTCAAAAGTTATGAAACACTCAGCTGTTAAAATGATGAGAGCAGGGGAAAATGAGTAAATCAATGAATTCTAACTCTCTGCTTGTGATGAGTTTAGAAACTCATTTTTCTGGCCACTGAACCTGGTACGAAGACAAACACTGGCATTCTCCTAGTCAAAGAAACATCAATGAGCAGTGTTTTGTGTGAAGTCATAACAAAGTCTGAGATACTTTTAATCATAATGTCAGTAAAGAAAAAAAGAAAAAGATGAAGCCCCCATTTTTCTTTTACATCAGGGAAGAAAAGACCTAGAGAGGGGATGATAGATGTCCTAACTGTATAAAATGAAAGATTTATTAGAGGAAATGTACAATTTTTCTATCACTGGAAAACCTTTAAAGATTTAAACACATTTGACTTTTCACTGCCAGATACCTTGCACAGCCAATTACATGTATGAATAGTGAGAATACAGCGCTTTGCATTTAACTGGTTGCATTTTCTGTTCATCTTGTGCCTGTATAAATGACCACACAAGGCATTAGGCACAGAGAATCCATTTCCCATAGATTACCAGCATATTGTAACCCGAAGATACTGCTTTACTCTTTAGCAACATATTTGTCACCAAAGCTACAGGGATATGATGTAAATGTTATCAGTGAAACACACCCAGAAAGCTTCCTAATCCTAGATAACTACTATGTGATGCTGTATGTGTTTGAAACTGATAAGGAAATCTTTTAAATTTCCTATTATCTTTGATTAGATATGGGTTTTGATTTTGATTTAGTGTTAGGCATTTGTGAGGAACAAAGGAGGTTTCACAGATAACAGAGAGATAATTGTTTTTAAAAGTGAGATCCCTAAGAGAATAAAAAGCAGGTTGTTGTACTTCTTGTTTTATTGATTATCCTTTCACTACGATTATCCATCTGTGGAACATGCTTTCAAAGGAGTTAATCTTATCTGTGAGATGACTAACATGCATCTAAATCTTCCATTGTTGCATACCAGTGACACGTCTTTAAAACAGACCCTTCTCCTGTCACACCAGTGACACTGACTAGTTTTCCTTCAGTATGAGGACAAGCAGTTTTCTTTGAATCACTGTGTTCTTCTTTCATGGCTCACATGTGTTTGAAAATTATTAGCAGGCAGATGCTGACAATTTCCTGAAGAAACTTCACGGTTCATTACCTCCCTTTATGATAGCAACAAAATAAATTGCTGTAAAGTCAGTTAATGTGATAGGAAATGTTCAAATTTCCAATAATAATAATAAAATCTCAATCCTGCTCTCTAAACTCTTCCAAAATACTTTCCAGATCACCTCCCCTTCTGCATTTCCGTGCAGATACTGAGTCTTAATTTGTGCTAAGTAGTACAAAGGTTGTCTCTGCAACACAAATACTGCTGGCTTGTGATGCTACTTAAAGATATTCTTCAGGAAAAGCAATGTGCATAATTTAGTGCAACTGCTGGATGACTGGAGGAGAAAGAAGGAATGGGGCTTGTTGCTGTCTATTGCTTGTTAGGTGCCTAACGTAAGTTGAAATTACAGCATGCAGTGGAATATTGGTTAAATACATGCTCACATATTGTCCTAGAGGGGGATGGATGTGTGTCATAAAATAAGCATACTGTATATATTCTGGTGATGATAAAATGCTTATAGGTTGTACCACAAGCAAGAAAGAGCAGACTATCATGCATTTCCAAATTCCAGTGTCTTCACCATGCTTGATATTAGGACAATCTGGAAATAGCTGTGCTCGTTTATGTTTTGCTGAATGGCCTTCTGGCCTGGTTTCCAAAGAGGCTTTAACTGAGCTGACTCTCATGTTCAGAGGGAAATAATAACAGGGGTGCTTTGGGGGTCACTCCTGCCAAGTCAGGAGAAGGATTTTCTCCAGGGCTAAGCTTGGATTGTGGATCGTATTGGCACAGTCCTTGTGTATTATCACAGCTCATGGCTCTCAAAAGGGCAAAATGAAACAAGAGGAACAAAAATAGGAAACTGCAAATGAGAGGTTAACTGAAGTGGATTATTTTGATCAGCACAGGAGATGCTATGTGATCAAAAGTGGGAAGGTAATGTAGCCAAAGTAGGTCTTGCCTGACCCAAGACAAGAAAATGCTTTTGAAAAAATCAGTGCCAAAAAACTTTCATGGGAGTCAAACAGATAACATCCCTCTCTTTTAAATGATAAAGCAATGGATTCTGTATGGCTGCACTCAGGGCAGGTGGGTGGTTGTGGCCTCTGTAATGTATGTTTGTGTCAATAAAGCACGCAGGTAGCAAATCATAATCTCATAGCAAGCAAATCAATCTAAAGAAGAGATTTGCATCCTAAAAGCGTGCCCTAAGCCAGAAGATAAGTCTTCCAAAGCCTGTATTTACCATATGTAGCACATGTTTAACTCTGGGTTCTGTGATTTCACTTACAGTTGAAGCTAATACCACAGCTCAGACTCCAGGGGTATGCATTGATAAGCAGTGTCTCACTGTGTGTACCACTGGGCAGATTCACCATTTCAGATGGAGGAAATAAATGGGGTTTCTGTGGTTTGGGTGAAATCAGGGTTTGTATCTCATCTCTTTTTCCATAAGCCTCATTAGTAAGTAAAGGAATAGAATCGAGATACAGACCTGTAAGTTCGTTGCTGACATGAAAGACACTCAGCATGAAGGCACAAAGTCACAAGAAAGGAAAGTAAAAGAGGAAGCAAAAGGCAAAACTTCAGTAGAAAAATCCAAAGCATCAGAATGGCTGTTTTCAGCTTGAGAGAGTCGCCCTGAGCATACATTAAACTGGGTTCAGCTGCTCTATGTACCATCAAATATTTCATATTAATAATTAACAAGTCACTGGCTGTCAGAACAAGATTCAAATGGATGGAAGGGGAGTTTGGGTCACCTTCCCTAGGACTGAGAGTCTTAATGAAGGGATATCTTTACTGCACTGTTGAGGAATGATGATATACTAGGCAGAAGGATTAAGGGATATACATCTTGAAGGCTCCCTCCATGCTCACTACCCTGCAGGAGAGTATTTCATTTCCTCTTTTCATTCTTCTTGCCAATGTGTACACATAAAGGGCTTGATTCTTGCCTGCCAATGTGTGATGTACTCCAGTGTACCCCTGTGGAAGATTACCTTGCATATATGCAAACTGAGCAGTAAAGGTGCTGTGTATCAGGGACATGACTGCATTCAATGACTGTTATAAATCAGAGTGCTTGGTGTGTCTTTGCTGGACGTAGTCTCATTTATCAAGGTTTAAATAAAAATCTGTGCCTAATTCCCATGTGTGAGAAATGGGAATTCACTGGAATCTATTGCAATGCCTTGTTCTGGCTTTAGATTTTCTCCCCATTGCTCCTGTTCACCTTCAAACATACTTGAACATGAACATAAATTAGGCTACAAGGCACTGAGTTTATTTCCTTCCCATTGATCATTGAAGGGGTGATACCATTACATGAACAGCTCAAAATGAGAGTCAAGATTCAAGTTTTTCTTGTTACTTTGATGAGGCAGAGGACTGAAATGATGCAAATTCAAAGAGACACCAGACGACCTTCCCTGCTTTGGCTGCAGGACCAATAGTGACCCCAGCTAAAGAAAATAGCCCTGTGGGAAGTGGTGAGCAGGATTTAAGAGATAAACTGAGGAAACAGAAGTCTCTTCAAGATCAACTGGAAATATTTATGAAGTTGGGCTGCCATTTGCACCTCTGGCTTGGGATGTAAAACAAGCAGAAAATCTGTGTAGAATAACTTTCATTCTAGTCCTACAGAAGGACAGACCGACACACTGAAAGCCCAGAAGAAAAAGTGGCACTTTTCAAAGAGCTAATTACAATTTCTTTCCCTTGGAGATTAATCCACTGACTGTAATTAAGCTCCCTCTATTTTTGAGATCTTGGCAAGATCTAAGAAAAGCGTGAGCGAGTGAGACAGTGCCCTTGCTAGCCAAGCAGATTTTTTTACTAAGCTCTATCAGCCCTAATTAATAGACCTTTGTGTAAGACCAATGAGAAATCAGATTTCCAATAGAGCTGAATCAAATGGCCTTGGCTACCTCTGCACACATAGTTTGTCAGGAGCCAGGCCACAGCCAGGATTTACACATTCAGAGGATGAAAAGGAGGTATAGGGGGGAGGCAGGATGAACAACAGCACCCCCATCCCCCACCCCCCCAACTCCTTCTTGTCCTCTGTTGCTGCTTTGTTCTGTTTGTAATCTTACCAGATGGTTACAGCAGCCTAGAAAAGAGATTGCCTGAAACAGGCAGGTGATGAGGCCAGCAGCAGGGCCTCCAGCAGTGAATGAAGAAGCTGATACAGCTCTCTAACCCTTGCTGCTAGCAAAGTGCTTCGTTATTCTTCTTTTTCTCATGGCTACATTGCATTTTGTGCTTTCAGATGGCCAAGAAGGATGCTAAAAGCCAGATCCTCCACCGGCACAAGTGAGGTTAGTATCAATAACATCCCTAGAGTGTGGCTGATCTGTGCTAGCTGCAGCTTTAATCTTTAATTTCTACACACTCCAGCTCTGCTGTTCTTACAGCATCTCCTCTGAGTATGTGGGCATGCTCCTCTAGTAGCAGGATGGACCAAGCCCTTTCCCACAGCTGTACCTGGCAGATATCATGTTTTTTGTTTCCACCCACACCTGGGTAATGCTACGGGCAAACAGTGCAACAGATACCAAACTGGGTCACAGAGAGCATTCAGAGATCCCCAGAAATCTCTAGAGAGAATATCGACTATGCCAACACCACCCTCAAGAGCAGACTTGACTGTTTTCCACATTGCAAATGTATAAGTGCAACCCCCGCCTGGGTTCAAGGTGCGCTCTCTGCAGCTGTAGGGACCGAGCCTGCCTCAGCTTGCTCCATGGGATAGGATGCTTCCAGGTGCATTCAAACAGGCCACGGGCAAGCTGTTTGCAAGGCAGCTGTGTGGACTGAAAGTGGGTGGGATGTAGGGCAAAATACGCTCACAGCCACTCTGAGGCTGATTTTCAAAGCCACCAGGTCTGTTCATGTTCCGCGATTCTTTGTAATCCAGATCAAAACCACGGCACTGCCAGGAAAAGCTGAAGCAGTTCCTTTTCTTTTGCAATTGCAGCTCCCAGCAATCCAGTGTGAAGAATTAGCCCTTTAAGAAAAAAATAAAACAAACAAACCTGTCCTATATTTAATTCCATGCAATATATGATTTGACCCAGCTCTCATAAAAGTTAACAGTGAAAATCCTATTGACTGGAGTGGGAGCAGAAGGGTCCTATTATTGCACTGATGAAGCTGTAACTTCAAATGTTTCCAGTTATTGTACAATCAAAGACCCAACTTTTTTTTCAGTTCTCTAATGATATTTTGGTTTGTGGATCATAATGACATAAATTAAAGTACATTTAAAGTTCTAATATTCACCCACAATGAACTAAACAACAATAGAAAGCTCATCTTTGTAGTTAAAAAAAATAAACTCAAAGCTGCAGAACAAAATCTGAAATACCATAAAAGTAATGTAAGCATATTTTTCATAGCTAAGCTTATATGCAGTATAAACATATTTTGTTTGATTTTTATTTTTCTGGAGAATTAAGCATTAAATAAAAATAATGAAAGAATAATATCCCACTATTTCTTGTCATAATCCTTACTATAATTATCATTTTAAAACTTTTTTGGGAATAGGACCTTAAGAACATAAATTTCTTACTCTATGTCACTGTCAAAGAATGCTAAGAATTTTGTGTATCTTTTAAAAGTTGAAGCACTTCCACTAGAAAAGTAGAAGTGCTTATTTGAACAATAACTCCTGTGAAAAGATGAAGTTTGAACACAGATATCTCGTACAGGAGGTTTTTCTCTGGCAGTATAAGAGCTTTTTTTTAACACATGCAGTGATCAAGATGGGAAGAGAATTATCTATTCTTTTGACCTCTACCACCTGTCATATTTTGCATCTTACCTGTGGTCTCCTTGAAGTGGAAGCTACTGTACCTTCTACAGAAGGAAGTTGAAGCTCTTAAGAAAAAGCTGTTTATCTTCCAACATGCCAGAAATAAGAAAGCTTTTTTGAAAAGTTTTCTCTATCTGGACAGTATTTTAGCAAATCTTCCAAGCTTTGACAGCAGAGTTAAGTTGCCTGGGAAACATGAGAAACAAAGAAAGAGGCTGGCAATCTGTTATGACCAGAAGCAGAGGAACCAGAATGTTATCATCACATCTGGATGTATCAAATCATCACCAGGTGCTGAATCAGACACCTGAATGAAGAACCTGCAAGAACTAACTGGAAGAGAAGACACATAGGTGGTGGAGTAAGAAACTGAGAAATACTGTTCATCCCTAAAGGGGCAACCTCAGGAAAGCCCGTAAGAGCCTCCCAGCTAGTCCTGGTCAAGACAAATGACGCATGCAGTCATCTCTGCAATGCCACCTTGGAAGGGCTGATGGTGCATATGGCTCCTGGGGCTGCAGGTGGATCTCATGGAAGTTCTCTGCTTTCTAGAAGTGAAGGTCATCATTTCAATAGTAAATGACACTCATTGGAGGCATCCCAGACTGGTATATTTGGTGGGGATCTAAATTGGTGTTAGTTTTACCTAAAGCACTGTGCATTATGGACATTGCTACTCTTTAGACCATTACAGATCATGACCACACTCTTTGGAAGTTTATAGCCTCCACTTTCAAGTGATGAGTTAAAGAGGTGTTGGTGATGGCGAGCATTTATTAAAGTGCATCTAATTTGACATGCTTTTTATCTTTCCATATAATGTGCAGTAAAACTGCATTATCATGTGCAACTTTCTCTCAGAGTGCACCAGCTAGACTTGTCTGGCAACATTTCCTGAGTTTCCAGAAATGACAAATGATTTCTTAATGCAGAAGTGTCGTAGCTTCACTGCAGTCATAGAAGCAGATTAAATTAGTATTGACCTCCACGCTGCAGTAGCCACACGGGTATCAGTAGAATGTATGACAACTCCGCATACCCGTTCTCGTTTTGCTTGATGAAGATGAGATCATCACTGACCTAAAAATTGGCAGCTGCCCCTGCACCAGTGAAAGCAGCCTCATTTCATTGACCTTGTAAAGAAAGTAGCAACATCTATCACACATTTGGAACTTCAAAAGGGAGAGTCTTCCAAAAACACAAAACTTTTGCTGACATAACTGATATGTAATGCGGGAAGCATTACCTCAAACTGAGGATTGTTTCATGCATCCCTCAGCATCCCATCCTACTGGCATCCGTCAGCCTTGTTCCTGCAGTCACACAGGGAAGTTGTGTTGCTGTGAAAATTTCCAGTCTGAAAGGATGGACAGACAGCTAGGCTAACAACTGCAAAAATTGCACAGTGACATGGAGAGCTAAAGAAGTTACTGTCATAGCTTGGAATTAAATGTCTAAAGGCAATAAGAAGGGTTTTTTTTTCATTTTAGGAATAAAAGCTCTGTAGGTCAGCTAATGGTTCACTGCTGCTAGCAAATGGTGAATATGTAAATAGGATCTTGGAAAGGTAGACATTTTCAAAGATGAAGAAGGAGGATCTGCCCAGCTCAGATGAAGTTACGGCCAGAAGTGGAAGTCTCTCATGTATAGGAAAAAAATTACACGAAGCAGCATCTGCTAAAGATCAAAATTCTCAAACCAGCCTGTTCAGATTATGCATAGCCAAGAGGCTGAAAAGAGTGAGTCAGGATGCTCAGAGCCTGAAAAAAACTCAGATACTTAGGCAAGGAGTGAGCAGAGTGATTCAGAAAAGTATAAAACCCCAATGGAGGTCTTAGTCGAAACAATAAAACACTAAATTAGGGACTCAAGAAACAATAAGCTAAGTTCTAGTGACATCTAAAATTATAGCTAATGTCAGTCAGTATGGTTTCAGGGACAATATGTCTCATGACACAAACCTGTTGTCCTTTTTTGAGAGACTCATCAGCCCCCAGATCTGCATCAATATATACACTTATACTTCTCAAAGTGGTTTGATTTAATACTGCCTTATCTTTTGATTGAAAAACTTGCATAGAATGAGGAGCACTTTCTTGGAAATTTTTACTGAACAGAAGGACACAGGGGTCATTGCAAATAATTACCTGACCACAAGCACTTAATGCAATGCTGTGGAAAAAATTGGCCAATGCAACCCATAGAGGTATAATAAGGGAATATAATGTAAAAGAAGGAAAACCATTTTGAATTAACGGCTGCTATTACAATACTTTGTCCACTTCTCATTTTCATGCCTCATGAAAGAGGTGAAATACTGCAGAGAATTCAAAGGAGAGCTACAAAAATGACCCAAGAGCTGCAAGGCAAGCCCCAAATATAAGGCTTATGCAGCCTGAGAGGTGATTTGATCTGTGTTTATAGATATTTACACAGAGAAATGAGATCTAGGGCAATGTTTTAATGTCATATATAAAAGTGTAACAAGATCCAATATCTGTAAGCTGAAGTTAAATGAGTTCAACCTTGAAATAAAACTAATTTCCTAGCAGCGGTGGTAAATGAATATTGATATAGATTACCATAATGGGGGTGGGCTTGACATTGCTTCATGTCTTTAGGATGAGGTCAGTTGACTTTCTGAAAGATGTGTCTTTATCACATTACAGTCAGAAAGTCCATGGTGATACAATCCTTTCTGGCTTTGGGAAGGAGGAGGCTGAGGCCCACACCTGAGACTGACTGGAGCTATGATGGAGGCAGGGTGAGGAAGTACGGGGTTCTTGGGTGGCATGAAGGCTTGAGAGCTGTAACTCAGGGCTATGGAGCAGGGGTAGATGCTTTCTGCCAGACACATCTGGGCAATACCTCCTGATTATTTTTTTTCTACAGCAATGGCCACAGGTATTTCTCCTGCATTTGGGTCCGTATCTGAGAGTCCTGAGGCTTAGTTTACATTTTTAGGGCTTATCTTGCTCAGATTATTTAGGCTACATGAAGTTTATATGTAGGACAAAACTATTCTTATTATAAGGAATTTTAAGGAGCTGAACTAAGATAGGTACTAAGTGATGATAAGCTTTCTAGGAAGAAGATTTTAAAGAAAAGTTTGACAACCCTTGGTAAAGCATGGACCTGCCTGATTCAAACTAGGGAGCACAGTGGTTTTTACAGACTGGTCTGGGGGCCACCCATGCCAGCCAGCCAAGGCTCTGTTTTATGCTACAACTAAACTAACGCAGCCAGTGCCTTTAAAATGTTCCACTGCCTCTGATTCTGGCTTTGTGGTCCCAACACTCCCTGCACCGCTACCAAGGGCACTTTGCTGACCTGGCCCTGCAGTGACCTGGCCAATGCAGAAAGCCAGCATGGAATTAACCCCGGAAGACAAGGTGACTTGCTACCTATTGATTATCTCCTGTACTGGAGGATCTTGGCTTCCTGTGAATGCCAGCACCCCAGAGGAAAGAGGAAACAAGTAACTCATGGAGATGATGATGAGGTGGAAGACACTCATTTTGGTGATGATCCAGCTTATATGTGATATCAGATTATGCTCAAAACCAACCTGAGTTCACATCTGTCACCCTTTAAACTCAGAAGAGGACCTTCTGTCATGGAGAAGATTTTCAAGGCCATCAGAAGGACGATGAGAGCAGAGGCAATGACAGTTCATGTTAGTGTTACATGAACTATGGAAAGGTTTAGCCCCAGCTGTTGGAAGGTGTTCCAAATACCATTTGTCCTAGTCTCCATTAGCTAGTGTGTTGTGGACAGTGCTTGCTCAGCTAACTGGGTTCCTCAGGTCTGTTTCTGAACAGTTCTGCTTTCTTCTATTAATTCTGTATTTCAGGGGTGTTTGTACTCCATATGTAATTAAAAAGAAAACTTTTCTGAATTAAAACAGCTGTTAAACTCTTTGTCATACAAATGACCTGTGTTTTTACAGACAACATTCTCTAGCACTGAGATGACCATATTTTTGATATCGAGTTTTAAAATTGAAAAGAGAAATTTAAAAACTCAAAGTAATACATACAAGCAATGTGGTATAGTTGTATTAAAGCATAAAGACAGGTGATAAAATTAAGAATAACAGTCTTTTTGCACAGCCATCAAGTTCAGGTTCAATCCTCTCTCTGGACAACTAATGTAAAACACTTTTATTTCCCCTGTTCAAGGAGCGTATGTGTGTTTTGAGTATAGGTATGTAGACAGAACAGGTCAGGAGAGGACCTAATGATCCTAGCAGATTCATAGGCTGTGAGATCTAACCACAGTTGGATCTGCTCTGTTTGTCAGTAGCACTCACATGCACAAATGCACTAAGGCACCTTACTCTGAGAAATTTTTCTACTGGTATCATAAATTTATATTAGAGCACTTTAATTATAGTCTGCTTTCCTTGGCTTGAAAATACCAGTGTATAATTTAATCCTCCTGTCTCACTGCCTCTCTTTTCTGTTCCTCCCCCAAAGAGAAGGAATTTGCAGTAAGCAGTGGCCAGAAGATGCCTCAAGGAAAGCAGTCCCCTATAAATAGGAAATGAAACAGAAAGCTGCAATCATAAAAGAAGGGACTCTGAAAGATTTTAATAACATTCTTCAAAAAGTGTCCTGTGAACAGTCACCACAACTTAATTATCATGTGTTTAAATGTTCCAGAAACATTACATCTTCTAAAGGGTGTGGAAATACCTTTCTTCTCTACTGTTTCTAGATTCTGAAATGTTATAGCAGTACGTTTTCTCACAAAGCCAGTACATGAGGAAAGGAAAAGAGTCCACACCCCTTGCAAAAGCAGGTACAGCTGGGGCTTGGTGTGGTTTGCACTGACACTGTCCTATGTTGCTTGAGGTTATTGCTGTTCCCTTTCCAAAGTCAGTTTGAGAAAACTGTGGGCACTGGCTGGTCTTGTCCAGAGGGCTGACCGGGAGACTGGTAGAAGGCAAATGTTGCGGGTTTGGCTGGTTTATGACTTGCTGCTAAAGCTGCACAGCTGCATTGTGCCTCCAGATACAACCAGACTTGCTGAATAAAGGCTTGCTGTCCGAAAAATTACCTTATAATCCTGAGCTTGCTTCTCTCCCGAGGATAACACATGCTGGATTTAAGGTGGGGGAGGCTACAGTGCCTTTCCCAGCCCTGAGACAGTCAGGGATCTGTAGTGGCAATTACCCTGGAAGCTGGACTCTGGATTTCTCTGGACTCCTTTGGACTCCTAGCCCCACAAAGCTGTGAGCTGAAAGAAATCAAAACCCTGCAGGACAGGCACATGTTGAAGTCTCTCAGTGAAGAAAGACACTCTGCAGCGCAGGAAGCAAGCGTGTACTGGTCAAGGAATTAGATTACTCAAAGTGGTGACTCATCCAGTAACTATCCAGTGTTTGTGGTTAAAAGAGCAGCCTTTGCCAGGGAATGACTACAACCCATTGGCACAGACTCCAAAGGAATCATGACTGGGCCTAAATGACTGTGTACGCAAGTGAATTATTTTTCCGCCCCTTTCCACTGAAGCAAGGCAGAGGATGAAAAAAATACACCACCCTTGTTTACGTAGGTTATTACAGCGCTGGAGTCGCCTCAGGGGGCTTTTCCCGCAGCCGCTGTCGCTGGGGCCAGGTTCAGGCTCACATTTCCTTGTTCAGGCTGGGCTGTGATTTTTGTGTTCATTTTAAAGGCTTGAGTTGGCAGTGCACAGCTAGCTCTGGGGCATTCATTCTTGCTTCATTGAATGGTATATAAGGAGGAGAAAGAACAAATTCCAGGATCTTGCAGTTTTGTCACAGAAATGAAAAACAGAATGACTGGCTTTCGCAGGCTGCAGCAGGGTAATCTGGGACTAATCTCAGCTCAATCACTGCAAGCTGCTGAGGCTGGCCATGGCTTGCCACTCAGCATCTGCAGGATCAAACCAAAGTTATCTCAAGTAACTCAGAAAGTACCACTAATGTATGCAAAAAGCAAGTAGAACACGACATGTTTGAGAGATAAATGAGATGCGTGTTTTTCTTCCCACTGGCCTCCAAAGTTGTTTTCATGTTACCGTTTTCTTTGTTTAACTCTGAGATCCCCAGTGCCCTGATTTTTTTTTTTGACTTCCAACAGTCTAGCAAGCCATATTTACTGTCTTTGTTGAAGGTCAGTGAAATATTTCAGTGGCACAGGCTGTCAGCAAACATGTTTAGAGGAACTTGAGAGTTTCTGGTGGTTTTTGTCATCTTTTTTTGTGGCTGTAAGGGAACTCTGCAATAAGGCAATAGACCAGCATGCACAGATGTGTATTTCCCTCCAGTAAAGGTTAAAGCACAGCCCTGGCATCATTCAGAAAAGCCTTCCCACACCTGCTTTTCATTTCCTTTTGCTATTTCTGGTAATGAGAGTTGGAAGTGTTGCTGTAGATTTGGGGTGTGGAAGGCCTTCTACACATTTTCTTTTTTCTTAAAGGCAAGCTTGGGATTAAATGAATGTTTAAGACTCAAAAAGATGAAACTAGAGAATTTCTGGAAGGAAGAGAAGGAAAGGAAAATAAAACTTGCTCTCAGTTACTATTTTTTACTACCAATCCAGCTGGGAAGCTCAAGTTGCCTTTCATCCTTTTCAAACCTCAGCTGGTTTTACACCAGAAAATCCACTGCTTACTGGAGCTGCCCTTTCTAGGATTTAAAGTGGAAACAACAGAACTGCAGTCTGTTTTACAACAAGCCATTGAGCTTCCTGTAGAAACAAATTCCTTTCCAGCACTTTCTTCCCCTCCTCACCAGTCAGACTTTTGTTCTCTGTCTTTTCAAAGCTTGGTTGTGCTGCTTGAAAGAAAGAGACTAGCCTAGCCAAATGCACTTTTTCGCTGCTCCTCTCATCCCTACTACTACTGATACCCCCAGCAGCAATTAGAGTGCTCTAAATCCTCAGGGAGATTCATGTTCCTGTTTCCCCCTCTGCTGTTGTCATTTGGCTTCAGCAGGACCTTTGCATGTGCTTTGTTTTTCTGAGTGAATTTCTCAACCTCCCTGAGGAAGAGCAGTACCAAATTCCCACCTGATCTGGCTCTGTAAAGATTGTACACAAAACCCTCAGAGCAACACTCTGTGTAAGTTCCTATCTCACCTGAGTGTTCAGACTATTCCCCAAGAACATGCAAAGCCTCTCGTGATGCCTCATTTGGAGAAACCATTTTGCATCCCATGCTATCACGCTTTCCAAAACAGGGCATGGGCCTTATCTATTGGAATGTCCTTACTGGAGGAGATAAAGACTCATCCAAAGTGGTCATACTTGGCAGTCAATGCAGTCTCGATACATTGACTCGTTACCCTCTCCCATCAAGTGTGTGGGGCTGTGAGCACAGCTACTTTCCCCAGCCGGTGCTCTGTTTGTGGACTAATGGGTGTACAAATCTGAGACAGAACAGCAAAACCCTTGGCCTCCTGTAAGAAATACCTAGGCAAGTTTTGGCAGCCAGCTGCATGCAAGGATCCCAAACAGAGCAGAGGACATAACTGTTTTGAGGGCTTTGCCTAGTCTGCTTTTACTGCTAATGGCCATCTACTTTCATAAGTCTGGTTGCCCAATCCCTACTCACCTTGCCAGCTTTGCAAAAGCCATCTGTTAGGCTTTTCATCCTCTTCTTGCAGCCTGTGGGGAACGTGGGTTTCTACCCTGGGGCTGCACTTCCTACTGATCTGAACTGTGAAGTCAGGCAGCACTGAGTCATGGAGGAGATTTTGCCTCGGGTGTTCCAATGCCCTCAGGCATGTTTGCGGATCTCATCCTATGACTCCAACCTCCTCTATTCCTAACAATGCACTTGCTTTTCCAGGGATTTTGGTCAAATGATAGTGATGCAATGTCTCTGCCTGTAAGTACTCTTTAAATACGTGTGAACATGCAGATTTGAGTGTTCTGTTTTGAGATATGGACAAGACAATCTCCAGAGGCCCCTGTCTAGTTCAATGCCTCTGTGTGATCAGGGGTGTGGGATTTTATATATGGGTCATTCCTGCCCTTCCCACTCTTTCCACTCTTAAATCACTTTTGGTGCCTCTCCATGCTTTTGCACTGCATTAAGGTTATTAGCAGATACTTAGGAATAGTGTAGTTTGGCCTACTCAATCTGAAAGCATCTCATCTAAGTGAGAACTTTATAGGTAGGTCAGTTTAGTGTTTTCCAGACACTGGATGTTGTAGCATTCATAAAGCAGACTGACCCCATCGCGTTATCTCATGGCTCAGGAAAGGAATCTCTCTGCTTGCTAAAATCCCTATTTTAGCATGTAGGACAGAATCCCAATTGCCATGTACAAAGAGTGAAACGAAAGATGACGAGCCTTGAAAAAATGAGCAGAATCTGGTCCTGAATTAAGTTCTGCACTGTGCTTAGCTTCAGGGAGAGCAGGAAGGATGCAGAAAAGCAATCATCTCCACTGAGGCATTCCTTTACTACAGGTTTTGTATCTCATCTTTACACTCTGTCAGGGTTTCCTCTACCTTCTTTAAACCTCAGTGGATCATCTGTGCATCTTTGAAAGAAACAAGTAATTGTTTATTGGTATGTGTGATGCATAAGGAAATGTAATAGCTGAAGCTTTTCACTTTGGCAGTATCAAATTGTCCTGATTTACCCATGGTCTCTTTTTTTTTATTTGTTAATATATGCAGAAAGTGCTTTAACATCCCCCATCACCGTAAGGATTCAAACTTAAAACAACCACCCCATCCTTTCTGCCTTTGGCGCTATTTGCTGATTCACCATCTGCTTTCATCAAAATCCTGGTGAAGAAATGTGTGCTCTGCAGTGCTAACTGAGCAGGTGGTGTTTGGTAATACCAAACCACAGAAATACCCAAAGAGGGGTCCATGCAAAGACCAGAGCCCCAGGCAGCAGACCTATTGCAGGCTGAACAGAAATCCGAGGGAAACGCCAGGAATCCCAGGTACTGTGAAATGCTCTGGTGATGGTCATTACCATTGTGCACTTTGGCTGTACTTCCCAGACAAAGCCCTGTCCTCATGGGGTGATCAGCCAGTCTTGCTTTGATTCAAACCTCTGGGGTATGACATCAGCTTCTGTGTTTGGCCCTTCAAATAAATAATATTCACAGGAAATAACTGCTGTGAATATAAATGAAGTGCTGTGTGCTCTACATTTTTAAAAGGAAAGACTGTTGAACAATCAGGAGCAGCGCTTGGTCAAAGACATTCATTTATGCCAACGAAGAAGCAAAAGCACTGCGTTTGAAAGAGATCTGACCTGCAGCAGAGTGTTGCTGCTCCTTTGCTTCAGGTGCTTGTTAGTTTTCAGTTGCTGTGGTGCTCTTAACTCATCTTTGACGAGGAAATAACTGCCATTTGACCTAGTGAGGCTAGTCTAGGCAAAATAATAATGTCTTATCCAGCACGCCATATTAATGCATTACATAAAGACTCTCTATCAAAACAGACCCTTAAAAAGAACGTTTACTTTCTTATTTTTCTGGTTATGTACCACATGCTCAATTTTAAAGTGTGAATCTATAGAAGAGACATGGATGTTTTGCTTGGGCAAAATTGGAAGACACACAGATATAAGCAGAGATGTTGGTCTGTGTCCCTTTGTCAGGGTGCAGAGAACACCAACACCTCCCGACTCTGGGTGGCAATGAATTCTTTCGGTCCCAAATACAGGGTAAGAACATGGATGGCACCTGTGAAGGGCCCAGTGTCATGGATTCCCTCTGATGCCAGTGGTCTCTCCTACTACAGGAGGTAAGATTCAGGACAACCTGTTTAAACACCAACATTTCAAGACTAAAGGCCCTAAGACACCTTCTGTGTGAGGCTAGTTCAGGATGCAGCTGGCTTTGGATTCTACTGTGGCAGCAATGTAGTGACAGAATCATAGAATCTTGGTTGGATTGGAAGACACCTTAAAGATCATCTAGTTCCAACCCCTGTGACTGGCAGGGACACATAATGATGCACATAAAAATAATGTAACAAATTGGGAGAGGAAGGGGACACTTTTCCAACACCAGAAATTACTGGGAACTCTAGGAGGAAGAGTATCACCTTGTCCTACAAAATCTGGCTCAGGTGCAGCATTTAACCCCCCTGCTGAAAACGTATCTGGTGTCCCTTTTTCAGTTTCTGGGTAGCTCTGAAAAAAATGTCAGCTGTGTTTGGATTTCTATCTAATTGATAGATATCTTCTCCCTAACTCAAGAAAACAGGAAGCAAAAGAAACAAACAATGCATCCCTGATAGGTGAAGAACAGCAAAAAATCTCCATGAAGTGGTTAGACAGAGCACCAGAACACATGATGGGATGAACAAAAGCATAGTGAAAACTTAACACAGTCCCTGAAGCTATAGAAACAGAGCCGCAAATTTAAATAATCCCCTGTAGTTCCAATTGCTCTTATTTGGGACCAGTGCTTAATTTTGCAATCTGGTTAAAGAAACATGTTTCAAGCCATGGCTGGGTGACAGCTGGGGAGCCAAGCAGCAGACACAGGTCCTACATTACTATACACAACAGTCACTACCATTAGAGGACTCAGCAATTGTCCTTACTTTAGGAAAAAATAGCAGAGGAATGACTAGCAGCTGAGGGAGTCTGTGTGCATGTGCACTAACGGAGAATCTATAACATAGGAGCAAAAGGAAACATTTTCAAGATGACATGGAAAGAACTCCTTTGAAGTTCCCAGGCTGAGTAGAATCAATATCTAAACGCTTCAGTGAAATGTATTTGATATTGTCTACATGTAGAGACCCAACAGCGGCCACTTATTATTGAATAGTACTAGAGCGAGCAAAGTAGGTCATATTACAGCTTTGTTTGGGAAGGAGCGTTGTAGCTGCCAGAAAGCATCCTTAATGCATTGCATCTGGTACCGGAGAGTAGGTAGGATGCACACCCAAGCCACCTTCCAAAGTGAGTGTGCAGACAAACAGATCTCATCCACACTTTTTCTCTGAAATAATCATTGGTCAAATTATCAGATTGTGTCAAGTGGCTACTTGAACCTACCTCACATGCCAGGCATTTGCAAAGGTTATTTATAGAGTAATTGCGGCTGTGGTGGTGCTGAAAGTCTGTCAGCATTTCCATTCCCGGCTCCTATACTTTGGCAGTACAATATACACTCCAGGCTACAGCCTGATGTGAAGGGTGGATTTTTGTTTTGTAACAAACAATACTTCTCCTTATCTCTGGATTCCTTTCCCTGAAAGCGTTCAAATTTGTTGGTATCTATTATATTTTTATGTTGCTGTTGCTTTAAAAAATATACTATAAATCTTGATTTTTTTGATTTTTTTTTCCATAGCCAAAGATCAAGCAATATTTTCCTGTAGGGAAAAAAGATGTCTAGAGAATTGGAAATGGCAAGTGGCTGCCCCTGTACATTATTAACATCAACGCAGGCTGATGGCTGTATGTGACATGAGGATGTTGTGTTCCTGAGGAGTGTGTGTGACGTGCTCTCCTAGCCATGCAGATGACTATCAGGGAGAGCCCAGGCAGAAAACAACCCAAATCGCCTGGTTACTTGGTGCTGGGGTAACTCTATCCCCAATTGTGGGTGACCCTGGCTGCGGTGTGAGCTCTGTTCTCACAGTTGGATGGAAACATCCTACATCCACACGTTTGAAAGCCCCCCTGCACACATGTCTGTATGTTGAGTGTGGTTGAAGCCACCTTCTTTACAACTGGGAGGTGAGCTAGCAGGGCAGAGGGTGCATAACACCAGGGGCACTGCCTTCTTCCAGTGCTCCCTGCCATCTGTGGGCACTGGGGGAGATGTTTTGCCAGTGTTCTTTTCCTTGCTCACCTCCTCACTCTCATTGTCTGGCCCAAGAGGAATTGCAGTGTCTGGCAGCCCCAGCTCCTTGCCTGTTCTCATACAGAGTCTGGACGTGCATTGATTTTTCCACTTTTCTCAGACTGCACTCATTCGTCATTTTATATTACTGGAGATACCATTAGCAATAAAATAAAAGATGAAAGGTACAGAACCCATTAAAGTGCTTACTTCATGTGTATTAGAGAGTGAGTGAAACAATTAAAAGCACATCAGCTTATAAACATGCTGATACAGTTATTAGCACAGTGAATAACATTCAGAGCATGAGACCAGGGGGTAGAGATGAAATCTCCCCTGTCCTTTCTCCTTCCCTTCCTGGGAAGCAAAGGGAGGGATCTGATATTTCATAACCACATTGAGTGTATGTACCAGTAGGTATTGTAGATGAGTAAGATGAAAAGAAGATTAAATAATAAAGTGAAGGGACATTACACAACAACGAGTCTGCAGTTGGCTTCTACATGAATGAATTTCAGACCCATGATGGTAAAACTAGAGTGACAGGGAGGTTAAATGTGAGAGGAGGAGGTAGCAATACAGCCCTGGAACTAGGTTATAGTAAGCTGGGGAAAGCTTCAACAAAGAAAAGAACAAGTTTGATTATTCCCAGTCACAGAATGATTTAACCAAAATCCTTCTGAGGGCTTGATGAGGATGCTATGAATAAGAATACAGTGTGTATAAATATTAGATGATAAGCAGGCACTCACTCACCTTCCTGAACGCTCCAGTGTAATTTGCAATGGAAAACATCTGCTGATTCTGTTTTGCAGCATTTGTTTTTATTGTCTTTTTCTTTCAGCAACCTTGGGTGATACGCCTGGTGTCTGAAGCCCCAGGTAGTTTCACTCCCATCAGCAAGAGTGAGAACACCTTGTCAATGGCACCAGGTCTCTTCCTGCAGGTTTTAGACCCACTTACTCCAAAGGTAGTGGGCTTGGTGCCTCTGGCGATTAGTAGTCCCCACTGCAGATAGCTTTCTGGCACCTCCAGATAGTGTCCAGGGAAGTCAAGCCTGGTTAGAACCAAAGCATTTTGGAGGCTGATGATGCCAGAGAATTGGCACAGAACAGAAAATTACTGAAAAGTTGTGCTGCTGTTAGCGATGGGAGTTTTTATGAATTGTCTTTTTGATGAGATCAATGTTAAAAAAGCATAGACTTACTGTATTTTGTGTTTCTCTTCCTTTTTTTACTCTGTGATGTTGTGTATAAAATAGCTCCTATGGTGGTAAGGTACTGGATGATAATGTATCGAGATGGGGTGGGTGAGTCAACTGTGCAGAGGTGACACGGTTAGCCCAGCAGACCGCACCACGTGGTACGACAACCAGTCTGCAGCTGCTGATGCACCCTTGCCCTTGCACACTCTCCCCGCCCTGGAGCATAATCGCCTTGGTCAGAATATACAGGGTCATTGGTCCTGTTGGTCGCTGTTTCTATGTGCTTGTGGTTAAGAGCTCAAAAATGCTCGTAAGCCAGCCAGACTCAGTGAAGCGTTACCAATGGTGTCCACAAAATGCTCTCTGGGGCAAACACCCTCCTTTTTTTCCTAGAAAATAGTGCATAGAAATACAGATCTTAACTTTGCCGAAAGATGGTTGACAGATGTTAGGGAGTTTGTCTACATCCACACCTCCATGAGTTTAATTGTATGAGAGCAAAACTCTCTGGTCTGATTTAGCATGTGGTAATACTTATTTACCTAGCTATATGTGTAGAAGCTTGAGTTAAGTCCTATAAAGGATACCTGTATATGAAAATCTACCCCAGGTTCAGAGAACAGATTTATTCATGCTGATCAAAACCTGTTTAATATCTCAGCTATAAGCAAAATGAAAACAACAGTGTGTTTACACTAGGTTTAATAACTCCCCATGGAGCAAAACCATGGTGCTTTGATGCATAAGTTCAATCATGTTTGTGCTTGACAAGGATGCAGATAGCAGAAGTTGAAATAAAAAAAGAACAAAAAGTGTCCTCAAACAAAGTTATTAGTTTGGTGAAAGAATATCTCTGTTGTGGGGGAAATAGATGAAAAGGAAGTGGTCTTCTCATTTTGTCCCATGTTTTAATCTTCTTTTGAACAATAAACAGAGCAGTCTTTCAGCCTTGGATTCAACACAAAGTTTAGCGTGGTGGTAGAAATAACAAGATGGATCTTGCAAGCCTGAGCATGTTCTAAGAAGACTGAGAAGAGATATAGTGTCAGGACATTTCCATGGCCCCAGGGCAGATGGCAGGGTTGAAGCACACGTAAGAGTGGCATGTACGCTCTAGTCTCTCCCAGTGAACAGGAGACAAATGTGCTGGGGAGAGCAAAACACATGCCTCTGGTATGCACATACCTCGGTTCCTGTCGTGAGATCAGGAAGGAAATGCTGACTAACAGAAGAACTCTGAACTGGTTTGTTGGTTTTTGTTACCGATCCCCTTGCATTGAGCAACAGTGACTTTGCATGGACTGACTCACTTTAGATATCCCAAGTATGGAAAAATAACTGAAAGACCCCAAATCTGTCACAAAGCTTGTTTTGATTCAGGTATTTGCCTACTCAAATATTTAATCAGATCACGTCAAAACCAGCTGCATACCCCTTCTGTATGCCTTCTTTGTGTTCTCAGGGAAACTGCCAAATGAGATGATAATTTCCCTTTCTGGTGTGTGAAACAGCAGTGTTGAAACTTTTTAGGTTACCAAAGCATGTGGCGTATCTCAGTGGCAGACAAATCTGCACCCCAGTACAGTCCCAACGAGTTCCTGGATGTGCTGAGCACACTCTGCACATCCCACTCAGACCGTGTGCCTCAGGGAAAGGGACTTCAGGAGCCAGCAGCTCTTGCCCAGAGCAGCTCACGCCCAGAGAGATGTGTTGGGATGGCTGGACCTGGACTGGCTGCTTCCTTGGGCGAGCAACTGGGCAATGGGGTGAGTCAGATGACTTAGGGTGGCAGGAACCTGCCTTGTTTCCCTTTTCACTTCCACATTGTGCAGTGATACTGTGTGGCCACGACAGGGCTGTGCACCCCTGGGAAAGAAGGGGCCAGCAGTTGGCTGTTGTTGCCATCGACGGATTTGGCCCAGTCCTTTGGGTTTCTGGTAAAGAAAGGGAATAGAACAAGGGAAGCACTATGAGGCTGTGGTCAGTTGTGTAGACACTGCTGATAAATGGGCTGTGCGGTGAGCAACACACAGGTCCTGGCGAAATGGTCAGGTGTAGATTCTCAGAGGGGATTTTTGTGGTACCTAACTCCCAAGGGCTGGAAGATATTCTTTAACTTAAAAGATCGTTTATTTATGTTATTTTCTTCTTTTGAACAAATAAGATCATTGGAAATAGGAAACTGCCAAAGAGAAAAACCTTGTGAGTGTGGAAAAGCAGAATAAGAAATAGTGAAAACAGAAGTATGACAATAAGCCAAAGCCAGCTCTTTGCTTTGCTACAACTATTTCTTGACCTGTTGCTTTGCGGCAACTATTTCCTGACCTGTTTATTGTAGTAAGTGCCTATTAATGGGCTGACTTGAGCTCTCAGATTTTTGAGCTCCTACCCCAATATTTATGTCATGGTGAAAACAAAAATCCCAAACCCTCCACCAACTAGTTTGTGGCATTGAAAGTGTTAGCAAGCGCTCATGTAGCAATTA
This sequence comes from Piaya cayana, assembly GCA_013389865.1. Taxonomy (NCBI): domain Eukaryota; kingdom Metazoa; phylum Chordata; class Aves; order Cuculiformes; family Coccyzidae; genus Piaya; species Piaya cayana. The sequence goes on from WAAB01003897.1 coordinate 386,751, forward strand.
AACGTACCCAATGCTTTCTGACTTCACAGATGACAGTCTGCGGTTTGCCTGCCCACCCAAAATGTGTGGGAGGGCAAACCCAAGACTTAGAGCTCTAGCTGCGCTGAGTGTCTCATCACTTTCCTTATCAAGATTTTCACAGTCACTGGGAAAGGGTTGCACCCATCAGCAGGAGACATTCCGGCACAGGAGATGAGATGACTTTCCTACAATTCAAGTTGCTCAGGATTCCTGCATAATCATACTCCATATCGTATCTTGTCTCTTTCTACTGTACACCTTCTCCCTCCTGTGAAATTTTGCATCGTTTCTTCATCTGAATATAAAGGAAACTCACAGGAGAAATCAGGAGTTTAAAGCAAAAAGAAAACATTACAGATCCACAAAGGTTTTAGAGGCATGGCCACGGTTGTTTTACAGTGACCCTGAATGCCTTCTCTTTCAGGAAGCCTTTAACAAAAGTCCCCGACAAAAAGTTAATAGAGCAAACAGTCACAGGACAAAAGGAGTTGTATTTGGTGGCTGAGAAGCACAGGGCAGGAATAGGCTGGCAATTCTCAGCATGCTAACAAGGAGAAGCTTCAAACAGCTTATTTAGAGCAAGTGTTTGAAAAATGTCAGTCTGGAAAAGAGAGGAAACCACTGTGGCCACAAAACTGTACACAACCTGTCATTGGCTCATGACTCAACAGAGGGCTGTGAAGAGCAACAAACGCACCTGACAAGGTGGAGCGAGATGGCAGGAGGGAAATAGTGCTGTTGACAACAGTGGTGTAACGCTTTCAGAGGCTTGGGTCTGCTGGGGTGCTTGCTTGGTAATTGTAGGTAGAGGTGGGCTTCCATTCCCTACGCCCTTAGTTTTTTGGGGGTCAAGTGGTCTACACAGTATTTCTAGCTTTGGAGCTGTGGGCATTCACTTTACCATTTACACTTTTACCTGTGTTTTGAAACAGATGCCTCATCACAAACCTTTTTCTATCTACTCCCTGGAAGTCCTATTGACTTAGTGCTACTGACAGATGACATCTCTTCCTGTTCTTCCCCATCCTTCCTCCTCTTCTTACCGTTACCAACCAGGACTCTCACCTTCTCTCTGGCACCTGCTACGTTGCTTGCCAGTCTAACTGTGTCAGAAAATGTCCTTTGCCTCTAAAGCCTATTTTCCTCTGGTTTCACGAGCTGCTTCAGAGAATCAGAGAGTCAGAAAGCCCCAGTGCTGCAGGATGGGAATCAGCACAATTGCAAGACCAGGGTGTAGATGTGTTGGGATGGCAAAGTGGGTCTTTATCTCAAGGCAGCAGTGACTGTATCTGATTGCAGCTCAGTCATGGTGTTCTGTCAAAGCAAAATCACCTCTATGGCCTGTTGCTGGGGCAGGACTGGGTTGGGTGCTCAAATGGCTGAGCGCTGTACAGCTCTAGCCTAAACTGGGATTTTCCAAAAGAACCAGAAGGATTTGTGAGTGTCTTTTTAAAAAGCAATGTCAGAGCACCACATAATATACCATAGATATTAGGGAAAAAGCAAAATGACTTGGACAATTGAAAAATGAATGAAAGGATATAGTTGACATCTGTGAAGGCATTGTAAGGTAATTTGTCATGCAAGGTACGTTCATTTTAGTGGTAGGCCAGTCTTTCTAGAGTGGATACTGAAACCTGATGATAAACCACTAAAATAATGCAAGACTTCTTGATGGAAAGTTGACAAAAAGTCTGGGCTTTCTCAGTTTGACAGGAGGTGAATTAAAGGGGATGGAGGGAAGCATCCTATGGCACACAAGCAATGCATATAGCACTGCTAAATTAAACATGAAGTGAAACTGAAAGGTAACCATTTCCAGTAAATGGTAAATACTTTTTCAACTATCTGTAAAGTTCATTGTGATGACATATGATGGAAGTAAAGGCATTATTAGGCATTTAGACGTTTACACTAGTAAAATAATATTATTATTCTGTGTAGGATAACTGGAAAATCTAGGGAGGTAAATATTCACATTGCACTTGATAAGCCACTTTGTTTTCCTAATGTAGGTAAATTGGAAACTGTTTTGAAGATCACACTACCCCATAACTACTTAATAAGTTCCTGGCACCTAGAAACATCTAGAATTGGCTGATCTCAAACAGGACACAAAATGTTTTAACCTTCTATGGAAATCCTACTCCTAGCACAATAAAGAAGTCCCATGTGAACATGAATGTGGCAGAAGTCGTGAGCTCATTTTTCTGACATTAAGAACCAAGAATGTTTGAAGGAATGGGTAATGCTCTGACCCCATATGCCCATCTCTGTCTCCAAAAATGGTGATCGTGAGGTGCAGTGACAGTTCTGAGCAGCCATATAAAGGCATCAGGGTAGATTGCAAGACCCATCTCCTCTTCTTCTCAGCTTTAACCCAAGAAATATTGAATAAATAATGTAACCCTGTATTCTAACAGATTCTATCAACAAATGGCACCACAGGCTGATGTGATGTGAAAATCTTCTGGCATATATCACCATAGAGGCTAAGAGAAGAACAGTACCCACCTGTGAACAGCATGAGCCAGGAAACTGAAATTAAGAAGCCTGTTTCATGTTAGATTAGCAGCTGTTAATGGTTTTTTGATCTGCCATTCTGTATGAATTTATAGTAAAGAAATTACTTGTTTGAGGTCCATAAATAATCATAAACAAATGTTGAAACCATAATCTTGCTCCTCCACACAGAGCACGATTTTGCAAACCTTTCAGAAACATCACGTCTTGTTGCATTTGGGTAGAGAAATTAAAGTTGCCTTGAGGCAGCTTTAACTTGTGTGACCGACACTTACAAAGCAAATCACAGTAGGTTTTACTGACCTTGGCAAAATCAGAGGTCATATTTTCACAGATATAAACCCTTTTAGACATATTCCCCTGACATATTCATTGCAAAAAGGTTTCTTTCTGTACCTCTACAGAATGTAATGCATGTCCTCACCTTCATTCTTCTCTCTTCAAAGTATTACTGAGGCTATCGAGAAGGAAATTAAGTTCCTTTTAGAACATTTCAGTACAATTATTCAGGGCAGGATTCTCTGCCATGCTCTTGGGTATTTTTATATTTATGAGTTCTCTTTAAGATTTTAATGGGGCAGCAGCTGGACTAAGATGAACCAAATAGGATACTTAAAGAAAGACTTGGTACATTAGGGGCAGATTTTCATTCTCATTAGCCTTATAATTTTTAATTCTCTAAGCAGCAGCAGTGATTGCAATGTGACTAGTATTTGAGTGAGGTACAAAATAGAGTGAATCCACTTTTCCGAGTCTGACCCTCTCTTATTTCACTAGCAAAGCTGAAAACAAATGGCAGTCATTTCCTGCTAAAGAACAACTGATGGTTGAGAGAGGTTATTGGATCAGATACCTTCATTTTCTCTATAAAACAAGCATCACTGCTAACATTTCAGGTAAAATAAGAAGGGAGACAAAACATGTAGAAAGAATAAGATACAGAGGCTTTGCAAAAGCCTAAGACCAAGTATCTTTCTTCACTTCATGTGTTCTGTGAGTTGCCCCTTTTAGTTCAAAGTAAAAGAGTGCGCAATGCCAAGGCAGGATGGAATGGTATCATAACTGCATGTGGGCTCTTATAAATTTATGGTAAATCTGAAGCAGCTAATGGATATTGGCTTTCAGTGAAAAACGCTGGCTGAGTCCACATTCAGCACAGACTGAGATCAGTTCTTATGGCTCAAGTGATGCAGTATGAGATGATTTTGACTGCCCAGACTGAAGCCTCAGTTAGCTCAGTAGCCAGTCTATAACAATGACTGACAGTGAATAGGAAAATGGTTTTGGAGTGACAGTGATAAAGGTATATTCCCAGCTTCTGACACCCTGAGCCATAGGCGGTGGCTTTGTGCACAATAGCTCAGGATGGCCTTTTCCTATGACTTTGTCCAGTTGCATCCAGTGGCAATTAACTCCTCAGTAAAACCTTTGCTTTGTGAAAAATTGCCACCTTTTTTTTTTTTTTTTTTTTTTTTTTTTTTTTTTTTTATTAATAATTTTTTTTTTTTTTTTTTATTAATTTTTTTTTTTTTTTTTGAACTACCACTTGGCAAGTTCAAAAATTGACACTAGTGTCATATAGGAAAAGTGAATAACCACTCCCTATCCAACTCCTCCATGGCATTCAAGGTTTCTTAGATGCCTGTCATCATCCTGCTCAGTATCTCTACCTAGATGAAAGACTCCTAGGTTGCAGGCTTGCTTCTTGAATTTTCCTTTCCATACTTTTAATAACTTGTGTTGAACGTCTGTTGTTTTTGTAATTGAATTGTACTTTTTTTTAAAGATAGGTGGGACGAGTGGAATTTCATGAATGGTTCAATATGTGGGAATAACAAGGCCTTTTGGTCTCTGTTCCTTTTATAACAGTCCCTGAGATGCTATTTGCTCTTTTGATGCTGGTAAACTCTGAGATAACAGGTTTGTAGAAAAGGTTGTCATAATGCCAAGATTACTTTTCCAAGTGATAACAGCTCAAAACCCACCACTGTATTTCTGAAGTCAGGGTTGCTTTTCCTTGCATGCATAAGTGTTGTGTTTATAGGCAATTAGTTTTGTCTGATGCCTTATTGTCCTGTTGCTTTGTACCATAACACTGAATTGTGAGTCTGCACAACCATCGCTCATTTATACAGCTTCACTGACTTGGTATCATCAATAAACCTCATTGGCTTACTCTCCATTGCCTTTTCTAGGTTGCTAGTGAATATGCTTAATGACACAAGCAGAATAGATCTCTGCAGAACCTTAAGGTTTATTCCTCCTCTTTGTTTAACTTTCATCCATGGGAAAACTTCCCCCTAGTTCAGTATCTTTAAGAGCCCTTAGTAAAGGGTATTGTGAAACTTTGTCAAAAATCCATTCCGACTTCATCAACCAAACGATCTACACATACATTCTCGTTGCCTCCTTTAGAAAAGTTCAATAAATTTGTGAGATGTGGCTTCCCTGCGTGATAGCCATTGTGATTTTTCTCTGTTACAACATATTTTAGTATGTGACTCCTTGCTTTATGCTTTTAAAAACATTTACATTGATATCTCCAGAACAGCTGTTGGTCTTGCTGGTAGGGCAGCTTCCCCTTTGCCCTGTCTATTTCATGAAGCCACATGCCAAGCAGCGATGTCTGAAGCATCAGAAAGAGAAACCTGGAAGGCACAGTCTTTCTGAAGAATGTCCAAGGGATGCAAAGATTGCTACACAGACATTTTCAGGCCTCCTTCCTGGAACTACCATCTGCTAGCAGATATGTGAGCATCAGTTGCTATGGTAGCACACAAAATACTATGTCCAAACCCTGCAAACACAGAGTATAGGTCTAGAGCTGGGCTGTGGACCAAGAATCTCTGCAAAGTCTGGAACGTGAAAGTTTTATCCCCTTCCTGGCCTGTGCAATGACCTTTTTACCGTTGTGTAGTCTCAGGGCCGACAAGGGTTCAGTGGCAGATAGTGTCATCCTGTTTAGGGATGAGAATATGTAAACCTTCTTGTAAAGCAAGCCTTACTCTTGTTTTGCAAATCTCCCAGCGGAGAGGCCTATATTGAGCAACAATGGGCTGCAGTGAGGCATTTTGGTGACTGTTTCCCAGTAAACTTATGCAGCATCCATTGTGCTTGTGCAGCCCATTGCAAAAAATGGATACCATCCCCAGAATGTTGGCTGAATATTGATTTAGCACATGGGGAGAAAAAAAGGAATGAAATAAAAGGCCATTGTAGCATTGTACCACATATAAATAGCTGGGAGGTTAATTTATGTTATTTATGGAAATCTGGAATACTGGGAATGCTCTAATGCTTATCCCAGCTAGACTATCAGTGCAGTTTAAGTTCTTATATGCATGCATCACCATGTTATCTAAATGTCTGTAAGCCCTCTTTAAAAGCAGTCATGCCAGGCTTTAAGCAGACTAGAAAAGGGACCATAAAAGAAAGATCGTTTTCTGTAACTATTTATAAACCTAAAAGGATGCATGTTATACAAGTGAACGTAAGAAATACTTTTATTTACCAAACAAAAAGAGAAAAGTTGCAATGAAAGAAGAAAAAAAGAATCTCTCTTCTCTAAAAGAACAGTTCAGGGTATTTTTTTTAAAAGCCATATATATAGTTCTTCACTTTTTTTTTTTTTTTCTCCTGCTGGAAGGGTACATGTATGACTAACAGAATCTGTCTGAACCAAAGAAAACACTTCAGACCAAGTTGTGTGCTACACGTATTTACCTTACACAAAACACACATTTCTGACTCTATGCAAGGTAATATAAATTAAGAAAAAAAAAGTGCAATATGCATCTCATCTTGTACAATGGCGATAGCCACCCCACTTCTATGAGGGGCACAGTGAGTGGCTCTCAATCCTTCTCTTTTAACAGACTGTGGAAAAGGTGTGTCAAAGAGATCCAATGGTGAAATGACTGTGCGACATCAGCTAAAAATATTCCCTGGTCAAAGCAAAGAGCAGATGAGAATATGACAGAGGTGGGGAGGAGGCAAGCCTGCAATGTGTATAAACAAATGGCCCGGCAACTACTGGAATGTGCACAAAACCATTGTCAGGGATTTCCTACACCTTCAGGGGCTCATTCTTCTGCTGAGATGCACAAACATAGATGATGTTCTGACTGGATATCTCAAAGAGTGTAAAAGAAAAAGCCACCGCTAAATATAGATGGCTGTCACATGCTGCCTTTAGTCACATTTCAATTCATTGTAAACTGCAGCGTGCCTTGCACCATAGTTCTTTTAACCTTAGTGACGTGTTTGAGGCATTTTTTTGTTTGTGTACACCCCTTTTGCTCCTCTAATTTGGATGTGTAAATGTAGATGCTTGGTCAATAAACAGGCAGTTTTGATGGGCCTGTTGAGCTTTATAATGTACAGGCATGTTTGAAACATAGAAAGTGCTAGTGAAAGGGGGAGTGAGTGGATGAGTCACTTTTAAAGCAAAGCAGGCAAACTGGGGAAAAAAAAAGAAGAAAAGAAAAAGATCTGTGCCTTGACTCAGTGCCCAAACTCTTAAGCTGATGCTTCACTGCAGACTCTGAATTTTTATATACTCTTATTTTTCCTCTCATTTGTTCTCTTATTTTTATGGCTTACGTAATGGAGCTTTGATTCATAGAAATCTATTTATATAGCCTAGGATTTGGGCCAAACTCTGAAGTCCTGACTCTGTCTTTCTTAGGCAGAATGGCCATTGTGGGTAAAAATATGAATGAGGTTTGTTAGGACTGTTCGTCCAGGGCTGTATTCCTGGGGACTATGTCTGATCACTCTATAATTCTTATATTCTTGCTAGAGTAGTGATTTAATGCAAGGAACTCCAGGTTGTACTGCAGCTGGAGGACAAATTGCCTGGGACTGACAAGATATCCCAGTTTTTACTGGTGAGACCAATATGAGCCTGTGCTCCCTCCACATGCCCCAAAGCCCGTATTCAGTACTTTAGGTCCCATCTTTTTTGCCTTATTCTTGTCCCTCTATGTCAGTCCTACAGCAGAACAGGTAGGAAGTCACCAACAAAGTGCTTGCTGGGAAAGACCTGACATGAGAATGTGGATGGATTCCTCCTTCCCATGACCTCGGTTTAGGGGGTTTGCTGTGGAGGAAGAACAGCTGGACCACAAGGTACTGGCACCACCCCAGCTACAATATGTGTTTTTGAAGGCTGCAGCTGACTGGTATAATTAAGGGAATCCCACAACTGAAAGGGATCTTGGAAGCAGGGAGAGGGAGCTGGCATCTCCTGGAGCTGCTTTGCTTGGGCAGCTGGGTGTGAGTGGAGTACCAGACGCACTAGGTCCATCTAAGGAGCCAGCGGAGCCAGCTGACTTTTCATCTGACAAGCTGGCAGCGAGGAGAGGGCTGCCAGGGAGAGAGCTCCCCGCTGACACCAAAGTTATTCTTGGGTCTAGATTGAAAGCAACAAGATATACTTCTCTTTGCTGCAATGATGAGGGTGATTTCAAACCCTTCACATGAAAATAGCAACCTGAACCTAATTAAGTAGGTCAGAGGGACAGAATGGAGGGAGGTTGCTTCTCTGTGGAACTATGGTCGGGGGCTGGAGTTTCTGCTCTCTAATACTTTGAACCCCAAAAAATACTCCTCTGGGAGCCAGACATGCCCAGGTGTATTCTTAGCAGACTGCTAATGCCTCTGCTCACCATGTAGCATTTCTTCCAGTTAAAATGCTATTATAATCCTGGGTTTTTATGGCTGCTTGTCAGAATGCAACAACTTTGATACTGCTGCCTCTTGGTCGTATTTGATGATATCACTTTCATATTTTTAGCCAGACTAAGAGATATCAGTGTAATGATTCAGAGGTAAACAGGGAAAGTGCTTTTAGTTTATGCTGTAATTCATGCGCACACACACATATTTATATATAGTGCTCTCTGTGTATCTATCTATATTTGCCTTTTCACTAATTTGTCACAGTTCACAAAGCAAAAGCCATAGCTAAAGTACTCCAGTTTTTGGCAGTACCACAGTAATGAAAGAGCCAAACAAGCAATCCTTAGCTCTTCACTCCCTCAGCTATTATTCTTTGAATGTTGGAGAGAAATGTCATTTGTAAATCCCACTCAATGCTATCATTAGTACTATGCATATGTACTTCCTTTGACAAGTAACCCTACCAGTGAAATCTATAAAGCAGTAAACTTTAAACAGTTTTCTTTTAAGCATGGATAGTTAGTTATTTGGGGCATCTGTCCTTGCTGAACACCCACACTCACTCTTCTCTAAGGTGTTCCAGGTTGGTGACTTACAGCCAAAGAGCCTTGAAATGTTTGACATCTCTTTCCCTAACTATGAACTCCTAATTATCAACTTTCTTTCTGCTCGACAGGCTTTTCCTTTCTCTCCCTTTCTATTTCATTTTCCAGCACAAATTCTGCCTATGGGGCTCAGGCTATGCTCCTCTGCACTTAAGGCCCATCAAATGGATCTGAGCAACACGGTCCAGGACAATGCTGGAATATTTGAGCCTGTTGGCTTCGCCTCCTGCCAGCTCTCCAGGTTCATCATGCAGCGGAGACCAGAGCCACTCCTGAATGATGCCATCCCAGGCCAGGACATCACTTTTGTGGCAGAAATTATCTCTTTTTCATAAGAAAGATGGTGCTCTTCAGGAACGTTTTTCCTCCAAGTTGAAGTGTGTGTCTGGTTATATTGCTACAGGAGGCACTGTGAGGGGTACAAACCATGGAAATAAATCATCAGCCTGGTGGGCAGAGCTATTTTTTTCCCTCAGCCCAGGAATAAGAGCATATTTTCTCCCTCTGATTCTCTTCCAGGCTTCACCGTAACAAGAGGGATGTTAATACTATGAAAGGTACTTTAATTAGAGAGACAGTGTCCCTTGTCTCCATCTGTGCTGAAGTGCAAGGGTTCCAGAAGAAACTCTGGGTCTGAAGTCTGTTAAGGTCCCCCAAATTGCCTTCTGCAGTTAACTTTCTTTCTTCACTGACTCCAGACAGGCCTTTGGGAAACTAGCGTTTGAGGTCAGCCCAGGGAGGAGGCGAAATGTGGCATTTGTGTATACCTCTGCCTGTTGTCCTTCCCATCTGATCGAGGTAACTTGAAACCTTGAAGCCATAGATAGTGATGAAAGGATGGAACAGAAATCCTAGAAGGTAAAAACCACGTTTGCCTAAATTAAGCCACTTTGTGAAATTATTTTTCAAAGTACAATGATGACAATACTGAAAGACAGAATTTAGTAAATGCTTCCAGGCTGAGATTTTTATAAGTCAACCTTAACACCCTTGAATACTACCACAGCTGCCTAGTTCTAAACCCACAAGTTAATAACGGACATTATCACTAATAGATATTTAATGGTAACAACACTAGCAGGTGATACAGCAATAATGAAAATAATGGTCCTTTGCAAATAAAGGATGGGTAATGTCTTTTCATGATAGCTTCATATCACATGGGGCATGGCACAATCACAGCATCTCCACTTTCCAGTGGTTATATGATGAGCAGATTGCAATTCACACACTACATTACATTTTGGTTTCTTTCTGGATGTTGCAAGGGATGCAGGTACAACTAAACTGAGGTAACCCACGAGAAAATTGTGTTTTTAGAAAATCTGACTCCATCTCACTGTAATAATTTTTCTTCCTAGCAAGTATCTTCTTGCATGAGAAATGCAAAATACATGTAGTGGTTCAGAACATGGACCTTTTCATCAGTCAGACAGTTCTTCTGCCCTGTCGTGGCTAGTAAACTTCCCACAGCCCTGACAGCCCCTGCCACGGGATGCGTGGAGGTACCATGGTGGCCTGAAAGATATACTATGCCACAAGGACCTGTGTTCCTTGAGTTGTCTCCTTCCCTGCCCTTACAAAACTCCTATTGCAATTGGGTCACCACTGGAAGAACTCAAACCTCCAGCTGTTTCCTCTCTGTTTGACAAAATGACTTCATCTGATCCTAGAGATGGATAGAAGAAATATCCAGCAACACAAATTTCCCAGACTTAAGTCAGGAGGAGAGAGCAGGTAAGCTGCAATGGGCTCAATCATGCTACCGTGTGCTGGCAGGACATTTCATAAAGTACATCCATCTGCCCCAAATGGTGACCCATATGCATTTTCAACACATTGTCACAAGATGTATATAATAAACAAACAAACAAACAAATAATAATAATAACAATAATGATGAATTACATTAATCCTTTCAGCTGTGGTGCTCCAGTGCTTGAGAGCCTCTGGACTTGTGATTTGCCAGTCTTAAACACAAAATATTCTCATCATATGGGAAAAGCAATTGTGCTGTGCAAAGGATTTGATGGTTTTTAGTAGCAATGGAGTGCTGCAGAAAGCCCTGCTTCCTTCAGACTCAGGTACCTGAGAACAACACCATTTGTTCTACCTATAGTGGTTGCCTCCTTCGCCCCAAAGCATGCTAGGCAGTTTTGTTGTTGGCAAATCTGGTCAGTCTTATGGGTTGCTGTATGCGGATGTTTATAGGAGAGCTATTAGGGTGAGCACAAACTTGCTAAAAAAATAGCTTGTCTTCACTTTGTGGAGCCATGACTTTCTCCATATGCTTGCACAATATTGTTAAAATCTAGACACACAGGGGTTGGCAGAAGGCAAAATCAATAGCAACGTGGCTTGTAGATATCAGTTATAAAATTTATATATAACAGCCACCAAGTTTTTTAAGCTCTCTGCTCTAGCCCTAAGCAAATGTTCACTAATACCAGCAAAATGAATTCAGGCCTTATAAAACCTCACAGTCATATATGTGCTTACTTTAGCTTTCTTCTCTATCCTCCACTACTGCTGCATTTGTCTTTACCCTATAGTAATAGCTGCAAGCTTATCTGTGGTCCTAGTAAATTTTTTCCTGACAATGAGGAGTCTGTTGGTGCTTCTAGGAGAGCAAGTGTTTAATAGCTTTTAGGGTTTGTAGAGAAATCCCTGCTGGGTATTTAACCTACATTTGTTTGCAATTTACAGGAGCGTTCAGGTCTAAGTCTGTTGTTAAAGACAAAAATGCGGTAACTGTAGTAATGCAATAGGATTTAGCTGAACTGCTCTAAGGGCTATAGTAACAAAATTTGTAGTATCTTTTCATGGAGATCACAAAGTCTTGAAGTAGAGATGAGATTATTGTACAAGCTGAACTTCCTTGCAATTGATAGCCTTACATTTCCCCAGTTAGCAGCTCATTTTAATTGTAAAGGAAGATGTGCTCTGTCCTAAACTCAGCTTTTGACTGACAAATTGAACACCATGTGGGCAATATTAGTCCCTGGCAGCCCTTGGCAGGTTGATGAGAGAAGCAAATTCTGCAAAACAGGGCAACAAAGGCAAGTGACAAGCCACACAATGCAGTTTTTGTCTGCATGTATGTGAAGTTCATTGTCAGAAGCCATCTTTTCCTCCAACTGTAGGAGAAAGCTGTGATTGTGGAAATTTCCAGCAATGATTTTGAAGTAACAGGGGCTTTAGCACATCTAGGCAGAAACACTGGATGTTCAAAGGGACCAAAAAGGAAGGCCACCTAAAGCCCAAGAAACTGGAGCAAAGGAGGATAAACACACAAATTCTCTTCATAAAGACAACAGCTGAGCAGCTATGATTCTCTTGTAACTCTCAGCACCCTAAACTCTGCTGCCAGGTTTGCTGTAGCATAAATTCAGTGCTTGGTGCTGCATCTCATAACAAGGAACTGGTTAAAGGCAGGGCAATCTTTTACAATTCTTTTAAAGAATTTTGCCTAGAAATTGTCTGCTTAGGAACATTTTTGCATGCTATGGTCCTGTCTGTGCTTTCAATGTGAGTCTGTAGTTTCACATCTAGAAAGCAAGTACAGAACATCTGTAGGGCCATATATAAATAGTTACATAAATAGCTAACAGTGGACAGAGCAATTGCTTTCAGGAATCGGGTAATTGCTGGACAAGTTACCTGAAAGAAAATCTTGCTCCTCTTTCCTGAGAAAGGTGTAACAGTCTTTCTGGCATAACTATTTTCAGATATTAGCGGAAGCACTGTTTTTTTTCCCAAATGACCTATGTAATTAGCATTTTCCCTTTAAATAAACATGCCAAGTTTATGTCTTGCAGATTTCTTGTTCATACTCCACCTATATATAACCTTTCCTAGTTGTCTGAGTAGTTTTTTCGAATCAGCATTTTAACATTTTTATTGCAGCAGGAGATTTACTGCAGCAGTCGTTTCCTTAGCCCATCGCCTCCATCATCACTTTTTTCTTTGCTGGCTCCATTCTCTCTGTGATGATCACATCCTTATATTGGTTCTTGTCTCTTTGTGATATCAGGCAGAAATAATTTCTCCTCACTTACAAGTTTTATTAGAGCCGATCACGACACTGCCCATAAACCCTCATTCTCTTTTAGGAGGGTAACTTCTACCTTTATCAATGACAAGCAAGCACCTCTGCTATTTTCTCCTCAGGCTTGGGAGGAACTCCTCATTAAAAATGTGCACTGCTCTCTCCCTTTCTTCCAGCCCCTGTTTTCAGAAAGACTCTTCTTTGAACACCACAGGCAAAAATCTTGTCAGCTGTTTGTCAGACCCACAGGATGGTTAAAATTTTCCTACACTCTCTTGTATACCCTATCTCTGGGCCTAGGGTTTTATGTGTTCTGGCAGGGTCTGCGTTTTTGTGCATGGAATGCAGTGGGGATCCCAAGTCTGTGACAGCCACCAGTGACTCATTGTATGGGAGCATGCCTAGGCAAGAGGAGAGGAAGGGAGGGGAAAGTATACAGAGATTTTTAGAAGCTCCTTTCCTTCCCTTTAAACACTCTATTTGATACACAGCACCTTCTCTCCAGGGGATTGCCATGTAAACCTCACAGACATTTACTTCAGCCCCCAGCTCTGGCCTGGCTTTCTCCAGGAATGCAGCAAACTACACAGGATTCTTTCAGATATTGCTTCACACTCTGAAATAAGGCAGTGCTTTTGAGTGGAAAACCCAAGTCAGCCTCAAAGAATTGGGAATTTGGTTGGTAGCCAACTCCTTTGAGCAGCTCTGCTTTTCACATCACCCTGCCCACACTTTCCCTTTAGGCTTAGTCCTGAGGAAAGTTAGTTTCTTGCTTTCTCCAGGAGTTTTACTTTTTCTGAACAGTGCAGCATTTTACTGTCAGGTGCATCGTCCCTCTGTTATTATCTATAAGGGGAGAAGCAGCACACGCAAGAGAGAAAAAGTGTGTTGTGAAGGACAGTTTATAAATGACTTCAGTGAGGCAGTGATGTGTCATTCTGGCAGAGAGCCCATTAAAGAGGAAGCGCTGCTCTTGAATGCGTTCAGCTGGGGTTTCTGAGAACTCCTTTATACCCATTCATTATCCATTTCACATTCTGGAAGTGGATGGTTATGTTTGCCTATGTGACGCAGATCTTAATAGTTTTCTGCAGTACTACATCATTTAGCTCTCAGCTAATACAAAACCAAGCTAGTAATTAACATTAAATGCTGAGAAATGGATCTGATGTGATGAACACTCAGCACATAATGAGAACGCTGTGATTTCTTGCTTGGAAGCCATCGTGGTCTTACAACATAACCAGCTGTTAGAGATGCCCAAACAGAGCTGGAATTAACAATAGGATCTGGTTACACTTGCAAACCTAATTGTTGCCAGTCTTGTAGAAGTTGCACTCTTGGGTTCCACTTCAATGGATAACAGCTCTGGCATCTATTGTCATTTCATAATGGTGTAATGCTATTTATGCCACAGAAATCCCAGCTGAGCCATGAATTACATACAGATCAGGCACACCATGGAGAAAAGGAGCTGTGTCAGGGGACAAGGCTTGCAAGTGACTGCTCTGCAAGGCCAGCTCGTACACTGTGGAGTGGGATAGTGTAAGTCAACCATAATAATTAATAATAAAACAATTTGTTAGAAGAGCCATAAAAGGGCCAGCAGAACTGGAATCTGAGCATGCCAGACACTGCAAAACCAGTAGCTGGTTCTTGTTGGACAAATAGACAGACAAAACTAGGGGCTAGGCATCCCTCTTGATGCCACTAAGAAAAGGGATGTCAAGAGGAGGTAAATAATGCTGCAGCCCTTCTGGCTCCTGATGCTGCCTGGGTGGCAGTGAGTGAGAGGTCTCCTGCAGGAGTGTAGCCTCCTTGAGGTCCAGGACTAGGGTATCAAATGTCCTGGGTTGAGCCCTGAATGTGAGGGCATGTTTCCAGCAACCCATTTTTTCAGAACAAGCTGAAGAGGGGAAAAGCCCCACTTTCTCTCCCCCAAAAAACACTGCTGCAGACCCCCACTGGGGCAGAGGTGGGGAGGAGAGATCATGACCCCCAGCCCACCAGGTGCCCCGTCACCCTATCTCTCTTCAACCTGGATGCTTTGTGCTTGTGACAGGGGAGGAGAGGTAACACAAAGCGATGGGTGGAAAATAGGCAGAGTAAGGTGGCTCCAGTTCTCAAAATATCTTCATCTAGCTCTGGGTCCAGGCAAAAATAGGATGCAATATTCCGGCACAGCAAATAATGTGATGGCAGCAAATATGAGGCCACTTGCATACTTCTTGTGTGATTTGTGTTTTGGCTTTGGATTTTGGGGGATTCTTTTGTACTGCTGTATCTTCAGTTGGGAATGCTCAATCCATGGGGAAATAAAAGACGAGTGGAAGGAGAGGATAAGGAATTAGAAAAAGAGAGAAATGGGTGAGGAGAAAAGCAGAGAATGAACTCGAGGTAAAGAGATCACAAGTACTTTACATAGATTTGAAACAAAAAGCTTATTAACCCAGGGCAGAGAAAATCCAACCTGTACTGTGGAAAATTTTGAGAGCACTGTATCAGACTTGAGCCTCAGCCTGACCAAAATGTTCCACAACCATATCAGGCAGATAATAAAATTCTTATAAAAGTCCACACACAGTAGTGGCTTGGAATATACAGTGATATGAATCCAAAGAGATTAAAAATAGATATGATGCTGATGAGTATTCACTTGATTTACCTTGGAAAAATTAAGTATTATTGCCTTGATTCCACTAAAATCAGAATTGTCTCAAACCCAAAGGCTGGATCACAAAACTTGCCTCCTTGGTGAGTGCACAGCAGTTCCTTGGTGGATTTTAACTTGTAGCTTACTGTGTAGTATTTTGTTTTCCTCTTTTCTGATAGAAGTATGCTTTTTAAGCTAGCATAAACTCAGCTGGATAGAAAATTTTCTACCAGTTATACGATGCTGAACATCAGATATCCTACTTCATGTCCATCTTTTTGGGGCTTCTGCCTTTGCTTTGTGTAGCGTTAAGAATTGCTATTGCTTAAAATAGCCTGCAGTTGAAACAGCAGGCATTTATAATACACCAACAGTCCCCTCCTTGACTAAATTAATCCCAAATTACAGAGAAACAGGTTCTCAAGGGGGAATTCTTCATGTAACCCTTCAACCAGCCTTTCTTTTCTCTGTGCTTTTATTTTTCAGTTTTTAGTGTAAAAATGCCGCAGTCATGATCTGTCTTGTTTGTATGCCGCTAATTCCATTTCCCAGCTTTGCTCATTTCCCCTTGAGCTATTTGATCCAAAATGCACTAAGGAAAAATAAAAATATTTGAGTCTAGTGGGGTAGTGTCAGCTTTGGGTCTGCAGTATAAAGGGGGAAAGGATAATCTCTGGCAATGTGCCTTCATGCTCATTCTGCAATGGCACATATTCATTTTTAATCTATTAATTTTCTAAATTATTCATGTCAGAGAAATAGAATAAAGAGAGGAAAAGCAACAACTTTCAGTACCTGAGCAGCTAATGGTCTCTTTACCTTCCTGGTATGCCCTAGTTCTCCTTCTCTCCACCCCAGTACAGTTGTGGGCACAGCTCTGAATGGGCATAAGTTATCTGGCAGCACCAGAGGTGCCCATATCTAATGCTCTTGAGGTTGAGGTTTGCAGACATCCCAGTGCTGGTGTCAACAGCAAATTCAGGAGCCTCTTCAGCCACCCTTTTCCACCCATCCCCTCAGCTGCGCTGAAAGAGCTGCTTCTAGGTCCACATTGTAAATTAGAATCAGGCATCTCTTCTGTTTGAAAGAAAAAACCTGCATATTTATTTATATTTGGGGCTCTTAGGTCTAGAAGAAGACATAGTACACTAACAGTTATGTTGGTATAGATGACAGGACAGTTTGCTGTGGTGTGAGGGTGGGAAACAGGGTAGGGTTGCTTTGTGCCAGTGTTGTTACTGGAGCTTCTGGAGTGCTACAGCACAGCCCAAGTCCGTCTCTGCATGAGAGGTGTAGAGCACCCAGACCAGAGCAGGTAGGGGACAGGGGCTGGTGGGGTGGCAGAGGGAATGGAGCAGCTTTGAAGGTATGTGGCTTTCCTAAGTATTCCTTGGTAGCTGGCTCAGGTGCCTCCACAGCAGGGATGATTGTACTTACCATGTGCCAACTTGTTACATATACATATGTGCAAAGGATGGACTAAGGATTTTTAGAATCATCTTAGGAAAACTGCCAAAATTTAACTAAAAGTACTCACAGAACGGATGCAGTGCATGGAGAGAGCTATGATTTGGTGAATCAGGTGAGGATTTTCTTTTACAACACCTTATTTTAGAAGTGTCCGTAGTTCATGTGCATGTAGGTAACATTGCGCAGACTTGGCCTCTGGCTTCTTCACCCACTGCTCTATCTGTCAAGTGGGAGCTGCTGTTACCTTAAGATGCTATACAGATCAAAAGCAGCTAGTTAAATATGCGTACAGATTTTCAGAGCCACAACTGTGTGTCTCTGTGTATTTGGGTGACACACAGCACAGCTGATGCTGATCTTGATTGTGCCTTTTTTACATTACCGTCAAACAAACAATGAAAAGAGCCATGAACGACATCCTCTAAGGTATTGCTGTCTGCATGCCGTCTCCCCGCTTGATTTCTTCAGGTTGGCAAGACTGTAAAAGCAATCCTCCGCAGGAGCTTTTGTTTTAAATTAAAGATGCTACAAGACTATTGTGTCATGAGGCATCATGAAAAATATCCTTTCAGGAGATCAAATTGACACTTCCACCCTGCAAATGCACAGTCCAACAGCTACACATTGCTAATGTTTGTGTAGGCACTGCATAAAGTCCTCGAGGGCAAGCAGGGAGGTACCGCTTTGTTCTCTCACCTGCACTGAATAAAGAGTGTTATCGGTGCACTGATAAATCCTGCCACAGAGTTTTGTTACGCTTGGAAGGAAAATAATATGGTGTGTTACAAAGCCTGGTAGGTGATAAGAAAAAAAAAGGTTGCTTTGTTTTTTTTTCAAACAGTGATTGTTTTGCGCATAGGCATCCATGTAAGGGGATACAACAGCCATGAAGATGGCCTGTTGAGGAGATTAATGTCCCACATTTAGAGACCTGACTTCAAACACCCTGCTCTGCCTCTTGTTTTCTGAGCTATCTTCAACATGGTCTTCAGGTAAAACAGTGCCCCTGCTCGGACATTCAAGCCTAGTTTTCTTCATTGCCTGGGTGTCAAAGCAGCTTGCACTTCAGGTAGGATCTCTGGGGGTGCAACCTCTAAGAAAGCTGGCTTTACGTTGTTTTCCCCACATTAACTCCTGGGAAGGTGGATAGTGTTCTGCAGCGCCTTCTCCTGTGTTTGCTCTGAATCCTCCTGCACGCAGCCTTGAAGCTATAGCCATGAGAAAACTGTGTGATGAGATTCATCACATCCTCATGCAACTTCATGCATTTTACCCACTAAGACTCCGCCACTGCCTTGGACAACCTGTTGCAATTCTTTACCACTCTTGTTGACTGCAGCAAGTAAATGACATCCTGGTTGTGAGTGAGAAGGTCTGGAAAGAATTTCATTTGGAAGAGATTTCCTGAAAGTCAAATACTTAAGCAATGGGTTACATCTGGATTGTTAATGTGCTCAGCAAGTCCCTGAGGAGTAGCAATCCAGTCAGTTCTGAGGTTACTTGCCAGCAATATCTTTGCTCTGCACCATGCTATGCAAGAGCATGACTACACAGCTGCAGTTGTCCCCCACACTGCCTTGGTGAGCAGAGAGGGGTTATGCAGTCCAGTCTCACCATTGTGAACCTGAAGGCTCTGTCTAGGTAGCCCCATCTGTGGGATACTGGCCACAGAGCCAGGCAGGCCAGCTGACAGTTACGGGCCAGGTTGGTAAAAGATAGCATGAAAAATAAGAACAGGATGCAAGGGAAGACCATCAGACTATTTTCTGGATTTTTCCACCTCTTCGATTTTCTTTTGGTAGGATAAACTCTCTTGTCTCTGTTCTTTTACGGATGATGGCAACAAATCCACTTTACCCAGAAGACGGATATATAGCTCATAATCTGGATTTGAGAACTGACACAGTAAATCAGAAAGGTCTACTGGCTCTAAATTTTTATTTATCGCACTTCTGCAGACCCCAAGTAAGTGCTAAAAAGGCAGACTATATTTCTTTATTTTAATGTTTTGGCCACATAACATGCAGCAACTTATTCCAACCATAAACCAATGATGGTGTGGGCACATTTAATCTTCGGGGATTCCAAATAGCTGTTGTAATAGAGAATGACCAGTCCTTCAGTATGTGGTCTGTGCCTAATCTGGGCTGGCTCAAATGAAAAAGTGATATGAAAATACTTCGGTATCTGTGGATTCCCCAGTGAGGAAGTCTGGAATTTTTGTAAAAGTTTTATTCTATGTTTAGTTCTTAATAGCAGAAAGCAATTAAATGTGGGTTAGTTTTCAGGTTTACTCCTTGCCAGTAACCTCTCTGCAGGAAACCATTACAAATTTTTGCATTTGAGAACAGAATTTTTTTTGCATTTGACAATGGCAAAATATTTTTGCACTTTACAACATCTGCTTGTTATTTTGATTGAAGGGGCCTTGGGCAAGCCCTTAGTTCACTCGCTGTCTCACATTTCATCTTTGAGAATAACTGAGGTTCATGATCAATGCCCTGAATTTAACAGATCTCAGCTTGATGGAAGCAGCCTCTAGAGATTTTTGGAGGTCCTACTACAGAGAAGAGCAGTCTGCACGTGGTCCTCTGATAATAACGTGGATGGTGTCATTGCTCTCTTTATTAAATGGCTTTTTTCTGCTCACATGTATCAACATAGTTGTTGTAGTCTGAGGTGAATTGGAGTCAGTTTTGTGACTGAGTTTGTGTATGTAACTTCCTTTCTCTAAAAATTAACTGCATGTTTTTGAGACAGTGTTCTTCTCTAAAGTGATAACATGGAGCATTGACATACAAAAAGACCAAGGCCATCCTCAAGCTGGTGGAAAAGGAGCTGCACCTGTGAGGAGGGGTGAGTAGGGCAGGTGACCCTGAACTGTCCAGCAGAGTGTCCCCTCCGATAAATGTCATACATAGTATAAATTTGAGAGGTCATGAGAGTCTTGCTCTCTTCTGTGATGGCCAATGAGCAGCGAGGAAGTTGTTTATTTGGTTGCTCCTGATTCCAGGCCTGTGAGTTCCTGAATCCAGTTCCTGAGCCCAGCTGCCTCCTAGCCACAGAGCCACCCCCTCGTGTCTGCTCTGCAGAATTTGTGGTGATGTATAGTCATTGACGGGTGGGGGTGAAATCTCATGTATTTTAATATATTTTACTACCTGCTAATTATTTTCATTGTTATTGTTATCATCATTTCATTAAAGCTGTAGTTCTAGTCTGCAATCCATAAGTCTTTTTCCTCTCATTCCCTTCTCCCCTTTTGCTGCAGGGTGTGAGGGGAAGAGGGATTTCGGGGGGTCAGCTGCATGGAGTTAGCTGCTGAGTTTGGCTGAGTGGGGCTAAACTGTGACACTACTACAGCAGCATGGTGGTGGTAACCTTCAGCAGTGGCCTTACCAAAATGTGTGGGCACTGCTTCAACCTTCTGCTGTGAACATAATGAAAAATAACAATGCTCTGGTACCTCAGAGAGACATTGCATTTGTGTTTGTAAGGTTTTCTACAACGGCAGGTAAGTAATTATCTAAGTAAGGGAAACTAAGTACCTAACACAAGTAGATGAATTTTCTCATTTGCTTTGCCTCATTTCAAGTTGGACTAATTCCAATCACCAATAGCAATTCTTCCTCTCCTTAAAAAAATCAATACTCCACTAAATTATTTTGATTTTGAACTCCAAACGTGAACGTTTTATTGCATAATGACACCTACCTCAAATCCAGGCAATCTTTTACCCTGAAAGCCTGAGAATTTTAGGGAATGACATTTGATGATGTTGAGAAGAGCTTAAAATGAGTTATGTTGGGTATTTTGATCTAAAGGTTCTGAAAAGCATAGATAAAAAAACTTGAAAGAAATATTCTGTCAAATGCAGCACAGAATGTACATTGATATGGCATAAATGGATCATCTCCTCCCCCTGGAAATATGATGTGACAATTTAGTCGTCTAGTATAAGATCTGTTTACAGAACCGATCAGACCACACCCTATGGAAGTCACCTGCTCGTATCTTAATTACATCTTCTAGTCTGGCACCAGAGCCACCCTCACTGTGTGTCTGCAAGCAGCTCATTTCCTAGTGCTGTCAGACCTTATCTATAGAAAGGAGTGGAAGCAGTGGAAAGTAAACAGTCATGTTCTGGCAGAAAGTCCAGAAAACAGTGATGGGGCTTGCGAGACTGTTGCTGTCAGATTTCCAGCACTCAGGATGGACGTTCCCAGGTACGCTTCCACCACACCATGAGATAGAGCAGGGTGGGAGACCACTGGCTCAGTGTGAGCTCCAGAAATGCATCGGGACTTGCAAGCTTGAGCTGGGTTGTCATCTTCCCCTGCATGGCCACTGCCAACAGTTGAGGCAGAGTGATCTAAAGATTGCTGTAGGACTGCCATGACTAAAAGTTTAAACTTAGCAACGCTGATCACTGCCAGCATTGGTCTGGTGGCCCACTTAAAGGCTGAACGAAGCATCCTTCCTGTAAGCTACGTGACACATCAGGGCAATGGCTTATTTACATTTTTATCCATTTCCTTACATGAGGATGACAAGTTTACTGAGTCAAACTGTGAATCTTTTGTTCAGAGTGGCAGTGTCTCTACTTGACTTGAGGGGAGCTTTGCCAGGATAAATCCTGAGTGAAAAAGGAGGCAGGGCTTCAGGTTTTGATGGAATGTTTTAATTGACATTTTAAGTTGAAGAACATTTGCAAGGGGACTTTGAGAGAAAGAAATATTTTTGTGGTAAATATAACAATTTAGGATGGAAATTAAGTTGCAGAATTGTTGCTTTGTGTGCTAAATCTTATCGCACGCAGCTAGTCTTTGACTAGTAGAGTGGGTGAGATTAATAATGATTTCAATATAACTGAAATATTTTTGGGGGGGTTTTGCACTGCCTACAGATATCTCAGTTGGACTTTTAGCCACCTTGTCTAACCATTTTTAATATGTGATCACAAATGCTTAAACTATAACAAGTACATAACACTATTTCATGTTAATCACTCATTTCTAGACATCTAGAATAATAAAAGCTGATCAGGACATAAGGCCTCCTTTCATAAGATCTCCTGTACAAATATCTTATGAAAACAAAGGCATAATGAAGGTACTATTTTCTCTTCACATCATTTGAACATGCCACAGAGATAGAAAGAAAGAAAATTTTACCGAATAAGGAGAAGAGGAAAGCTTTTAAGTGGGTCCCAAGTGGATTTCTTTTCCAAATGGATCTTATTTGTCACTGCATTAACACAGAAAAAGAGAGCAAAGGTGGGATCTTGCTGCAGCCCTGCTTCTAGGCACATCTCAAATTAGAACTGCCACTTTACAGCTTTGTGCAGTGGCAGGGGTGGAAGACATGACACCTACAATGAGTTGGTGAGAGAAAGCCTGAGTCAACTGTGCAGTGTCCACCAATAACCCACTTGGTAGCATCGTATCAGTGCTTTGTGTTCTTGCTCAGGGTTTCCACTCTTACAGACTCTCATTGCCTGCGTCCTCACGTATATTGTGTTCACATCTTATTGCCCATCAGATCTTTGAAAGAAGGATGTTTGGGTTTTTTTTATCTGTAACAGAGGTGTAGTGTCTTGTCATGTTAGGCTGTAGTTCTCATTAGTGCTTACAAATCCAGCTGCAATAAGAGTAAATCTTCCTGCAGCTGTCAATGAGATCACTAGAACTGGATCTGGGATCATGAGGGGAAAGGTGAGATGTGGGCTTTGTAAATGATGTTTCAAACATCGGGAAAGACCTAGATGTATGAAGTATCCTGCATCCCTGCGAGAGGGCCCTTGTCTCCTGCCATCCTCCCCACGTCTGGAAGTGGAAGGGGACCTGGTAAGACCAAGTGAAAGAAATGAGGCAAAATGAGCGAATGTAATTAAAATTATCCAGTGGACCTAAATAAAAATGTACTGAGCAGTCTTGGCTGAGAGAGAGACATTTTTCACACTAATGGCCACATGGCTTCTTAAGTAGAAGAAGCAAGGTCATTTACTTCACAGGAAAAAAAGAAGTCTATGAGATCATTTATAACATTACTCACAACCATTATCTATCCCAAATCATTCTTATGTCTTGTCTGTGATATTGGCTGCCTTGCAGTGCTCTGAGTCTCTCTTAACATAAGCCCCTTATTCCTTAATGGCATACCAGCTGAAATATTTAAAGCATTTGCAGACAAATGTATCTAATTGTATCCTAGATGCAGTAAGGCCCATGGGAATGCTAACTGCTGCCACAGTCACATTTACCTGCCTGGGGAGAGGCTGTATTTTCAGTAAAAACTCTGTCAAATACAGGTTGGTTAGTAAGAAAATGCTTTACCACAAACAGAGCATATTTAGGCTCATATCCTCTGGGTGATGAAAACTTCCTGACCTCTCTCACAGTCTGCTGACTCACTGCACCCTGGTGAGAGGGCTTCACCAACTGAAGGATAAGCAGCACTCAACTCACCTCAGATTAGCCATTGAGGTCCCCCTTTGCCTGAAGAAAGGGATGCACTGTGGTCTGGGTTGTGCTTCAAGAGGCTCCTCTGTTCAAAACTGGCCCCAAGTGTGTGATTACACACAAGAGCAAGAAAGACAGACCTGAATATTCACTCAGGAAGGTCAGGCCATGAAAGAAAAAGAAATCTTCATTGGCTTTGAGCCATGCAGTTTCTTGTGTGATTTGTACGCAAGTCCCATTTGCCATCCCTATGTGAGACAATCCTCAACCTTGAAAAGTGTGGCAAGGGCTTTTCATGTGTGACCCTAGCAGAAATCTTCAGACTTGAACCACCATCACAGCTTGCTGATCTTGTGAACAACTTCAATAGTCTCTTGTCTGTGTACAGCTTTTAGTGGTTAGGGTAGCAATTGTGGAATGATGCCTGGTCTGCTACTGGAGGGGCTGGTAAGGATGTTGAATATTTTTTCCTCACCCACTGCCTTTACTGTGAATCCTATCCCACGCTTTCCAAAAACATTTTCTTTGACTCTGATTCTGATTCCATTCTGAAGAGCAAGACTGATGCACTGCAGGGCCCTGGGGGAGTATTGGAGGCCAGAAGGCCAAATTTTCTTCAAGGATCTGGCACAGTTTCTTCCTCTGACTGGGGCTAGCAAGCAGGTCCTATTTACCATTGCCAGGGACACAAGAAATGGTGATGTGTCTGTGTGAAGTAGGGCATAGAAGAAGAAAAACACTCTTTGGTGTGTCCAAATGTTGAGGAAATTTCAACTACTTCTCCGGACTTCTGCAAACAGCCCAGTGAACCTTGCTCATCCCCTGGCACATTCAAAATGACCACTGCATTAATGAGACATTATTTAAAGAGCAGACGACTGTGGAAACCTTTGGCAAGAAAACATGTGGGAGAAAAAGCAATTGCAACTTCTGGCTAACATGAAGCAGACTGTTTGAAAATTGTGCCCAGAAAGTTTTGAAGGGAAAATATTATAAGTGGTGCCCTAGATTATTTCATGTGAGACATTAAGATTTTTGCTGGTAATGACTATTGCTTTTCCTATGCTACTGTCAGTGTCCTAAACTGATACAAGGGCAAAAATAAATTGCCTTGCTCAGCTCTTATAACTGTGAAAAAGCACAACATGTTCCCCAGAGTAAAAGTGGTTGAATGATCTACTCTAAGAAACATGACTCCAACTATTTAGTGGCAGCCATCTCAGATCACTGTGGTGCTGTCTCAATTAAAAAAAAATACATTGCAAGGTGCAGGGATAGGAGCTGAGAACACTGTGAATGAGCATGAGTTGGTCCTAAACCTGGGTTAAGACTCACAAACAAAGAATTAAGGAGCTGGTAAGGCAGAAACACTGTGTTCTCATTATCTGCCAGTGGTTGCACATCTGCACTAAAAGTCAGCGAAAGGGCATTTTTTGTACATTTGTACATTGTGTAATAAGATAAGAATAAAACTCATTCACATTTATCTAAAATTTCTCAGAACGGTTGCAGTCCATGTAGACACAGCTGACTTTATAAAATGTGGAAGTCTGAGTCACACTGGCAGATTGTACATGGCAAGGAAACTAATCTGATGTAGTAGAAATATTTACAAGCTCAGTAACCCTTCTTCCTCCACTCTCCTCTGCTGTAAAAAGCCACATAAGGCCATGGATCAAAGTGATGCATTGGCAGCATCCTGAACACTGAAACAATAACAACCCTGACTTCCTCAGATGCCAGTATTATGAGTTACCAGAGGATATTTGCATTCACTGAAGAAGGAGGTAATATAATCATATGCATCAAAGACTCAAAGCGGAGCTAGAATACCACCAACTCTTATCACTAAAATATTGCTAAGCATGATTAAACACGGTTCAGTAGAAATATCAGAAGCTGACTAGCCAGTGGGATCAAAAAAATAGCAAACAGTTCAGAGATGTGTACTCAGTTAATGCTTACCAGATGCAATCAATTTAGGGTAATATTCCGTTCCAGTTCTTAATTCATATCTTTATGAAATGAGTACAGATACACTCCTCTTATGTCTAACAGATTTCCTGCTGCTGTTTTTTTCTTTCTTTTCCAAGCAACACACCACCTTCAGTTTCTTGAACTCTTCATCACTCCCTAAGAAAGCCGGAGGTTCCTTCCACGTAAAAAATTTGCTGTTGTTACCTGAGCAGATCTCAGATTTGTTGAGGGTAAATGTGATGATAGAACACATTTAGGGTTTTGTAAGTCACGTAACTTAACTGCACATGATGTTGTAAGAATAAACTAGAAGTTCAAAGTAAAAAGAGCCCCTGTTAAACGAATTAAATGTTGCCTGTAAATGATAATTTGTCACCTATGTTATGTTTCTCACAGGGTCCCACAAGTCTCCTTTCTGGTCCTGGTGGAAAATCTTGGAATGACAAAAAAAATTGTGAAGAAGCATTAGGAATAGATCAGCTAGAAAAATTCATCTGGATTACTTGTTAAAAGAAGCTCAGTTAAACAGCATACATTTTGATAGCCAAAAGAAAGTCCATGAAGCTAGGGATAAACAAAGGCAGCTTACCTACAGGAACAGGGAATTTATTCTAGAAAGTGGTGGTTTAGTAGAGGATTTAGGTGAATAGGCTGGTCACCAAGCCTATGGGAGCTCTCAGGGTAATTCATAGCGTAACAGTGCGTTTGAATCTCAAAGAAGAGCAGTGATATATTTAGCTGCCCTACAAACGTGCTGGGGAAAGCTCAGACAAAAGCAACAAGAGTGATCAGAGGTCTAGTAAATGTGAAGTCAGGGGACAAACTGAAAATTGAGACTATGCCTAGTCTGGAAAAGGGAAGACTAGACAACAGCCTTCAAATGCATAAAATGCAGCTGCAACAGAGACCGTAATAAAGTGTTGTGCACATCAGCTGGCAGTAGAACAAGAAGTAACAAGCTTAACTTGCAGCAAAGAAGATTTATGTTAGCCATCAAAAAAATTTGCTAATGATAAGGACCATCGACCACTGGAACGTATTTTGAATCTCATGAGGTTCAACAGGGCCACGTGCAAGGTCCTACACCTGGGTTGGGGCAGTCCATGTTTTCAATACAGGATGGGGGCTGATGTGATTTAAAGCAGATCTGCTGTCAATGCACGCTAACAGCCCAGAAGGCCAGCAGTATCCTCGGCTGCATCCAAAGAAGTGTGGCAGGCAGATTGAGGGAGGTGATTTTGCCCCTCTGTTCTGCTGCTGTAAGACCCCACCTGGAGTACTGTGTCCAGTTCTGGAACCCTCAATGTAAGAAGGATATGGAGCTGTTGGAATGGGTCCAGAGGAGGCTACAAGGACGATCAGAGGGCTGGAGCACCTCCCATACAAGGACAGGCTGAAACAGTTGGGGTTATTCAGCCTTGAGAAAAGGTTCTGAGGAGACCTTATAGCTACCTTCCAGCACCTGAAGAGGGGTACAAGAAATCTGGGGAGGAACTTTTTACCAAGGCTTGTAGTAATAGGATGAGGGGGGAATGGATATAAACTGGAGAGAGGAAGATCTAGACTAGACATTAGGAAGAAATTCTTCATGATAAGGGTAGTAAGGGCATGGCACAGGTTGCCCAGGGAAACTGTGGCTACCCCATTCCTGGAGTTATTAAAGGCCAAGCTAGATGGGACCTTAGGCAGCCTGATCTAGTGGGATGTGTCCCTGCCCATGGCTAGGGGTTTGGAATTAGATGATCTTTAAGGTCCCTTCCAACTCAAACTATTGTACAATTCTATGATTACCATACGATGTTAACTGATTTGGCTGGAGGTTTCCAATCTTGATTTTGAACCAAACCTCAACTGAGAAAACTGGAAACGTTCTGTCTCCCATTTTGAAATGGCAAAACTATTTTGTCTTAAAATATACAGCCTTAAAGGCTTTTGAATACTGGAAATAATGATGATGATGACGACAATGACAACACACACAAAAGACATTGCACAGGGAATGCACCAGCTCTATTAAAAACAAATGAGAAGTAAGCTTGGGAGTTAGACACCATTTGTAACAGTTTTTAAGAAGGAGAGGGTGCTAGAAAACTGGCTGAGATGTGACTGTGAGCAGAAGCTGATATGTTGGTAGAGGTTAGGAGGCTGTGCAGGAGAAGTCATTGCAGACAATTGCAATGAATGTCTTAAAGCAAGGAAGAAACAACTGTGGTTTGGATAAGTGGAGACGAAGAGGAACTAAGAACTCTTCTGGGTGGTCATGCATTTACTGCCTTGACACAGGGCTCAGAGCAGAAAGGATCAACAGGGGAGACCTGAGATGACAGAAAGGCAGCATGGCCAGGGTCATGTGCTGCTGGGTTGCAGCAGCTTGTCCTCTCCTCCTCTACAGCTGTGGTGATACCATGGTCTTACCTTTCGCTGGAGAGACCCCCAACAGAAGTAGTTGTGAACCTCCAAGTTGATCTCAGTTCCAGTCTAAAGGTGTTGGTACTTGAGCAGCCCTTTTCATGACTGCAAATACCTACTAAGCAACCTTTGGCAGATATATTGCCCTTGCCAGGCAAAAAGTGATGCAGAGCTGCTGACAAGGGAAAGGGGAGCATCTTTCTGTGTTTCTGTGCTTCTTGTGCTATTTAAACTGCCTGTCTGAAGCCTGAAGAAATGTTCAGTGATGCAATTATGCAGGTGAAAATGTGGAGGTCCTGCTCTGCTGGACATTGAAGGGCTTATGTGATCCATGCCCTCTGTCAACTGTTCACCCAGAGCCTGACGACATGTTCTTGGGTTGTGTCACTCCTACCTCCCCGACCAAAATCTCTTGTTGCTCATGTTCGGGAACTAGAGTCACGATCTCAAATGTTGTCACATTAGCTGAGTAGAGAAATGCCAGGCCTCCCACTATAAACGTGTGGGTAGCACCTTTTCTTTGATTAGCTCAGAATACTTTCTGATAGGAGTTAACTTTCATGACATCCTTGAGGGCCTGGCCCACTATGATTAATCTTAATATCTCTGTCTTACAAATAGGAAAATTGGTACCAAATCTTGCTCAGTGTCATCTTCTAAATCATTGCTTGAGCCTGAAAAAGAGCATGCTGTTCTCTCTCTCTCTTTTTTTTTTTTTATATTCTCCACCCCCATCTCCTGCCCCACAGTTGCTCTGTGGTTAAAAGGTGCTGTTAGATATAGGGAAAAAGCCATTCTGTAAACACAACACCTTAACATTACGTGTTCTCTTAAGAAAGGCTTACTGCTATTATAAACCCTTCCTGGATGGATCCCTACATCCTCTCAGTTTCTGACCCAAAGAGAATTTTAAGTGTGCTGCCCCAGCGCTGTATGTACCATAATTCCTCTTGGGGGGAGTCCTGGCCCATGCTCAGGACCCCAAGATTAAGAAATGCTTAGAACTGTAAAAACACAAATCTCAAAACAAACTGGGTGAAGTTTGAAGAGCAGTTTTTGAACACCCCAATGTGGACGGTAAACCACAACAACAGTAACAGGAAAAGCAGCACCACAAACGAAAACCCAGTACTCCATTTGAAACTAAATTCATTTAATAAACTAGAAGAAATTGCTCAGCAATGAAAAAATCCAGCACCACCACCCTGACCACATAAGATACATGAGAATAAACAGAGTTGTGGGCACACCTCAAGCAAGCTTAAAACAGCATCCTCCACCAAAACAGTTTCCACACTAGCAAGGTGATCTCCCAGTCTGGTAGAATAACACTTGTGGGCCAACTGTAATCAATCAATTTCACATGAGTACTTGCTGTATATAAAAACCAAGTTTGGTAAAATGTACAACAGGACGTTTGTGCCAGTCCCATATTTTCTGACCTCAATGAAAAAACACTGAAAATGTTTCTCACAGTAACTGCTTTTATGTTGCAGATCAGGTAATAGCTTGGGAAGTTCAGCAAAGGACAAATAGCTCAGCAAAGCCTCCAGAAAACATTTCCAATGATGCTTTTGATTGAGTAGCAAGACCTCACTCAGGATCTGCTTTTGCAGAAGGGTCAAGGAAACAAGTTTTATTCTTGCTGGTTCCCAGGCAAAGTAACTTTGGAAGATGGGTGATTTGTCCTGGAGAGGCAGGTCATAAAGGGGATGAAGGTCTGTTTGCTGTGGGCAGCAGGTAACCAAGAGCTCCTTACTGATGCTGAGGCACAGGACCAGTTGAATGAGCAGGAGAGATATCTAACTTCTTTGTTCAAAAGCAAGACTGTACATATAGACACGTGTCATATCAGCAAATGGTAAATTATGGTATTTCTTACTCACTGTGTGAGAACTAATTTTTCCATGATTTGTGGAAGTGGAAAGTTAATTAAAAGTATACAAATCAGTTCTTCTACTATTATTTGCTGTTAATAAGAAGAACCCCAAATGCTTCAAACATGCTCAGTGTTATGTGGGAAACATTGAATAGAGGAGGCATCAAAATGAGTTTTATATTTACATCTAACAGACATATTAAATAAGGGAAGAACTAAGTGCAGTTAATGAACAGACAGGCTGTTTCTGGTAATCACAGACTAGATATTCAAACCCTTGTAAGCTCTTAAAGATACAGATGAGTGCTCTGTGGCGTTTCCCAAAGCATCTCACTGGAAACCAGTGACAATTGTGTGAAGTGGGAACAGAGCTTGCTTGAGTTGCAGTTTGGAAAACCTCACACACATCCTTCATGTTTCTAAAATGAGTGTGTCTTGACCTTGCCCACCTGTTTCTAGTCACAAGCTGGAAGAGGAAATGAGCTTTGCTGCCTCTTCCACTCCCGACTGATTTCTTAACTGTGAATGAACGAGTCCAAATGAAGAAAGTGCTCTTTTCACACCCATTAGCTAAACTGAAACTAAAAGTCACTCCACAACTATACTGTTTTCTGCATAACAGAAACCAAAAGTCTTCACCTTTAAAAGGGGTAAATACCTAACAGAAAAAAATGTTGGTACTATGATGCATGAAGTTTCAAACCAATCTTAAGAGTTAATATGGTTCCCTCTTTTTTCAGGTGATTTTGCAGCTTGACTTTGTCACCATTATCAAACTGGCACAAGGGCAGCAGTTTCTGGAGCTGAAGAGAAAGGCTTGTCTGAAATATTTTACTTCTCTGTGTGACCCTTTCTGCTGGGCATCTTGGAAGATCTCCATCCAAGAGGAGGACATGATGGCATGTCCACAAGTGATTCAATAGAGAAAATGAGATCTTTTGTGGAAAATGATGTTCTGTTGTATTTTGCACAATGCTGGAGGATTATCGGAACATCTAACAAAAAGTGAAGCCACCTAATATTACCATCAGGCTACATCTGAGACCTAGCCAAACCTATTCCTCTAAGATTATTGACTCATTCAGACCGAACCAGGTACACAGGAGCTGCTGGATTGATCAACATGTGCAAGATTGGTGCTTAACATGGTAGACAACATAGACTTTATGGCAGTAGTCATTTGGCAGAAGATACTGTAAATTATTGTATCTCAGGGTAGTTGATTAGGAAGCATTCTATGTTTTGACAGAAGCTTTGCTACCAAGAGGAGACACTTTGAATGTTGGTGTAAGCACGGACTACAATGAGTAAATAGCCCTAAAGAGATGTTACCATGTTCAGAATGCTTGTTAGCATAACTGCTCCTGGGCAGTTGTCATTAGATGAGGAGGAGAGTTACTTGTCTTTGCTGAAGTGATGGAGGTAGGTAGCACTCCAACCAAATCCATGAGCCTTGTTTGCAAAGACTCCCTGAGTCTTGTTGTATCATCATCATGCATACTCCACAGCATTAAGGCTGGGGACTGGGTGGATACTATAGGTTAACTTTGCAAAGTAGTGAGTAGCAGGGATTATTTAAGTTCTACCGGCTTTGGGAAGGGGAAACGAGACTTTTCCCAGAGGAGCAGAGTTGTGCCAATGAGTGGAAAGTTGTGGATTTTCTTTTGCAACATGTATAAATCCGGACTCCCTTCTCTTACTCTCCATGCTTTCCTGGGAGCTTCCGCTGAATGGTAGCTCCCTTGACATGGCCCTCAGAGCAGTGTGTGGCTCTCAGCCACAGTGTTTCTAGCTCTCATTGGGATACAAACTTTGGGCTTCATTCAAGAAAGCACTTAGGCATGTGTAATTCCTTAAATTTCAATGTGACTATTCATGAGCATAGAATTAGCACATATTTAATTGCCTTCCTGAATATGGGCCAAGATAGTGAGTATCCCAGGAGTGTATGGGAAAGAGAGTTAGTTTCATTGCTTTAATAGAGATAGCTGCTCCACTTAGAAGCATTTGCAAATGGTTTGGGAAGTTCTGGGACTTTTTGCTAGCACCTCTCTTGAGGATAAAGCAGACAACCAACCCTACTGCAAAAGAGATAAGGATTGCCTCTGTCTGCATCACCCCCAGGGATTGGACTCACATGAGAACTGATCCTTTTTCTCATTTTTTTTGTATATCTGCCCAACAAGTGCTCAGTTCCAATGTTTTCTCCATTCATTTGTGAATTTATCAGGTTTTATTAATGTCCTTGGGGAAGGAGCTCTGGATTCAGAGTACTCATTTGTGCAGGTAAAAACAGAAAAGAAAACTTTTTAAATATCTCATTTTTAAGACGCTGCTTTACATTTGAAAAATAACTGGAAGGTGATGAGGAGAGAAGTATGCCTTTTATGTTAACTCTGACGTAGTGAGGAGCGGAGGTACACCACCAGTAATGATGGTATATTTCATTGGTGTTCAAATTGCCACCCAGATCCCACAGAACACCACTGTGTTCAACTGAATTTGTTATTGGGTGTGAAAACCACAAAAATATTTAGTATTTACCACCAGTTCTTGACCAAAGAGTGCAGATGCACTCTTCACTTCTCAAGACCAGCTTTGAAACATGATATGGGTTGTTAGTGAGTAGCAGAAGTTTCCATTTGACTTTTTATTTGTAAATAAACCACATCTGAGACTGCGCTGGAATTTAAAAAGATTCAACATTTTCCAAGACCTACATTCATTTATCCATGTCCAGGTAATTATGGTGGAGACCTCTACATCTGTGATGAAATTCATCCCACCTTAAAATAGATGTCTCTTCAACATCTGTTAGATGGCTGATTAAGGCTGAGAAATAATTGCTTAATTTTCAGATCCCAGCTTGCAACACTGGCAGCCAGGAAGAAAAATCTACTTTCCCCACAGTCATTTTAAGTGGTAGCTTGGCCTATGACAGTCATGACCCATATAAACATCAAGCTGGCTGAGTGATGTTGAAGATTAGCACAGTGACCGCTGCTGATGGCTTAGAGGGTTTTGGGTTGAGTCATGCGTGGGTGGGAGGAAGGCTTTCTCCTTCACAGCCGGTGTTATCACTGGAGGGCTGGGCGAGACGGAGGGGGAAGGAAGCTAATCAAACCAAACGTGGCAGCATTGGATGTGACTGCTTAGCATGCTGGGGTTAAGGGCAGGCATACAGCCTCTGCACTGGGTGAGTGGCCACTGAAGTCTGGAGAAGGTATGTGGAGGTTACGCAGGTAGCATGAAGCACTTGGTGTGCATAATAGTTCCCTTCTTATGGAGAGAGATACAGGTGAGCCCTGAGTTGGAGCTTTTCCTCTCCTGTGGTGCTGCAGAGGGCTGGGGACACTAAAGAATGGATGGGACATGATAAGGGTTTGGCATAGTGCCTGTGTGCTGCCTTGTCCCTCCTCTCCCCCTGCTCTCTTCACCACTGAGATGCTCTTCATGGTGTAAAATCTTCCTCACCTGCAGGATCTTGGGTCACTCCCAATTTTGCAAAGAGCAGAGCTGCTTAGTGCCGTAGGGTGAAAGCAGATTAAGCCATGGTCATTGCCTGCCATGTAGGAAATGGGGTCAGTGTGCACAGAAGCACGTGGCTGACGATGCTGCATAGCAAGGTACGTTGCTAACATTGCAATAGACTTCTTTGCCTGAGGTGACACACGAATGTCTCCCTAATGGAGATGAGAGAATTGCTTTTAAAAGGTGTGAGGGAACTCTAAAGTTAATTTCTACTTTAGCTGCTCCTGGGGAGGATGGCCCATGAAACGCAAGCATAAGGGGATACTCACATCTACGCATGAGTACATTTTTATATGCCATATGTGAGGCTGGTTATCATGAATGGAAACAGGTAAGAGAAAGTTTGCCAAGGACAAATGTCGTTCTAAAGAAAGACTGGCCTGTGCATAGAAAATGCACTATAACTGAAAGGACTGTTTTAAAATTAGTAAAACTTGGCTGTTCACTTCGTTGGGGTTTTTTTAAAATCTTATTCCTAAATATAAGGCCATGCTTATAGTGGCATCTAGTGGTTATTGTGTTTATGAAGTTCTCTTCTTCCACATGGCTGTGAAGGTAGGACCATACAAAATTTGCAACAGAAATTGTTGACGTCTCTTTTTGTCCAAGATTGACTTTCCAAGTAGCATTTTTCTTACGTGTACTTTTTTTCTCAGAGTATTATCTAATGGATCAATGCAAAGATCAGTGTTGAATTCAGGGGAGTCCCATCCCTTAGAGTGAAAGTTGGGTTAGAGTATCTTATAACAGGTGAAGTTCTGAACTCAGCTCTTCATTTTATTTCAGAACTACAGAAAATGAAGTTGAAAAGCCAAAAATGTAGGTGGGTTCAGATTGACAAAAACTGGAGATAGCTGAGACCCAAGTTCCTATTTCATATGAACTTTTAGTGTTTCAGCAAATGGGAAATGCGCACATGCAGGTTTACCAAAGCGCAAACAAGCCGGGCTCTGGTGGTGCCTCCCTTCATGCTCACTGGTGCTCATCTGGTGGGACAGAATCAAAGCATTTGCTGAGAGATAGGCCATGCCTTCTGCTGCTAGCAAACATCCTGAAGTGAGACACTGACAGCCAAGCTGCTAATATAATAAAATGACCCGATAATTAATCTTCCTCTCAAGATTCTTGTGGGACTGAACTGCCCCACAAGACAGCAAGAAAAAAGAGGGAGGTCAGCACTGATGGCAGCTGAGAGGCCATACTTTCTCTAGCACTGCCTGCCTCCTGCTCCTTTCCTTCACCTGCTATCACCAGACATGGAGAAGAAACATTGCTGTTGCTCCTCTTAGCTGTCTGCTGGCCTTGCCTCCAGTGCAGGCTTCCCTATCCTCTTCTCATAGTTTCACCACCAACCCCAGGTACCTCTACTCTCATCATCCCAACTCTCCTCAGACCTCCAGTCTGTCAACATCTGCATGCCACTGGCTCACTGTGATGTGCTCCAGCTCAGTTCCTTTCTGCTCACACCTCCTTTGTTCATTGCTCCCTTGCCATGACTCTCTCCTTCCTGTGCTGTGGACACCACTGGTGGAAAACTCAGCATTATGCAGAATTTTTCTAGTGCAGACTACTCCTCTCTTTCATCTGCCATTGTACTAGCTGATCTCTCCACCTTCACAAATTAAGTCCTACACCAGGAAATTCAGCAACTTTTCATCTGCTTTGGTCCCTGCCTAACTCTTCCTCCATGACATTCCCTGCTACCCTTTTCTGCAAAGCCCTGCAGGTTTTGCTAGGAAAAGCAGTGAGCTCTGCTGTGACCTACCTCTTCCATTTGACCCACTCTTTCCTTTCGTCACAAGCACAGCTTTGGCTAACAATGTTATTCTGGGGATTATGGCCTCTCCTTTTGTGACGTTCAGATACAACAGCCACGCTTCTGCTTTTTGCTTGCCCTGTACACAGTAAACAAAGGCAAGTTCATGGGCCAGAGGTCTGAGGGTGATGTTTTCTTCAGTGTGAGCACAGGCAGATTCACATACTGAATTGCTGTGTTAAAACAATTCAGGCAACAACATGGGGGAAGACCTGGAGAGCTCATGCGCCACAAAACCCCAAGGGAGGTTTTTCTTATGTGCATACCTTACGCTGTAATGTATGAAATATTGTAGCTAATGAGTCCCATTTACCTGAAATGTTAATACATCCACATCCTGTACCACTTTATCTTTTGACATTTTACAACTTCTTTTTTTTTTATGGAAGCAATAATTTTCTTGAGTATATTATCATGAATTCATTTAAACACCTAAAAGCTTAGCTATACTCTAATTGTGACAGATATTGGTAATATGAAATCTGCTTTTGCAATGCAAATGCCTGTCTACTAGTAGAATCTTGTAAACTTGATTTTGAGTTTGGATCAGCAGCTGTTTATTCAGTTCGCAGGTTTCTTGTGGTTTGTGGTTTCTTGTGGTTTAAACATTTGCAGGGTGTAGACACTAACGAGAGCACTGAATTGTTTATGGTGATTTTTGAAGTAGCATTGGAGATTTGTTATGAATTTTTTTGCCAGGCCAGCAGAAACAGGTTAGCCTTTCCTTATGCAAAGTCCCACGTGCAGAGTAACCTCACTAATATAGTGCTTTGGGACCATGCCACCACAGGTCAGTGAGAGTTCATACTGCCACTGTACGGCAGTTGAACACATCCTTTCTTCAGATCTGTTGTTTGGAGGATCATATTTTCAACAAAATAGGGCAGTCAGGCATAAAAAGAAAAGAAAACTAACTTTAAAGTGCTCACAGCAAATGCCCTTGTAAGAGTGCTGGGCAAGGCAGCAGGTTAGCAGTCATTTCAGAGACCTGTGAGCCAGCTTTCTAACACTGGCTCTGCACTGGCAGCAGATGGATGTGTTCTCCTGTTTGGACACCTGTCTCTTACAACAAAATTTCCACCAGAATCTGTGACACAGGGCTCCTCTCACCTTTTCTGTGTGCTTCCACTGGTAATTCCACACCAGTTCCACCACTGTCCTTTTTCCACTTCAGTACTCAGCAAAATGACTTTCCAGGAGCCCAATCTGTTCATGTCAGACTCCCTTACCTGAACTATGGAGAGAGTGGGCTGTTTGTCTCAAACTCATGGAACAAGTGGCTAGGCTTGTCCTAATGATTCTCGACTTGATAAATACTGATTGCTGTCACCTCTATGACTGAGTCAGGGAAGATTATTTGAAATAGATTGGGCAAACCCCTGAAGAGATACAATTGTTGAAAAAATATTGCTCTATGGAGAAAGAGGAAAATTAACCTTAGAAGTCCTTTCTATCTAATTCTTGATGACGTGCCATCTTTCTTAGGTACAAGGCAAAAGGGAGCCCTCTAGGGTAAGTGTTGCATAAGAAGATGTCAGTTTTCAAGATGCTTTGCGATTGGTTTAATTTTGCACATCAGCAGCTATGAAGAGTCATGATTTGTGCTGCAACCTCCAGCTCAATGGAAATCCAAGCTACTCACTGAAGCCCAGGACACTTTGAGACCATTTCAA
Organism: Piaya cayana; assembly: GCA_013389865.1. NCBI lineage: Eukaryota > Metazoa > Chordata > Aves > Cuculiformes > Coccyzidae > Piaya > Piaya cayana. Next base: position 423,499 of record WAAB01003897.1, read on the forward strand.
TGTCTCAGATTGGCCATTCTCATGCTCCCTATAATGGGGTAAGAATGGGTGTGTGAATGGTGGGGAGTGATCACCCCTCTTACCATAGTCCTGTGCTGGCTTTCAATTTTTGGGTTCCTATGAATGTTTCACAGCTGCCAAAGCCTCATGCAAATGTGCTGCTTCTCCTTTTCCCATTGTCAATCATTAATAACACTGCTCCCACTCCCAGTTACCTATGTGCTGCCTGTGCTGCCAGTACTGCCAGACAGCATGTCCTATTTGTCTACTTTTTCTGTAATTATCATGTCTTTTCCTCCCACTGTTCTCAGAGTCCTTGAATAAACAAGAAAATCCCTGCTGCTTGGCTTGTGTATGCTGCCACAGGAGTAAGAAGCACCCAAGGGCAGAAAGAGGAAAGCAGTTGTGGTGTCGGTGCTGTGCTAAGGAGAGGAAGGAGGAGAAGGGAAGGTGGAAGGAGTGGGATTGCCTGCAGTATTTAAAAATATGATGAGATATTTTGTACCTGCCAAGGTAAGCATGCCTGGTTTATGTAGGGTCTCTTCCTTGCAGGTGACTGAATGCAAGTCTCAGATCTGCCTTTGTCCTGTGACAGTAGCTACAGGGATAAGAGGGTGCAGCAAGACCATCAAAGCCAGGTAGTATGAGTGTCCTTCAAACAGGGCATGGCAGAACCTGGCTTGCTGCAGCCCTCTTGCTACCCCTGACTGGGAGGTACTGCATCCACTGGACTACATAGCATCGTGCAGTTTTCACTGTCAAGTCAAGTCTAACAATACTCCCTCTGTTCTCCCTGCCATTTCACTTAAGCACGTGGCTGTAGCTCAGGTAAATTACAGGCCTGTAACAGCAACTACTGGGTGTAACTCGCTGGCCTGAGTTAAAAGAACGATAGTCCTGGAGATTGCAGAGCATCTTCCTGAACGTGAGAAACCATGAATTACCTTGTGGAGAATGTGGCTTTGCACAATACTGCAAAGTCTTTGTTTCAGTCCTTATTCAGCACCCCAATGGCAGCGTTTCTACTGGCATAGGTAGCTGTGCAGTTAAAGGATCATATGACTGTATTTCAAATGCAGAAATAGCATAGAGAGTAAGAAAATCTTGTTCAGAAATTACTGGGAGGCAGTGCAGAGAGTTTTCATTTTAGTGGATATTCCCATTTCTTCTTTTTCAACTCTCAAGCCAAGGAAATAGAAAAAAGAAGTTGTGCCTTGGGTGCCAGTCTGTGGTTGTTCCTCTGCCACGTGCAGCAGCTCAGTCTCACTTTTCCACTGGGGCTAAATTTTCTGTGTAGTGCCTGACTTCAAGCAACGCAGTAGAGAGTGCAGCTGTTGGGCAAGAAGCTTGTTTGATTCCTGTGTTTATGTGCTTATTAATTCGGACTAGAGCAAAGGTAACAACAGCAATATTAATTTCAGCTTCTTTCCTAATCAGATGCCATGGCAGTGTCAGAGATAATTGTGTCAAAACTTCCTCTGACTTCACTGCAGATCTGGAGCATGCTTAAGATTTTTATTTTATAATTCCTCTAAAAGTTTCATCTGATTTTGAGCTGGCTTAGCTTGCAGGCCGCCCCTATGTCAATGTGCCCCTCTGCCATCTACTAGGATGTCTGATGAGTATTGTGGGCTAAGCCCATCTGCTTCTCTCTCTGCAAAGATGCTTTTTCTCTCTGCTTGGACTACATCTCCTATCATTCCCCACTCACCCATCTAACTGAATTTCTGAAATCAATCCTGGTAACCATTCAGTGTGTGAACTGCAGCACATGGGCAAATCGTGCGACGTTTCCAGCTGGTGTTCTGGTCTATGGACCAGAGAGGGTGAATCAGACTGTGTCTGTCTTTTCTTTCAAAAAGGCCTTTCCCTCCAAGGAAGTGCAATGTTCCAAACACTCACACTCCTTTTTGTTCAAATGCTCCCTCTTTGGGAAAAAATCCTTGAAAGGATTTGACTGAAACTCAACTGAAAACAACCAAATAAACTATCAAGCAAAAACTCCAGGAGCTCTTTCAAGACAACAGTTCTGTTACCTCTTGAACATGGGAGGCATTTCTTAGGGCAGTGGGGCGGCACTTTAATACCTAGCTAGGTTAGATGATGCCACTTGCACATTAATGTCATCCACTGCATTAAAAGATTGAATTGTCAGATGCTCTTACAGATGTTGTAGCTCCAGAGCATTTACAAGAGGCAAAGAGTGACTTAACAGCTCCCAATTAGCTTGTAGAAAAGAATATATGGTACTTAAGGTATGCCAAAAAAGCAGCATGCAGTTGTTCTGAGAAAGCAATGCTGCTACTCCTTGTGATGCTTTAGCCTCCTGCAGTGCCAGATGTAGCTAGTGTTTTAGTATTTCTTTCTTCAAATAGCAGTGCTCAGGGGGGATAAACTTTACTTAACCTAATTAATTTTAATCACAGCTTTCAAATCTCATACTGTGCAAAGAATTACAAATTGGAATACATTAATAGAAGCCATGGTTTATGCTGCAAGCTAATCGGGAAGTGTGCATTTACATTTTCTGCATGAGTTTGCAATTACCATTGAAATAAAATTCAGTTATGTCCTTTTAAATTACTAAAATGTGAAGAACAGATTGAGCTGGTCCCATTCGTTGTAGAAAATGACTTGAAAATGGCCTACATTTCAAAGAATTAAATTATTCTTACTGAACAAGAGGTTTTAGAAAATGATTTCCAGTTGTCTAGAGTAAAGATGTTTCCAGGCATTCTTTCTTTTAAGATAATGGATTGCTTAATGTTTTCTACCTGCTTCAGTACAGGTTCATGGAAGGAACAAAGAATTCTGCCACTAAGCCTCAGCTACATCCTCCTTTAGGAGTAAACTGAAGAAACGACGTCTCAATTGACTACAGCCAAAACTTAATTTCAAGGTACCACAGCACTGAGAAGCAGCACAGAAAATTCCCTTCTCAACAGGGAGATTCCTTCTTGTGTCATGAATAACGGAGAAAGGCAAAAGTACCCCCAAATACTAAAACATCACAAACACAAAACTCCTCTGTGTCTTTGAAATTGTATTTCTAGTAGGATTAGGCTAAACATTTTACATATACCCTTCACCCACTGATGATGACAGCGCCTGGCTGTGGGATTGCTGGACCGATCTTCAGCAATGCCCACGTTTGTACCTGGAAGGTTAGGTGCCAGATTTCTGTGGTCCAGTGGCTCCAATTTCAGTGCTGTCAGTGGCTATGAAAGGAGTAAAAATAAGATGGTCTTGGCCTTGCTGATATAATTCAAAGAGATGGTGTGGTTTTTACAGTACTGTGATGTCAGATCAAAATGATTCGGGCAACTAGCAATCATCTTCAAAAGCAACTCAACCTTTCAGGAAACTAAGTACCATTGACTCCTGTGGAAATCTCAGTTTCAAGGTGCCAAACACCCTTGTGAGGACAGAGCTCAGATACTCAAGTTATCTAGCTTGTTTGAGAAAGTGTTACCTCACTGAAATGACCTCATTTTCAATAAAAGTGGAATTTGCATGAAAGGAGCACTGTCCTCAGGAGTATATTGTGTGTCACAGTCTGACAGTGCCCCAAATCAGTTTTAATATAAGGTTTTACATCATTAATGACAGTGTTCAAGAGGGTACAGAAATGTTTGTATTAGCTTTCCAGTGTAAACCTGTTGCTGCTTAACATTTCTTTTGTTCAAGGCCATGTAAAGCAAGCAGTGCAAAATCAAGAGGAAAACCACAGTGTCATCATAGTTTGTACACACACAGAAACAGTCTTCTCTTTTGTATAGCAAAAAGGTCAAAACACATGGCTTTTGGGAAAACATAAGCAGATGCATCTATTATAGATGATAACCTTTAGCTTAGTTGTAAACTTCATGCTTATTAAATAATTGATAGTACATCAAAGCTTCAGGAAAGCCATGTTTAACATGCTGAGTTTAAATAAAATGGCTTATGAAGACTTTTTTGCAAAAACATAAAGTTCAAATACCAATACAGAGCGCAGGAGGATGAAACATTTCTGTACTATTAAGCAGATTATTATATCTAAAATAGTGCTGAAACTCACTAAAATCTCTAAAAGAGGAAAATAAACCATGCTTTTACTGTGAAATATCACTTCAAACTTCTACTTGCAATAGAAAGCTTGTTAAGGGTTTCTTCTCTTTAAAAATGCAGCTTAAATGCTCTGTAGAGTGCTCATAACCACAGAATAACATAAGTAGCTTTAAAGGAAATGACGAGCAGATTTTAAACTGATGTAAATCACCAGAGCTCTGCTAGAGTAAGTGGAAATCTACTCAATGGACAATTTTAATTTTAAATAAGATGCAGACTGCAGATACACCAAAATAGTTTCCATATACTCTCTTTAAATGGCAGCGAGAAGAGGAAAATTCACTTTTACACCCCTTCAGTTTCCGTAGATGACTGTCAGACTACATGGTCATTTGGCAGAAGGAAATGCAAAAACACACCTCATTTTCCTTTCTGTCATGCTCAGGTAAATCACCAGTATGTTTAGAAAAGTTGCACCACAGCAAAAAATGTAGTCAGAAGGAGCACATAGTTAGATGCAAAGATGCCTCATTTCGGAGTGATCTGTCTGCATCTTTTGTGCCAGGGATTAGGATGAGAGGAGTGCAAATACCACACTTCTGTCTTCAAAAGAGACCTGCCCACTGCTGAAGAAGAAATTGGATTCCAGCAAACATGTTTTTAATCCTTTCAGAGTCAAAGATAAGAAGCCATGGGCATGAGGTATTTGCTGGCCCTTGCCCACAGCAGTCACCACTCTTAGTAGAAGATCCCTGCACTTGTCCTTCTGCTCTTTGATAGTGGCTACAAACACTACAAGCATCCTTTAGGTGCTGGAAGAATTTCAAAGATTAATCTAGTAATGAATCTGGATGATGTACAGTGTTGTTTTGGGCTTTGTTTTTTTTCTTAAATGTGGAAATTTCTAAAGCAAAAGTAATATCCACAATGTTTATTAAAAATAAATAAATAAATGCTAATTCCAGATACCTCTAAGATTATTTCTTGTTGACTACTATAATCCAGCTTCTTTTTATGTGCCCAAGCCAGTCTGGCTGCCATCGAGGTCAGCCTAGGTTTTGAGTAAGCCCTTCGTAGTAGATGCAAACCCCAGCATCTTCCCAAGCACACATTGTCTTTGTTCTTAAATTATTAATAATGTCTAATTTCAGACACAAACCCATTTTGTACCCATTAGAGAGGCTTTGTGCATTGAATAGGCTCCACATGACTTTTGTTCCCAGCAATTCTGGACCAGAAGGAGGAAACCACTTGCAATTCCCATTTCCAAGTAGCAAAGCAGCTTTCAGCACCACCAGCTGACTGTTTAGTGCATTTTAATTAGCTCAGGAACATTCCCAGGCCACTGCATTGAAATGAAATGTGCTCACAACTCAAGGCTCACTCATTGGCAATCAAATTTTTAAGTTATCTGGCCTGCTGAGTTCTCTCTACAATGCAGAGCTGCTTCTTCAAAAGTGGTGATATTCCTCTGGGGGCGAAGAGAGGAAAAAGCCATATTTTTGCATAATCACAGCTTTCAGTAGTACAAAATTCACTGTTCTATGGGAAACTGCAAAACAAAGAGTCTTAGTAAGTATGAAATCCTCAGTGCTCTGACATGTTAAAGCAAGAGAAAAACTACCTTACACAAAAGAGATTATGAGGGCTCTTTAGCAATATTTTTTCCATTGCCAAGTCTTTACTTAAGGTCCTATTGCAGTTATGGAGCAGAACGTCACAGTTTGAAATGCTCTGTGAGTAACATAGCTCAAAACAAAGCTTTCTCCTGCTGCTCAGCCCTCCTTCAGCAGAAGTCTTTCTCACCTCCAGAAAAGCCAGGTTACAGCATGATGTGATTAATCCCTGCTGGCAGTCTCAGGGTTGTTTAATTAACTTTTTCAAATTTATTGTGGTTTCTTGCAGATCCAGCGTAAATACGGTGTCCTGGCTACTGCGAAGCTGACACGGAGAAATTTTCTAGAAAAACTACAGGCATTTATTACCACTTACAGAGCAAAACCATATTGCTTTTCTACTAGTATACACAGTAAAGAAAGGAATAACACGTTTTGCTTTTAAACTGTGCTTTAATTTAGAGGTTAATTTGCGTCTATCATGTATTTATTTACAAATGTTTATTTCTTTACATTGGAAAATAAGGTAAAAAATTAGGTAGTTAAAACCTGTTTGTGCACATGTCCAGTCTTATAATAAAGACTACAAGGAGAGGATGACTGTGTGAGTCCTTACTTACCTAAACTTCATTGATGAGGAATATGGGAAAAAGAAACCTGAGCTAGGGATGAAGAANACATTGGAAAATAAGGTCAAAAATTAGGTAGTTAAAACCCATTTGTGCACATGTCCAGTTTTATAAAAAAGATTACAAGGAGAGGATGACTGTGTAAGTCCTTTGTACTTACCTAAACTTCATTGATGAGGAATATGGGAAAAAGAAACCTGAGCTAGGGATGAAGAAGCCATTAATAAAAAAAATGGCTGATCATTTAAATCATAATTTAGGGTATTGGAGGGGCAAATGTTGGGCATGGTGCACTGGACAGGCACTGACCTTGGTTGGCTCCTTGGCCAGGGCTGGATGACAAGTCTCCAGGGGGTAACAGCACCCCAAACTAAGCATGTGTTGAGATTACTGCTGGACTCAAAAAGTCAACTGTCCCAGCAAGAGACAACAAACCAGCTCTTCACTAACGCAGCAAGGGTTCGCTGAGAACAAACACAGAGTCAAGCTGTAGTGTGCTGGGTTTTTGCTCTACCCTCCTGAATTCAGCTGTATTTTCTGGATCATTGTAAGAAATTTTAAAATAAAATAAAAAAATTACTGCCAAAGTAAAGAGAGCATGGCCTGGTTTCTCAAGCCAAGTAGGACACAGTTCTCTCAAAATGATGGGCCTCCAAGCCACCAAGAGCAACTGAGCTAAGCCAAGAAACTAAAGAGTAACATTTGTTATTTTGTAGTCTTAAAGGTTTTTGCCAAGTCTGAGTGAAACATGCATTTATTTAATTTTTGTTTGCTTTTCCACTAAAGACACTAATTTACTAGTATTGTCTGTGTCTTAAATGTTGTCTTGAGTGCAGGGTTATGTGTGTCCTGGGTCAATGAGAGGGGGAAAACACTCCCCAGCCATGGGCTGTGGGAGTAAGGGGTGGGAGAAGGAGGTGCAGCAGTGGGAAGAGGCTTCTATAAATGCACAGCAAGACCACCCATCACATGCTAACAGGGCACAGACTTATAAAATAACTTGCAAGGAGGCACAAGGTGCGTACCCATCACCCAGTGGGACTGGGCTGGAACACATGCCCTGGAAAGAAGCTGCTGCCGGAGAGATGATGTGTTCCTGAGAAACTGCCCCTTCTATCAGATTTCTTACTGACCTTTCTTTAACTGGCATAACGGCATTCTGTGTGGGTTAGATCAAGTCCGAGTGATCTTGGCTGTGTTTAAAGTATCAGATTGTAATCAGATCAGACTGAAATGGGTTTTTGCAGCTTTGGGAAGTTGTCCCCTCAGGAGCGCACCTGAGTATCTAGATTACTTATTCTGGTTGTGTCCAAAATAAATCCTGCTATTTGATTTCACCCTGGAAGAGACCTTGTCAGCCTCTAGATCACTGCACAGATCAAATCAACCACCTTCTTCAGCTGTGCAGGTCAAAAGAAGGTCCAAACACAAGTACGTCGCTCAGCATTGGGGTTTAACAACTAGTGCCACAAGAAAATAATGCATTTTTATTTACAGCTTTGCAGTCGCTGCTCAATTCATTAAAGGAAGATGATCTAGCATTTCCTGTGCTCTAAAGAGCAGAAAAGAAAAAAGTTGAGCTTAGTGAGAAATTCTTTCTTCTTATGAGCACTGCATGTGGAGCTGCTGCTCCAGGCACATTCTTTCCTAACTGCACAGCATATTAATGTAATCAAGCACAGCCACTTGCAAGGAAGATCTTGAGATGCACAGCATAAATAGGTCTTTGCCAACCTCTTATTTTAACAAAAAAATATGACACCATAATTTTTAAATGCTTTTACAGAATTTTGAACAAGTAAACAATGCATGTCATTTAGAATATTTTTATTCTCTTTCTGAATTATAAAGCTCTTCAGAGCATTATGAGAAAGTTGTCTCCTGGATTGTTTTATTTCATTAATAGTTATGACCCTGAGCAAGATCAGGCAGAGTCAGCTGGTTTGTGGCAAGCCTCAAACCCAGGGGTTTTTATTAAAGCCTTTTATATGTAGGAAACAGATTATCTCATATCAAGATGTAATTTCATCACCCTGTTATGTGTATCCCAAAGATGTACCCATTCATTTATTGCTGTCCCACTTTCACAACAACAGCTGACCTGGTGTGTAGTTGGTTTACTTCCATTTGTATCAGCCCAATAAATATAGCTGCAAAGTGTAGTTTAAAAAGAAAAAAACCAACAACTCTATCTTTGCTGACTAAACAGACGTACTCTCTAGCCAAAAAAAACCTCTCTTGAGTTGTGCTGCTTAACTGATTGTTAATCAGGGACAGCACTGCTTGACCCCACTGGATCTATTACTGGATGGACAGTCAGGAAACTTGAATCTTACTCCCGAATTAGGTCTGGTCCTTCTCTAAAGTCAGCTACACTCCCTTGGGCCTGTTTTCCTGCAATCATGCTTTTTGGAAAGTGATTTGAAGCCTTCAGGTGAGAAATATTCTGCAAGTGTTAAATCATAGAATGGTAGGGACACCTCCCACTAGATCAGGGTGTTCTAGGTCCCATCCAACCCGTCTCAGGATATTGTTGTATCAGTAACAAAAGGAGCCGTATAAACCTTATCCTTATCCCCTAAAGGCTTTCCATGGCCAGCATCACCTACTGAAAACTGTTCTGCAAAATTTCAGTGGGTGTTTTTACTCTATGAATTGTTGGAATGTGGGCTCCCTTTACTGTCTTATCATTATAAGCCTATGCTGAGACTAGTGCATCTAAGTATTGATGAAAATCCAGTCACTACTGTAAATACTTTCATTACCTACACTCTGTACTTTGCTAAAGAAGCTTTTGCCTCCTGATTGCTGTAATAACATTTTTTTACAAGATGTTGCTGCCTGTGAGACCAGATGCAGATGACAGTGCTAATGACCCATGTCCTTGTTCTCTGCATCCCTTGCTTCTGCCGTTTGTTTCTCCACAGTCAATTAAGGAAAGGAATTGAGGTTAGTATTTCAATCCTTTAAATTAAATCTATCCTTGTTCCACAGTGCAATTAAGGTAAACAATTTGGATAGAGGTCCTTTCATCTCTAGGTCAATGGTTTATTTAGTAGGAGTTGACAGTGACTCATGCCATTAATTTGTCTGCTGAGTGGCAAACAGAGCGAATTGGTGGCATTAGCCTAGATTACAGGCAATCGCTTTGCAAAACAACTGCCACAACTTAACACGCCTGCTGCTTTTTGTGGTGAAGAGCTGTGGTGGCTACGTGACTGTATCACAAGTACTCCTGCAGCCTGCCTGCTGACAGATCACTGCCCTTGGTACAACTAAATTTAGGGATAATTAGATAAACCTGGCCGTTTTATGGCAAAAAATAGCCTTAGTCAAAATAACAGGGCAAATTATGCTAGGCACTCTTCCTGTGAAGACTGCAGGTCAATTATATATTTAGCTATTAAATCATTTCAAGGTCCAGAATATGTTAAGCACAAACAAAACAGTTGGTCAAAATGGGTGTAGGTATCACCTCTGAATTTTCCCATTGGTAGATGCAGATGAACAGGGAGTTCTGGGGGTATTTGCAAATGCTAAACTTCAGGCACCTGAGAATTAACTCTCTTAGCTGCACCTATGTAGTCTATGGGGACACTGACTCCCAAGGCAGAGACCTATATTCTGCATTACTCATTCCAGGAGCCTCAATTCAAGCTCATGGCTTGAAGTACTGTGGAGGAACACATCTCTCCTTTGCCTGTAAAGCAAGTGGGAGAAAGAGTCTTTGTGAATACTTCTACCACCCCTCCAGTAACCCACTCCGAGCTCCAAGAAAATGGTGAGTATGGGAAGAAGAGCCATATGCTGTGCGGAGGCAGGATCATCCCTCTAAAACCCAGAAGAGAAGGCTGCATATCTTCAAGGTCCCAGCAACAGGAACTTCTTCCATTCACTGCTGTCCTAAATACACTGGAGGAGGCTTTCTAACCCTGACAAGCACACTGAGGCCTTCAAAATAAAGAAAACACTATAATTTTCTTTTTCTTTTCTCTTCAGACAAACCAAAAAAGATCCCCCGAGTCACAGCTTACTTATAATCATGTTAAAAATTCTTGAACTCTGCTGTGCCTGAAAGGGAGCCAGCATTAGTGCATTATCATCACTCACACAGCAACGATTAGGTCTGAGCAGACACCGTGGGGAACATCAGTTCAAGTAAATACCAGACACTGGATCATAAAGGTTCAGAAGGGCTCAAAGTGCTTAGTGTTCATCATCTTGTTCTTAAGGGATCTGTATTTGTGCCAAGTTAATAAGTGAACAGCATAGCCTGAAATTTATTGCCATACTCTACAGCAATATTTTTATGCAGTTGACTGCAATAACTCTAATGTTGGATTTGACTTTTGACTGGCTTGTGGAGGCAGTCACTTTTCTTCTCTTGACATGCTCAGGTTGGACTGCAGGGCAGATGGTGGAGTTGATAGCATCAAGATTTGAGAAATCTGTTGCAATGATCTTGCAAAAATCTTCACCATGTAGACTGCTGCTGCTGCGGCTTGAATAGAGGAAAATAAATGCTTTGCCTGAACAGTTCCGTATTTAAGGCGTATTTTAGAGCTACCGCATGCTTGTCCATTACACAGCAGGAGGGACACTGAACCAGAACATAATCAGTCAGCACTTCTAAACTTCTTTTAAGTACTTGTTAAAACATTCAGCTTATTCATCCCATAAACAAAAATGCTCTTGGAACCAAGCAGCATCAGCTGACATAGGATTACTGCAGATGATTTTATATTACACCGCCAGCATGGACAGCTCTTGTTTTAACAAGTGATCTAAACCAGATTTCTTAAATATTAATTTATATATTACTTTTAAAGTGATTATAATATGTTCTCTTTGGGCGTTGGGGTAAATAATTATGAGATAGTCTTTCAGCGCAAGAAGATGGTTCAAGCAATGAAATTTAAAAGCAGGAAATTGTTTTATCACTATAAATCATTCTTAAGAAACTTGGCCATTGCAGCTGCCACTGTGATATGAGTGAGACTTTCCTGGGGAATGGGGAAGAATATAACCCTCTTCCTACTGCTTCATGAGATGTTACCAGCCAAGGACTGTACTGTCTTGAAACCCTGATGTTTGTTAAAGATCAAAGGCCGTGATATGGTCTGTAACTGTGACAGTGAAAAGTTGTTAGCCAGGCATGGTTTGCTGGAAAAGTAACAACCTCTCAGACCAACTGACAGGGTTGGAAAAAAGCCATTTTTTTGATTACTATCTGGAGGCCAGTTACAAGTGAGGTTCCCCAGGGCTCAGTGGTAGGTCCAGCCCTGTTCAACGTCTTCATCAATAACCTGGATGCATTGAGTGCACCCTTAGCAAGTTTGCAGATGACACTAAGCTGGCTGGAAGTGTTGATCTGCTGGAGGGTAGGGAGGCTCTGCAAAGGGATCTAAACAGGCTGGACTGCTGGGCTGAGTCCAATGGCATGAGGTTTAACACGGCCAAATGCCGGG